>VZSC01006796.1:473633-509098 GCA_013398225.1 Steatornis caripensis | reverse complement strand
CCCCCCCCATTCTGAAAAGTCAAATTGACAATGTATGTCTAGCAGGCTTATACCCTTAGAGCATGAGCTGCAAGCTCCAATTAAAGTTGAAGAAAATTGTATGGGAGTTCTTGGAAAATGAACCCATGTCTTCCCCAGCCAGTATTCATTACCTGAATGCAGTTCAAGAAAGCCCTGTGCAAGTTAATGAAAGCCTCTGGTCTTCTATTTCCCTTGAGTCTGCTTGAGATTTCCCTGGAAGATTTCTTTTCTGTGAGGCTACTTGTAGCTGGAAAACACAGACAGTGTAATGCTCCTGGAGGCAACAGAAATCTCCTCCTTTCCTGTCAATTCAACGTAAAGAAAATCAAACTGCGTGCTGAAACTCAGTGAGTTGTGAGAGTCTGTCACAGAGGTATGTTTTGCAAGAGAGCAAAAACCTCAATAGCTGGTGCAAAAGGACATTCCCAGCATTATGGTTGTGTACTCAACCCTCTTTTTTGCTGCCACTCTGTCATCTTCCTCAGGCAGAGAAACCTGTGCTTGCAGGTCATCTTTTCTTCAGCTTATCCCCAAGCAGCAACAGCCAAGTGCTACTGGGGCCATAAAGGGTAATGTAAGGGCCACCTCTTTGGAGGCATGGAGGGAACCCCACCATGTCTCTCAGACCATGCCAGGTTGATGTTGTGAGTCTGCCGCACCACCAAAGCCTAAAGGGAGAGGTTAAAATTTTGTCAGTGTTGCCAGGAGACTAAGTATATCAGCTGTCTGACCCTTTGTTTGCTGAGTGTTTCTCTTGGGCCAAGGCAAATCAGCCAGCGCTGGGACTCGCTGCTCTGCTGCTGTGTTACGGGGAAGGCAAGCAGTGAAGCAGCTAAGAATGCAGTGTTCCCTGTCTCTAGAGAGGCTGTGGCAATGGCTGTGAGGGAGCTGCCTGCTGGTGCTGCTCTGGGAGCTGAGGTGCTCAGAGAGACTGGCTTGCTGCAGAGCTGCCCTGGGGTTGAGAACAGGCATCTACTTCCCCTGAGGGAATGAGGCTGGTCCAAAGCTTCCTTTAGCAGCAGACAGTTAAGTCCCGTTTAAGCCTCATAAAGATATCTTCAGGACCAGGTACTGTGTTTGCACAGGGAAAATAGGTGTCCTACTGTGTGGCGAGAAAGCAGTGGGTGTTGAAATGTGTACAAGGGCCTCAACTGCAGCACAGGCACCACTGTGGAGCCAGCAAGAATGTGTGTGCTGACTTATTGCAAGGGGGAGCATTGCACTCTCTCTTTGGTGCTGGCTAATTTAAAAATGGTCTAGTTTGTCCTTCTGTAATTACCTACCTTTCCTTGATGGGTGATAGGGAAGATGGGTGTCCTTCCCTCTCCCTCATATATGCATGACTTCATTTTTGTGTGCTGTACTTAGATATGTTTTTGGAGGACATGCAGAAGAGGATCTGAAGCAAAGGAAGGCTCTTGTCATCCCAGGAGACTGGAGCATGGAAAGGCTGTTGGAAGATGCAAAATAAATCCTTGCCCTACTTGCTATGCTTCCTATTTGCTGTTTTGAAGCATCCTGGCAGGAAGGTAACATGTGAGAGAAGCTTTGTGGCTGTTTTTCAGTGTGACAGATACATATATAATGGATCTCAGCTGGGAAACCCTACCAGGACAGGGCAGGGGTAAGGATTAGTGCAAACCCAGCTCTGACCTTCCCCTAGTAGTGATCTAGATGCGTCTTCTAGCACAATGCATTTAGCAAAGATCTATAATCATCGAACTTTTGACCCCAGTCTCTGAAGTAATGCCAAGTATGTTTAGCACACATACAAATGAAGTGGAAATCATTATTGGCTTGCTCATGACCTGCTGAAATACGGTTCCCCTCTGGGGGCTCCATTTGCATTTCCCTCAGCCTCTCTGAGCACTCAATCTTTCAGTAGTTTCGTGTGCTACAAACTGAGCATCACTGTGCTTTTGATCAGAGCTACCTGCCATTGCCTGTTCACTCCAAATCTTTCCCTGCCTTGCGTTTTCTCAGGGCTCATGCACAAATGCTCCCTGTGCCCCCTCGCCCCGGCCATGTTTATATTGTGGGTCCAGGTACAGGTCTTGGCCACATCTAACTCATGTCATGCTGCGAGTTGGTCTCAGTCTGTCCCTCCACCATCAAGTCCCAGGCAAAGAAAATGCAGATTTGTGGGCTGTCAGGAGGCTATGCTGATCCAGATGCCTGGCAACCCAAATGGTAAAGCTTCTTCCAACCCTGGATTTTATTTCTCTCCTTTCCCTCTGCATGTACATACTCGTCTTGTCTGGGCTGCCACGTGGGTGATGGCAAAACTGATCTCTGTTAAATGTCTGTCACTGGAGCCCCTTCCTTCCCTTCAAAACAAAGAAACCTGCAAACACTCAGAAACCTCTGAATTATTTATCTGAAAGATAGGAATAAAAATATATTTTTCTCTCTATTTCTTTCCCAAGCAAATCTCTGTCCTTATCTCAAAACTTCTTGAGAGAACTACTACATTTTCTGTGTAAATACACAGTAATTCCAACACCTGGATTCTTCCTTAAGGAGTCTCCTTTTGTGTTTGTGTGGAAATGATCACAGGAAGAAATAAGCCAGAATATTCACCTTGTCACCTTATCCTGCAGTACAATTGAAATATCCTGAATGTTGACCCTTCCATTTTGCAACTTTGGATGCCTGCTTATTTTTTTTTCCTGTTGTACTTTTTAGTAAATAGCAATTTCTTTTCCCAAATGTGTTCTTTTTGCTGGGGTGAGGTAACACTAGAATAAAATAAGACAAGACTTCCCTAAAAAAGAATAATGCCCAGCTCATTAAAATGGAAAATGAAATAACCATGTTGAGCTATCTTAGCAAAATATTAAAAATAAGTTCTTTGTTTTGAAGGTCTTTTCTGGCAGTACACTAGAGTCTGCCTTGAGACGGCAACTGTTCGTGGGTGGAGCACTGTGCGTTTGCATGCCGCTAGCGGTCTGGCAGCCAGCCCAGTGGCAGCAAAGTCCAATCCTTCAAAGAGGATGGTGCGGCTGTGACTTGGTGCAGGGATGTGGCAGGCCACGGGGAGCAGAGCCCTGGCTCTCCTTCCACTGTTTGCTGCAGTCTGCTTGGAAGTCTTGCAATTGCACAGAGGGGTGGCTTGGAGCCAGGCAAGCTGTGCCTGTCTCTAGTGCTGCTCTTACACCCTGCCAGTCACTTCACGTGCAGTGCAGAGGTGACTGTTGTAATGGAACAGCAGATTTTCCAGGGTTTTCCCAGCATCCCTTTAACCTCTTCTTTTTATGTCACAGGACAGCTCTTCTGCATCCATGACAGACAGCTGGCTGTGCAGCCGGAGCAGTGCCTGCCCCAGGGTGTCCCACTGCTCAGGAGTGCGTGTCGGCCCTGGGACCGAGGGAAGCAGTGCAGATCTGGAGCAGCGCAGGAGGGAATCGAGCCTCCTGCTCAATTGAACCACGTGGAGGAAGCTTTGAGGGCTCTGAGGCTCTCTTTGGTGTCAGTGCGCAGGTATGCACACGTGGGTTTTTCTTTCTGAAACTTCAGCTGTCTGGGAGATGCCTTCAATATGAGCCTGTGCATCTAGGATGCTTTCCATTGCACTTTAGTAGGGCTCCGGGCTGTGGACCAGTTACTGCAAACTTATCTCTCAGTAAAACCTGGGAAGCTTCTGCTTGGGCAAGCAATACAAACGCATCCTTGAAGTTATATGGAAACACTGTAGGAGAGGCAGAGTGGCAGTGTGGCCGTCACTTGCTGGAAACCAGCAGAGGATCCAGCCAAACGTCCAGTTTCCATAGTGTGACCTTTTAATTGGAGATGATGAGAGTAAGTGGTAAGGATCATGAGAGCCTGTTCCTCTGAAACTTCCCGTAGTTTTTGAGGTTCTGCTCCACTGCTGACGTGAGACAGTATTGCACGTGTTGTACACGCTAAGGGATGTGTGGTGCTTCTGAGTCCGGTAGTTTCAGTGGTCTTCCAGAAAAGCCAGGGTGGATATGCCAGAGGCCGGTTGCACAGGAAACAGACAGGAGGAAAGCAAGCAAGCATTTTTGTTACCAGCGTAGCATGAGTGAGTTATTTGCTATATTACATTTATTCCAGGGAGTTTACCTGAGTGGTAGCTTAAACGACAAATTTCTAGCTTTGTGAAGTGTGCGGGACTCCTCCCTGCTGGGCTCTGTCAGGCAGCAGTTAAGGACGCTTGAGGCAGATTTGTGGCAATTTCATGCCACCTTCTGGATATAAATATAACAGCAGAGATGCTCTTTAAAAATGGGTTTATTGCTATCTTTATCTGACGAACTGGAATAACCAAATATCTAATTTCTGTAGTAGCTTTCTTGAATACTTGTATTTTAACACGTTTTCTACCAATTAACATGAACACTTTCGCTTGGATTACTATTTAAATTAATAAAAAGTACTGATAAGAATAAAATCACCATACTGTGACCAGCTGCTGCTGACCTTAAAGGGAGAGAGTCAAGGTCACAGAATAGGGCTCGCCATCCTTGCTACAGGAAATCTGCCGCAGTGATTTCTGTGTGTCAATAGCAAAGGCCCGGTTTTCAGTAGCTGGCAGATATTTGTCCTCCCGATGTGTTATTTAATGGTACGTTGCTACTTTAGGGTTTTTTTTGGTACTAAACCGGCCTTTACACCCAGCGCAAGAAGTCTCCTTCCTTACAAAAAGCGAAGAATTGAATGACCTTGCAAGAACGTGATCATAAAATAAGGAATATTCATGAGCTTCCCTTATTATCCGTTAATCCTATGTGTAGACTTTTCACTAACCGCAACTAAAGTCTGCGGAGATTGAGACTGGAATCGAATTGATACCGTGGGGTTAAAAGAAAGAAAAGGTTTAAGCTGCAAGCAGTCGTCAGGAGTTACGTGGGGGCGGATCCCCGGCCGGGCTCTCGGGGCTGCCTGCCCGTGGCCCTGCCCCCAGCAGGGGGTGCAAAGGTACCGCGAGTTCGGGGGCACCGAAGCCCTGGGCTCTCGCTTGCCGCTCGGGTCTGGTTGCCCGCTGCCCAGCGTTTAGGGACCTCTTTGACAGCAAAGGAAAGGCAGAGCCTAGAAGCAGCAGAGCGTAAGCCGATGGAGAAGCGTTATTTGATAGAATTTCATTTCGCTTTGCACATATGCCGGTTGCTATAGGAGATGCAGCCTGGCAGGCTTCTGTTTGCTATAACTCACTTCTATTTACTAGAGAGTGTGTTATTGTTACTGACAGCACAGCATTTCTGTGTGTCTCTTTGGTGTGAAAACATATTTTATGTTCGTATTTGAGCTGTGGAGCAACTGCCACTTTTTCATTCCTCAGCACAAAGATCAGATGCCACCTTTTGCACGTAAATAAGACTTGCTTTTCTGAAGTGAGAAGGAACTTAACTATTGGGGCATGCCAAGAAACTAATTCCACCTTCACATCGACAAAGCTCACTTATTTAATATTTCCTCTTTCATCTTAGGGAGTTTAATATGTAAATCTCATTCTCCATTACTTGCCAGTATAAGCACCGATGTGCTGCTCTAACAACTGTTGCTCTTGACCGGCGGATGCCAACACTGAGTTCTGCACAGAAACATCAACTCCCTGATTTCATGCTTCTGACATTCTGGCAGATCTATATATTTAGAAAATTTGTTAATAAATGTTACATATTTTCACTAGATCCTCTATAGGGTAATGATATGTATTTAGTGGTAGAATTCTTTGAAAGGAATTAAGAATTACAAGACAGCATTTTTGTCATAAAAAGTAATGCATTCCTTGACAAATGTTGGTATCTTTGTGCTTGATAGAACATTTAGCAACTTTTTTCACATAGAAATTACCTTAAAGTTGTTGACGTCATGAGTTTTGTATGAGAAAGTCCTACTTTTGTATTTTCTAAACCTTCATGGGGATCATAAAGGTTTGCTCTCTCTGGGGATGGGTGCGCCAAGTTTTGTGATCAATGGGGATACTAATTTGGTTACAACACTGTCTTTTTTCTTTCTATTGCCACATCAGTAATGCATTAAGATGATGTCGGTGAAGATGTGTCACAATGTAGGGGACGAATGATGTTCAGACCATATGTTTGGTGAACAGCAAACAAATATATGAATCTTAAAAATGTAAGTTTCTTAGAGAAACAAATTTCTTTCTGGCAGAGTTTGTTTCCATTAATGGCAACCTGCTCCGATGCTTGGGTGTCATTGTCAGTATTTGCTCCCAGTTTGTGAAATCCAGATTTCACTGTAAAATCTGCAGTGTTTATGCAAGAGCACAAAGCAAAGAGCAGCTGCTCTGTCTGGTGTGCTCGGAGCGGGTTAAGCTGCAGTGAGGTGTGCTGCACCAGCACACCAGTGAGAGACCAGACAATGAACCTCCCTCTGACTCGTTATAGATAGCTCTGTCCTGTAAGTCTCAGATAAATCAGAAGCTGAGCTGTGGCTGGGCCTCTTAGAAAAGTAGCTACATGGAGGGGCCAGCCAGGGCTCTAGACATTTTGACTATTTTGTAACTACAGTCTGAGATGCACCTCTGTGTCTTTGCCTTCTTTCAAACAATATTTTCGGGCATCCTTCTGGTGCCATCTTTAAAATTAAGCACCCCTTTGGTTCTGTTCTTACTTATCCACTCTCCCTTTTTGCGTACAGTTTGGATGGGTGCTGGGAGAGGACACTGATTTCTCCAGGAAATGGTATAGTCTACTACTTCTGATTCAAAATCCAGCAGAAATAGCCTATGCTTCTAGTGAAGGTTCAGCAAAGACTGAGGGAAATGGCAGCTACCCTCTGGGAGCTCATCAAAACAGTTTCTAAAAGGGAAGAAACAGTTATCTGAGAGACCTGTGGCTTTCCCTTCTCATTGCTCGTCTTTCTGCCACTTTGTGCCGTCAGTCTTGAACGGATGATCTATATCCAGCAGCCTTCTTCCACATAATGTTATTTTTTGAGAGAAGGCATAGCACCAAATGACATTTCCATCTCCTAGCTGTGCATGCGAGTATCTAGTCAGCAAATCTTTGATGCAGTCTGTTTGGAGACGGTCTTGTGGCATACCTTTGAGCTGGCAGTGGCAAAGGAGGAGAACTGTTTTGACCCAACACAGGGCATGGGTTGGCTCCTGGGATCCATGCCCGAACCAAGCGCCAGCGGAATCTGCAACTCATTTATGCTTCACTGTCATTTTCTGCCACCGATAAGGCACAGTAGGGTGTGCATTTTGGAGATTATCACACTTCTTGGGTGATTAAAGTCCAGAGGCAACCTGAGGTATGTGATAATCACTCCCAAATCCACTGCCAAGTGGATCTTGTGGTTTAAGTAGATCATGCCATTTCCTTCTGTACTTTTGGAAGCTGCAGCAATAGTCAGGTGCTGCCATTGTTGTGGGAAGGTGGGATGCCCAGAAAAGTGGAGACCCCTGCCCCAAGCACGGCTCCAGCCACCCAGGAGCGAAGGTGGCTTTCGTAAAGTGCTGGGCTGGCCACATCATGCTGCATTTTCTCCTCCTGCTTCTCAGATCTGGATAATTACCCGAAGGTGATTTTTATTCTTTTCTTGCTGTGACAGGTTATGGGAACTGACTCTTCACCTTTGGAGTTACGCTGATGGAATAGTGTTATCTTCAGGAAACTAAGGATGGTGTTTATTACCCAGGAACCGTAATTGTGTTTGTGTTATGTATCACTTCCTGGATCATTTTTCTACATTTGTACCTTGAATCACCAACTCCCTGCTCTGAGCAGGGACTCTCAAACTGTGCTGCTTGGCTGTTGTGAGTGCAGCAGGACGGTCATGGGGGATCTGTGACTGTGAGAGCATCCCCGTCTCTCTGGGGGCATGTGCAGGTGGAGATGTCTGGTGGGGTGGGCAGCACCAGTCCCCTCAGAGGAGAATGTCCTGGACTGGGTTTTTTGTCTCTAATGTTGAAGCAGTGTGTGTACCCCTGTCATTAAGGATGTATCAGTATCGGAACAGCAGGCTTAGACAATGCTCATTTTTAAAAAGGACTTTATGTCAATTTATTGATCATACTTAAAATAGCAGTGGCAATGCCTAGAAGAGGACCCACGAAGGAGGTCTGGGTTATACACAATACCTAGTGGTCCTGTGTTGTCTGCAGTTCTGCAGCATGGTGGGTAGGTGAGCCTGCAGCACACAAGCTGGGGAAGTCATCAGAATGTCGTGCTGTCAAGGTTTAAAGCTGGGCTGGCTATTAAATGGATGACAGACGCTCTTTGTTAACCCGCTCCCTCCCCAAAAGAGGGGAAATGGAAAAGGGAAAGAGACTTACGGGTTGGAAAAGTTAAAACAACTTTAATCTAACTACAATAATAATGTGTTGTAATAATAGTAAAAATATATATACAAATATATACAAAACCAATATTGAGCTCCCCCCACTGATGACGAAGACATCACCTGGATGCTGCAGTGCATGCCCTGGGAAAGTCCCGGACTGCACGCAGCAGCAGGCAGTAGCTGGACTCAGGGATGCACGCATCGGGATCAAAGGCAGAAGAATCAGACAGAGTCCTCCTCGGACACCAACCATAGAAGAAGAGAGAGTGACCCTCGCGATCCCTCAGCTTTATGTCGAATATGACGCATATGGGATGGAAAACTCCCTTTGGTCAGTTCTGGGTTACCTGTCCGGCCCGCTCCTCCCCACCCAGGGTCGCAGGGGTGACCACTTCTCTGCTCTTTCGGTTCCGGTGCATAAGAAAGTCAGCAGAAACAAGCATCGACCTTGGTCTCCATAGGGATAACTATAAGCAAGAGCCTTTCTGCATACAATTCCTACTGATGTTCCAGCACCAACTATAAACACTGAGCCTTATCACTGCTAGAAGCAGCTACTGTTTGGAGAAACATGCAGTTAATTTCAGAGGGTGCAGCTGCTCAGAAGAGACTTAGTTAAAAACCAAAGTTACCAAAAGAAAAATCGGTTCTGTCCTGGCCCAAACCAGGACACGTGTGACGCGCTAGGAGAAGTAAATCTAATGATTACTGTTGCAAAGACTGTTTGCTGTCCTTTGATTAGCTTTTTCTATCATATGCTGAAACAGCATGAGTTGTGTGACATGTTGGGAGTAAATATGATTTCGCACTGATTTGATTTTGTTGTGGCATGCTTGATTACCATGCATAGAAATGTATGGAAGACCTTGAAAAGGAAAATAGTATGATACAGATAGATCTTAGTGTTTTGTAGGAGGTCAGTGTTACTTTTTGAAGGGAAAATGGCCCAAAGAGACTTCCACTATACAGTGACACTGCATATTACACCTGCCCAATAGATCAGGCAATCTGTGCTCAGAGCCAGTCTCTGCACATTGCAGCAGGCCCTTGAAACTGTCTTTCAGTGGCCAATGCTCCTTTTGCCTCAGGGCTTAATTATAGTCAAAAGCTTTGAGAGAGCGCACAGGGGAATGAGCCACCTGGCTAGCCCTCTCCCCTCCGCTGGACGTGTCCCACTGCTCCCTGAGGAAGGGGGCTGGTGGGGCAATTTGTAATTTCTGCTTCAGAGGATGAAGTTAGTTTGGTAAAGTGAAGCCTGTTCGGGGCTTGCCTGAGATCTGCTCATGGGGACTGTGCGTGTGCCTCTGGTGAGGTGGCCTGTAGAAATGCTCCGCTGCGGGGAAAGCAGTCTAATGGTAATGAAGCAGCCACAAGTCCGCCTGTGTAATTGCATGTGCTATGGCCACATCATACTGTTTTCAGTGTCTGTTGGTGGAAGTTTTGCCCCAATTTCATTTCTGTTTCTCTTTCAAACAGTCGTTCCACAAACGACTGTATAGAGAAGCTAGATTAAAAAGTCACATAAGCTGCTTTAGCAGCCATTAATTTAAATATACTCAGTAGAGTAAACATTCATATGCCAAATCAATTCAGTAAATGGAAAGAGGTCACTGTATTAAATGGACTTACGGATGCTCAGGACACCAGATCGTTCCCTTCAGCAAGTGATGCAGGGACTATCTTCTCTCCAGCACTTTGCTCTTACTAGAAACAGTCTATTAGGGAAATGATTTTATTTTATCATTATTTGGAAGTGGCTCCCCTGGTTAGAGAGGTCTCTAGGATATTTAACATATCTACAGCACTGCAAGGATGGTGCTTGTTTTTAGGGAAGGAAGGTACCCTGGCAGCTGGGAATAGCTGGGTGGGTAGAGCTCCCTGTCCTTGGCTCACAACCCTACATAAGTGTGCTTCTGGAGTGAGGGACAGCCTGGAAAACTAACACCAAGAGAAGCTGTTAATGCCTTTCTTCTCTAGAGACGCCATAGTAGGAGAGAAGGGCTTTTCTCTTGGCGAACTTGGCCAGTGCTTCTCAGCAGGTTGTGCTAAATAAACAGCGTTGGTCACAAAAAGCAGCGCGGGCAATCGGGTGCCCTGCAGTCCTTGGGAGAAGTGTCTGTCTCTGTTGTGGTGTGTGGATACTGGTGCCAAATCCTTTCACCAGGTGTTGTAAACCTGTCCCGGTGGGCTGTGGGAAAGGTCTTGCTAACATCTTTGGTGGGTTACATCTGAATATGCACCCTGGAGTGCTCTACACACGTGCTGGGTGGACAGAGGTTGCGGGCTCTGTGAGTCTCCTTACTGTAACGAGAGAGAAACAATAATATAGTAGGAATGTTGACTTTTCCGAAAAAGCAAAACTGAGAGATGCCAAGTGATTTTTTTTTCCAGCTGTGACATTGGCTCAGTACTGCCATTGATCGGGCTGAGCAGACCAAATGGCCATGCATCCTTAGGCTTCTGCCATGTGTGGTCCTGCCACTGCTTGTTTGCTCGGCTACACTTACAGGCTAGTAGATTGAGTTCAACAAGATTGATCTGGATAAATCATGTACATGTTATTTGTGCTCTTCATGGCTGGTCATAGCAGGAATGTGCCTCCCCAGTCCTCCTGGCAGCTACCCCCAGGCCTCTGGAAAAGAACGCCTCAAGAAGTGTGAGGCTGTGAGCCACCAGCGGCACCCAGCAGCCCCCTGCAGAAATTAGACAAAATTAGACAAGTTACTCCTCAAGGCGTAGATCAGTGGTTTCATTGCAAATAAGAGCAATGTGCTGTCAGTTTGATTTTGGTCCTGTCTCGAGGGGAGGGTGAGGAGAAAGCTAGTGTGCAATTTGTCCATCCCCATTTGTTGCATGAGAAAAAAAAAGAAAAAGTCCAGTGCTCTGGTCAGGGAATTGGCAGTGCTGAGGATGTTGGGAAGTGCCTGGGCATTGTGTAAGCCTAAAATTTTAGAGCAGTATGAAAGAAATATTTTTCTCATTGTACTCTCTTTCTTGAAGACTTTTTATGACAGGAACTATCTAAGGAAAAAAAAAAAAAAAAAAGGTTTCCTTGGGGCCCACCAAGGCTGCTCCAGTGATGGGAAATGCCATAGAGCAACCTCAGGTGCACCAGCTGTGCAGCTTTCCTGGCTGTAGGCACAGGATGTGTTGACTTGGCATAAGGGCACTTATTTTGTCCCTACAGTGGAAATTTGCCATTTCAGTGGTCTCTGGTAATGGTAACGCAGGACCAAATAAAGAGAATTTGGGTTGGGAATGAGAAGAGTTTTCATTTGCACACTGATTCTGGTCAGTGTTAATTACTCCTACGTCCTCCACAAACAGTTGTGCAGGTAGTGAACTGTGATAAACTAGTAATGAGTTGTTTTCCTCAGAGGCTGCAATATCAAGGAAATACAGTATGGAGCCAGCATGGAGCAGTGTGTGCCATTACACCGGCACAGCTTGGGGCCTTCCCCTGAGTAGACACGGACATAGCTTATGGGATGTCGCCGCTGCGCGTCGGTCATCACAACTGCCCTCTGCAGCCCGTTGCCCCTCTGACTCGCTACAGCAAGCGATTCCTGTCACTGTCACACATGTAGCAGCTGTGGTGTTTTCTTAACTTGGAAAAATAAATGCTGACTCTTCACTGTTACAGGGAGCGTCCCCACTTGCATAATAACATTAATTTCTTTCCTCCAATTTCAAAGGTTGAGCTTTATTTCCTATTTTTTTTGTGAGTGGGATTGCCTTTAGATGTCCCTTAAGCAAATTAGAGAAATTGTTGTTATGGTGAAGTCTGTTTTGGTTTTATTTTTGTTTTTTCTAAAGAGGAGAGCAAAACCTTTCAGCCTCTTTCATGTGGAGCGACATGCTATTTCATGCTATATCTATGCTCTGTGGTATCATTGCAAACCTTAAGAAAATTAAACTAACCTGTATTTCATGAAGAAATGAGAGTATAGGTAATTGCTTAACTTACTAATGTCTTTAAAAGTATCAGTGAGCAAGTTTTTAAAATTCTGCAGAAGGAAAGTAAACAGAAGCACTTTATTCCAAAGGGCCTAGTTTATGAAACTCAGCTGAGTTCTTTTTCTAAAGTGTGTAACCTGCTTGGGATGTTTGTTCACCACCTACTGTAGGGGATTTGATCGGAGCCAAAGAGGTTGCTGAAGTCAAGACTTGCATATGTTTGCAAATTGAAATATAGGGGAACTGAAGGAATTTCTCCTTTAAATATGTCGTTTTACCACTGTGTCCTTGTCCTTCATCTTCGTATCCCTCCTCCTCTCTATGGTGCTGTTTCTTTGCTGGTGTCTCAGTAAGACTGAGTGCCCCCCAGGCAGCAATACTCTTGCTGGAGTCCATGAGGTGCTTAGTCAAGCTCCAGGAGGCTCAAAATAAATACCTGGAGCTTATATTTCCTCCTGATATTTCCTGTATTGATTACTATCTTACTGCTCCTTGGTTTTGTATCCAGGAGTAGTTGAAAACATTTTGTTTACTCTTCTGCTATACAACTTGTCCAGAGAACAAAAGAAATGGGATGCTCTTAAGGAAAAAACATTCTGGAAGCAGCATGAGGTTTGTGTTTGTTACGATGAGCTCTGGAGTTCATACTTGCAGCTGGTTTGATTCTTCCTGTGCACCCTCATACCATTTTTTCAATGTATTTGTTTATTTTGCTGAGTTTTCATAGCTTTTTAAACAGAAGCTCACACAATGTCTCAGTAGTGGTCGTGGCGGCTTGCAAGAACATTTTCTGATTCATTATTTCTCCTTCGACCAGCCCTATCTAACCTCTTCTTCCAGTCTGTATTTAACAGATGAGTGTATCTCAGTAGTGAACATTTGAGAGTATCACAATCTGTGTGTGCGGCAGTCCTCCAAGTGAAGGAGGAAAACTCTGTGGGAAGAGCTCCTGGGTACTCTTTTTACTGCTCAGCTTTAAGCATCTGTTTAATTGCTCCTAACAAGCTGAAGCAAAATGGACACGCAAACACAATCAGATATACTTTAATTTGCATTTCTATGACATTTCCCATGCCAGGATGGGGTTTGGCAGTCATTCTCTCCCTGGACTATGAGAAAATGCCAGGCTTGCAATGAGGGTGGACTTCCCTTCTCACCATGCGGTGCCTGAAAAGGGCAAAGGTAAGACATGGTGAAACTTGCAGCCTTATGAAATCCAGTACCAGGTTTTGAGATGAACCTGTAACTTTAAGGGTGCTGCACCTGGTGGTTGTTTACTTCAGGATGATTGGGTTATTTGGATTCATTTGCTGTTATGTTCCTCAGGCAAATTGGCTGATGAAAAACATAGTTGGTCCGGAATAAGTGATGTTGAGGACGCAGAAATAGAACATCTAGGTTAAGGAGTAAGTATGTAACCTATAAATGTCTAAGTTGAAATTCATGGACCGAGCTCTGGCCCTGGCAACCTAGATGTGCCCAGCTGTAAAGCTGGCTGCAGTCAGTAGGAGCTGGCACTGACTCCCTGGAGCCGGTTACGGGTATCCCTGTCCGAATGTGGGAGACCTCTGCTCTCTGTCCGCCTTCCTGAAACCCCTGCTTTGATGCTGAGGACGTATTTCTTCCTGAAGCAACTGCCAAGTGAAAGGCAACGTTCCTTGCAGTTGTGTTGCTGAAGTCATTCCTGTTCTAAGTTTTGAGCTTGTTTTTAGCTCTTTTCACTAGTGACCTGTGATGATCTAGTGATGGTCCTCCCCTAGTTAAGGGGTGTATCAGTTTTCGTTGTGAAGGTCTCATGGGGCCTGCAAAGGGCTGTCCTGGGAAAACCAGTGGGAGCTCGATTCACAGTAATGCTTTGATGTTCAGTGTTAGCCATTTGCAAATACAGCCAGGATAAAGGAGCTGCATGAGCAGCCCCAGTTTCCTGTTGTGCTTTTTGGGATTGCTGTTTGTAAGCGTGAGTACTGTAGCTGATCTACCCCTGTGTGGCAGACTAATAGCTCACAAGTTCTAGGTATCCAAAAAGCTGTTAGAGAATTTGCCACTCTTGAGGTGATCTGTTTATATGCACTGACCAGCTTAATACCATCTTTTTTAAGTGTGGGAATATTTCTATCTTTTTTGGGGGGTGGGAGTGTGTGTTTAAATGACTGTTCCCGTGTGGTTACATGGAGTCAATTTGAGGTTAAAGCTAATTTAAACTGGATGTTATATTTAGCATTTATGGTGCTAAAAGGATTATAGGAAAATAGATACTACATAAGTGGCCATAATCTTCTTGCTGTTTGTGATACTTGAGTGGCAGAGAATGGGGTGCCAATCTGAGATTAAAAATCTAATTTTAGGGAGCTAACAAGAGTCACATTGAAGCAAAAAGGTAATGGTGGAATAAATTTTGTGGACTTAATTTTTTTAATTGGTTCTCAGACCTGCTTAAAACCTTGCAATCAGAGCTTTAACCAAAGCCTGTGATTCTAAATTATGTACTATTTCCGTACAACAATTTAATAAAATCAAACTAGACGCTTCAGTTACACCCTTGATGGAACAGCCAGGATGTATTTTCAGACGTCAATTTTTTTCACTGCTTGAAGTTTGACAAGCCACCTCTGTGCCATTATTTTTGATTGCTGGGGCCACTACTTAACCAGCTCCTCTTCTGTGTTACGTCCAACAAAACAGTGAGAAGAAAGCCCAGTCTGGGATGTGAGGAACCAATGCAGATTGCAGCTCTGCCGTTCCAGTACTACCCCTCAGTCACAGTACAGTCACCTTGCCTGAAAAGACCTCCGAGTTCATTTCTTTTCCACCACGTGGAGAAAAAAAGAACAACCAAAAAATGATGAGTAATGCTGTTTGCAGCCATGGCCTTACGGCTGTGTGAAGAGGGTGGATTGCTTCTGAAAAGAGACGCAAACAAATTTTAAACCAGTAAAATCCCATCACTGCATTATAGCTGAGTGAAGTTGTCAGCGCAACTGAGAAAGGACTGGCTGCTGGTATGTAAACACTACAGGAGCCGGGTGCCTTGGTGAGAGGTAATGCCCAGCACTGTCTTACTGGTGTTTGCTCACAGTAACTGGGAGTTATTCCACCATCTTTCAGTCATATTTAATGCCAGGAGGAGGGATGGGTCTTGCATTCTCAGTGTGACAAAAATGTAAGCAAAATTGGCATCTGGAGAATATCTGAACTGGGCTCCCTTTTATTCCTGCTTGTCTGTAGGCTTTAAAATAACAATTAAACCCTCTTAATGGGATTTGTGTACCATATGGCACCTTCCCCACAGGATGACTCTTTCTTGTCTTGCTATCTTGTCATTTGTCCATATCTACGAATAGTTTTCAGCCAGAAAAACAACATGCACCATTTACAGACACACAAGGAAAGATTGCCATCTCTTTGGATAATTCTTAATTCATATATCCTGTCTGAGGCACAGTGTTCTCTTGTGGTGGTAAGTCGATGGAATAGACTTCAGTGGCGAGCTTGGGCCTCTGAAATGTTACAGCAAAAAAGTTAATAAATGCTCAATGCAGGATCTAAGCATAGACTATTGGATAATAGGATGCTGACATATTTCTAGTCCTGAATTTCTTTGTTTTGTTTGTAATACTCTTATTTCTGCTGGTAATGAATTCTCAGAAAGAAGAACTGCAAAAGGACACCAATAAACCAGTTTTATTATTTGGTCAATACAATACAAGGCACACTAAGGTATTGCTTGTCCTACTGATGCTTGTGATGCTTGCTTTTCCTTTTGTTTCATCCCAATCCCATTTCAGAGCACTGAGGTTCAGCCAGCAGTAGTTACACAGCTGTTTGCTGGTAGATGGAGCCTTTAATTATGGGCAATGCCATGGGATTAATGTTTCTCATTTCAGCTGCTGAGTGGGTTTTCACTGGAGCCAAGAACCTTGGGTTTTTGCACTGATGTTTCTGGTCTAAAGTCTTTGCTCCTTCGTGTGTCGCATTTATAAGTGTGGCTGCTATATACCTTTAATTTCCGATGCTGTCTTTAGGTGATAGTGGCAGAGGTGCTGGTGCCTGCTGTGGGATAGACAGGTGGGGAGAGCAGAGTGTGTCTGCAGTGCCCTTCAATGTGCAGTTTGCTTGTGTGCCTGTCACAGCCTGCGGTGTAGCTGCATGGTGTCAAGTGCGGGCCACAGTGGCTGGATGGAAACAGGGCCATGGCAGTACCACTCTTGGAGAGTGTATTGCTGCACCGCCGTATGTGTTCACCTGAGCGTGGGCTGAGCAGTCCTCTGGAGGGCTCTGCCTCTGAGTGAGCGGAGGGACCATAAAAGACCTGGTGCCTCCTAACTTTTTAGACAAGTGAAGCTGGCTAGTGTGACTTCATTCAGCAAGCGCACTGGGATCAGATTTGACCATGTCTGTGATGTGCTCCACTTTCTAACTGCTCTGTGGGTGAGTTTGAAGAAACTCACTGGGCTGCACAAAGAGGAAAGCTTTCTTAGATTTACAAGGGTTGAGCACTCTCCACTGCTATTCAAGAACAAAATTTTACAGTTGGTGTGCTTTTTTGTTTGTTTTTAAGTCCTGTCCCAGATACCATATTGCATATTTTTTTTTCCTTATCTGCCAAAATAGAGTTGCTAATGGCCACACTGCTGCTGTGGCAATTGCTCATTCCTAGCTTAGGAATGGATCACGATCTCTCAAACACCTGCCATCAGGATCCTAGCTGGTTGTCAGGACTGCCTGCCTGTATTAGAACAGGACATATGAGTGGGAGGAAGGTGGAGTTCACAGACAAGTGATTTTGCTCAACTGACAGGGTTTCATCTTGTCCTGCTTACTTTCATGTAGCCTGGAAGTCACTGCATTCATTCAGTTACTCCCAGGGGATACCAGGTTAAAACCTCATTCCAAGTGAGTACTTTTTCTTCCCCTTTTTATACTTCTGTTCAGTGACCTGTGAAAGGAAGAGAAAACATATTTGAGATAATACAAGAAAAAGAAACAACTTCAGGGACTGGAAGATCATTTAGTCTGACCTCCCATGGATGGCAGGCTCATTTGTTTAAAGTGCCCGTGGGATGTCTGCCGCTATACAGAGCTGTTTCTGGGGCTGCAACATAGATGCATCTGTTAGAACAAGCAAGATGTAGAGAAAAAAGTGTTTTTCTTGTTGAGAAGGAGCAGCGCTTCATCCACCTGATGCCTCTCTCTGGTTGTCTCACATCAGAGTCAGAAATACTTTCCCTCTATCACCCCTTCTTCCTGACCATGAGGTCAATGTGGCCCCACAACACTAACTCTGCATCCTTGCCAGCTGTAGCCACGTAGCATCACTTGAGCCATCATGGAAACATTGCAAGCATGTTAAGTATGGTGTAGACGATCCTGTTTCACCAAGGGCTGTGGAAATAGAGGTATGCATAGAGGAACTAAGGGTTACAGCTTACAGAGCTAGGAAGGACAACCATAATCATCTAGTCTTAAACTAGGCTAAAGTTATCTGTCTTTGCCTAAAAGGCTGCAAGTGATGGTGATTTCACTAGTTCCCCCGATAAGCTGTTCCTGTCTTTCATTACTGCTGGGAAATCTTCTCTTATTTCAAGGTTGAATTTATCTAGCTTCAACTTTTATTCATTGAATCTTTGTCAGCCAGATTGGAAAGCTCCTCACGTATATCTTCCCCAAGTGCAATTACCTACACAGTGGGATGAAGGTATGTCTGCGCTTTCTCTTCAGTGAGCTGAATACATTGAGCTCCTTACCCATCACGTCAGAAGGCTTTGGCTTTTTTGTTACAGCCAGAGAATTCATTTGTGACACTCACTTGAACTCTGTCCAATGTCTTCAAATTCTTTTTAAAATGCAGACACCAGGACAGGATTCAGTAACCTAGCAGGGGTCTTGGCAGTGCTGCCCAGAGATGCTGGAATCCTTCATTATTTCTGCTTCATACTCTTTTTTTTCCCCCCTATATTCAAGAATCTCATTAGTCCTTTTTGCTACAGTATTTCCCAGACAGCTTATATTGAGACGATTATCTGTAATGACTCCTAAATCCTTTTCTGAGCTCTGTTTTTCAAAACAAAGTCTTCCATCGTGTAAATATAAGCGACTGCCATTCTTGGATCTCAAACACTTGGTCTTACCAAAATACGTTTTGTCAGGTTACAAATATTTACCCTCGTGACTCAGGTCATCCTGTAATGATAACCCACCTGGCTCTTGGTTTACTACTCTACAAATTTTTATGTCAGCTAAATATGTGACTATAGCATAGAGAAGCAAAAAAATCTGGACTAAGAAAAGGTCTCTCTGGCTAAAAAGTGTCTGTGCTCTGTGGTATCTCCCTACCAAGATCTATCAGTGGCCCTGTTTTTTTTTTCCATAGAATACATTGTGTGCTAATTCCATAGGAGGTGTTATTTGTCATATTTTACTCATCCTCACAAGTATCTGGGAGAAATTAAGGTCTTCAATAGCAACACATGAGCCTTTGCATTTTTGTCCTGGAAGCAAACATCATGATCCAGATTTCTTTCCTTCTAATCATGTCAAATCAATCCCAAATTGCTTGTCCTCATTTCCTACCCCTTCAGTTGGCAAAACCTTGTGGTTTTTTAATGTAAAGCATATACTGTCAGTAGGGAAATGGAAGAGTTTTGCAACAGCCTGGTGGCTCTCCTGGGTGAGAAAAGATGTGTGTTTGACTGCCATCAGGTTAAGGACAAATGGATTTGAATCCCTCTGCTCCCAGATGAGCACTGTCGCATAAAAGCATCTCTTTTGGCCATAACAGTGATTTTTTTGCTCATTATCTGAAAAGACAGACTTCAAGTTGCCTAGTCCCAGGTTTTGAATCCTTGCTGAAAAAAGGCTGCAGAGAAGTGGCTCAATGTGGTGCCAAAGGCCAAGCAGGGAGGATACGAAACAAAAAAAATTCTTTTCAGATTTACAGTGTGTTTAACACGCCTTTCTTTACCTTATAGGTGAATCCCACTTTTAGGGGAGAGCTCATGTACCGAACACAGGCTTGGGAACTATCCATCAGGAGCTGAATATATTCCATGGCTGTGCCATGTATCTCAATATGTAGTCTCTTTGTAGATAGAAGGCAAACCCAGTAAATCAGCCTATTGTCTTGTCTCCATTAAGATTTTTCTTTATTAGCTATTAAATGAAAGTCAGATACTCCCCAGTGAAGAATAGGCTGCAGAGCCCTCTGGGAAATACAGCATTTGATCCATACGTCAGAGGTGCCATTCAACGTGATATCTAGGACATGCTGCCACTCAATGCGTTGCTGGGCCAGAAGCATAACTGCAGAGTGCCAATCAGCTTGGAGGTTCGAACCGACTCTGGCTGAGTAGTGAAATTGCTGACAAATATTGCCATCAAAGCATTGGTTTTGTCTTCCCCCTGTTCGTTTAACAGCGTTTTTCCTGCCCCATCTGTAGTTATGCCCCATCCTTAAGTTTCTGCTTGTACAGCTGCTTTTCAGCATGACTTCTCATCTAATGCGATACGATTTGCCTGCAAAACTGCCTGTATTTGAATGATAGGTCAGCTTATGGAGCGAGAACTCAAGAATTCTGCCATAGCATCTCCTTGTGTAGTGCAGTGGAACAAATCTTGGGGCAGTGGACGCAAATCATTGAACGCTATGAGGGAAAAAATTCTGTTATCTCACTGTTCACCAAGAAAATTCAAATAGTGACTTCTCCAGCAATTAGAGCCTCCAACCGTTGTCTCCCAACACACAGTTTGTTTTCACTGTCAACATCTAAAGCGCATTGAAAATTCAGCACTCCCTCTTAGGACTTGAAAGTTTGCTCTCTGCTTCCAACTATATAATTCACTTTGCTGGTTTTCATAGGTCCGTGAACTATTGTGTTCACCATTTCAGTCCTGTCTTAAAAAATACACTATACGTCTTTGTAGGCCACAAATATTTGTCTCCCTATGGTCATGTTATGTTACTACTGGTTGGAAACATTTTTAAAACTTGACTTATGATAACACTGTGTTAGGATATCAGACCTTGCTTTATAACCACACAATTCTTTTTCAGATTCCCAAGAACAAATTGTTATTAAAAGGAAACACATCTTCAACCATTAGAGACCTACTGAATTAAGTATTGTCCTCTGAAGCATATTTCTAAGCAATGTTTAATTAATTTACATTAATTTAAAACTTAGATGAATTAAAATTAGATTCCTTTAAAGCAGGTAATTGAATCTGCATCTGAAATACTTCTCAACATGAAATCATCATTTAGGTGTAAATTCTTACTTGTATTGACAATGTCTGTGGGCCAAGGCCTCAAGGGAGGTAGCAGCTTGCTTCAGCTCCCTTTGCCTCATCTCTCTGGCATTTTTCAGGGGAGTCGTCTCTAACCATTGTGCAGGAGGCTGAGCTATGGGCTTCTCTCCTGCTTCTTCTGAAATCAGGAAAACCTGTACCCCGGCACAACACCTTTACTCAGCCCCAGCTCTCCTCTTCTGACAGTTCTATGATCTGATATTGCCTTCTGAAAAATACCCGCTTTGAAAAATGTCATACGTGCTCACACAGGAAAAAATGCCTGTGGAAATCCAAGGGTCTTAAAGTGTTAAAAAATAATTCTTAAGTCTTGCATGTACAATTTTAATTGTATTCATAATCATTCAAACTTGCATCTTATTAAGATCATCTTAGAATTTTTGTGCTTTCTGTTGTGGTTGGATCCTTTCGTCTTTTAATGATACACGAGGTTACCTTACACTAGCAAATTTCCAAACAACATCTAAAATAGATGTGTAAGCATGTCTGTTCACCATTTAAAAATTGTTATTATTTTACATAATCTTAATGCAGCAGGTCCATCCTCCCTTTTTTTCTGCAGAAAGTGAAATATCTGTTTTTATAACAAAGCACCTTCTGAGTATTTACTGTGTTAGCCTGTCCAGGGTAGCTCATACAGACCACTGATTGTAATCCTCTGATGAATAATCTCTCAGTGTGAATATGTAAACAGGACAGATGGTACAAAATATTTTTGCATTTTAACTCCAAAATGCAAACTCCCAATATCATAGGCTGAGGTGCAAGTCTCCACTTAACCAGTGTCACAGGTGAAGCAGGAACAGAAATCAAAGTGAGACATGACAGGAAGGGTAAGTACTTGTGATTAACACTTGCTGTCATGATATTATAAGTATTTTACATTACACTTTTAGTCTCTGCATCCCCACTTGTTGAACCAAACCAATCATTAGCACTTGGGTCCATATTTAGGAATTTGGCAATCCTTTTTTCCTTCTGGTGATGAAACCAACTCACTTTGCTGTTTTATAGGAATGCAATTCAAAGTAGTATGATGAAAGACTGGGAACAGTGCAAATTCTTCCCATGACGTTATTCCTAAATCGGTTTGCAATGCCCCAGTCAGAAGTACAAGAGGTGCTGGGAAAAATACATCAGAAAGTGTACAGAGCACATGAGGAATGTGCACTGCAGAAAAACTCAACTCCCTTTTACTGAACTGTAGGGTGTTCGGAAGTGTGGGCAGTGCAGGAAAGCTGAGTCAGCAAGACCTTGATTTGCAGTGTTATTGAGGACACAGTAATGTCATTTGGAGTTGTGGACGTTTAATAGCTTCGAAAATAGGGCTGCAAGAGTTGCTATTAAGGTGTGACACATTTCTGTCTGCTGAAAGAAAACCTGAAGAAATTATGCTGCTTGTGTCTAGGGATAAGGAGGGAAAACTGCCTTCTATTTCTTCTTCAGAGGTCTGTTTTTCATCAGTGTGTCAAAATATTCACTCTGGCACAAATGAGCAAAACGAGCAGAATTAGAGTGCCTGTGAGAGGGATAGTAGGGTGGTTTGGTAATACTGGATATAATACTGCAGATCACTGTGTGTTAAGAGTGGTTGGATACTGGCACACTTTCCTCTCCTATTTTGATCATGAATAATTGTCCGAACGCTCCCTAACAAAGGGCTACAATACCTAACCTGAAGTAGCCTTAAGTGCCATAGAATTTTTTTAAAAAGTTGGGTAGGTTGTAGACTCTCATCTTTAGTGACAGGACAGGTATGAATTGCTGAAGTTCAGATTGGCTGTTCTGGCTTAACCTGAGTTGCTGAATGCATCCAAGGGTTACACTTTTCTCCTTTTTTGTTCTTTCGTTTTTTTTTTTTTTTTTTGATAGTAGGTGGGATACTAGCTGCATGGGAGTGTTTTGCAGCCCCTGTATAACCCCCTGGCCTGTACTTTGGTTAGGGTAATATAAATCCTGTTCCTAGCCATCTGGGATTCTCCAGAACGTGAAAACATGATGGGATTTTGCATGCTTCAGCATAACCTACTCAAGATACAGGACCTTGTTGTGACAGGCTTTATCAGGATGGTAGCAGATACTCATTGGCAAGATCTGGACAACCAGCAGTGCCAGAGGGCACCAGGCCAGCACTGCTGTGGTGAAGGCTGACTGTGCTAAGGATAAACTGTGTAATTAACTGGAAGCATCTGTTGGGCTTCTCGAGGCACTGCAGTTTGCTTTCAGACATTTTTCTGAAAGAAACACAGAGCACTTGTTGGTGCACTTGTTAGTGGTTGTCAGCCAGTTCTTCTTAATGTGGATAAATTAGTGGTGAGAACTAGTTATAGCTAGACAAGGATTTTTGCCTTGATGACCAGTTCCTGGAAACTTCTATGTTTATTTCTATCTCTTGTTTGTTTGTTTGTTTTCTTCCAGAGACAGTGAGATTATCCATGATCCAATAAATGAGCCAAGAGCAACATCATTTCCTCTTCTCTTCTGTAGAAGTCAGCAGCCGAGGCATTATGAACCAGAACTGAGGAGGTGTTTAAGTCCACCCAGTTTGTCAAAATGCTTCATTTGCCTCTCTTCACTCAGTCAAGAACCTTTGCAACTTCTTGTATGAAGGAGCCCCTAGGCAGGGATAGCTATGGCCTGACTGGCTGAGAAGCATTTGTTTAAGGTATTTAGGGTGGAGATGAATGATGGGAGAAATGATTCAGGTTTTATATACATCCTTAGGTTTGGAGGTGCGGAGTGAAACCAGGTGGGACTTCTGAGCAGACATGAGCAAGCGGAGCTCAAAGCTACTCAGTGCAACGTGCTGTGGCACAGGGAACCATATGAAGTGAAGTCTTGCTCCGGAGAGCTGTGGGAGGCCCCTTTTGGGTGAGACGGCCTGTTCTCGTGTCACCGTAATGCACTGTACCGCCTCTGCTGTGGTCTCGAATTATAGCACTACATTGGGCTATATGACCATGCCCCATGTTCTTCAAAGCATGTCTGTAAGCTTTCCACCTTCCCTAGGTCTGAAAGATTTCGGTGACTTTGTTACCTTGCATTTCTTCAGCGCAGTGTAGAGGGCAGCTTTGGTTGCTGCTCACGACAGATGCCCTATTCCTATCGAGGCCTGAATACCACTAAGCAACTTTATGGTCACTAAGTAATAATACTGAGCTTTACCCATCACTAGCTTTCAGTAATCAAATATGAAGAACAATACATAAACCTAAACAGAGGCACATTAAAATTTGTAGCTGTCCAACAGAATGAAGAAACAGCTCTGCTGCTTTCTACTCCCATGATAAAAGATTTACAGTAAGAGGAAGTCAAAAATCAATCTGAAAATGGATAAGAGTCAGACTCTGAGATGAGTTCCTGAGGTATGTTCCCTTTAAGCCAAAGGAGACTCAGATCCTAACCGAGTGTCTTAAGCTGTTATTTATTACATTACTGTGGTATTATGTAATCCATAATGTGTTTCAGTAGGCAAACAAGAAGAACACTCCTTAAACCATGAACTTCAGAAAATGCACAGCTCAATTTAATTTTACTGCGTGTTCCATGGTTCTTGTGCTGTTGGAAGCAGCAAGCGATCATTTCATCTTCACATTTCCTGAACCCCTGGTTCAATAAGGCTGTCTCTGGTCTCCCCACCAGCTACCTCTTCTGAGCCAGCATTCTCCTTCATTTCATCCCTGCCGTGTTCAAGCTTCTCCTTATGTTTGATCATCCCTGTGGCCCTTTTCTAGCTTAACTATATCCTCTGTGCCTTGGAATGACCCAAACTGTGCACCCTTTTCTATAAGTCTGAGTACAGTGGCTTTCAAGTGGTGTGACCACGTGTCCTCTTTTGTTTTCTATTCCTTTTTTTAGTGTTTTTTAGCATTCTACTGGGATTTGTCAGTATGATTTCAAGACCTGTCCAGGTCTCTTTCCTGAGAGAGAGATAATTACAGATTCAGAGCCTGTCCCTGTAGATACATACTTAAAGGTAATTTTGTGCGCGTACACATTATTTTGCACTTGTCAGTGCAAACATTTTGGCATCTCCTCACTTAATATTATGCATACCTAAGACGTAAGTCTTAGTTGTCTGCTTTAGATGAGATTATTCTGAAAAATTTTGTCATGGCATTATTCACTGCTCTGTCAGGTAGTTTGTGACTAGATTGAGCCTCACAAGTCCCAAAGCACATCTCCGAATGGGATCCTGCTGGTTAGCTTGCAACAAAATGACATTTACTTCCTATCTCTAGCCATGAGGGGAATATCCCTTCTATCCCCTGATTGCTTAGCTTCCAGGATTGCACCGCCTACCCTTTTGTAACCCGTACGCAACCGTTTTCTCTTCTAATATCTTGGAAAGCATCAGAGGGACAGACCACAGCTTTTGCTCTGGTTAGCTTCAAAAGCTCTTTTACTGTCAATGCTTGGAAATGAACCATACGATCTCTGTAAGAATCAATTAGGCTTGGCTTTTTGTACACACAATCATTTGTATTCTGTGTGTTTTGCACATATTTTTTTTCAAATGTGTCATTCTGAGACACGTCTTGTACTAACAGGCAACACCAACTGACAGTTTTTCATCCTGTAGACAACGTGAGCAACATGAGCAAATATAAATGTTTAAAGTGGACGTTTCTAATAAAGTATATATGAATTCTGATAATTGTAAAATAAGTGGCTTTTTAGTTGCTCAGACTCTTTAGTCACAACCGATTCAGTGGTTGTTCTCACTCATATAGAGCACAGAGGAATTTAATGGCAGATGTGAATTTAATTTTTATTCGTATGACATTTTTAGAACAGAATCTGACCCGTCCCTCCCTTTAGTTTTGCTCAGTGTTCAGTAAAAACGTGAATGTTTTTATGGTGGACTATGAGCTTGTTGATTGTCCTGGTAAGCAGCAGCTGCAAAATCTGATGCAGTTTAGTGTGTGACAAAGCTGAACGTCACTTGAACGTTCATTTGAATAGGAGCCAAGCTAATATTCCTTATTGGGGTAAAATGCCCACTGAAATGTTTTTGTGGAGTTAGGATGGCAGATTCATCATGGAAATTTGGGAACCCCCATGTTTGGTGCATTGAAAATGCATTGTTCAGATGAACGAGCTATTTATACAGATGTGTGGTGTAATACTGGAAATTCCTTTAATCTTCTAGTAATCCAGACATTACCATACGGACAAACTGCACAGACTGATTTGAAGGGGCCTCACTGGATAAACAAATACCCTACTTCAGTTAATTTGCTGAGCTTGTATGTTAGTGTATCAGGAAAAAAATTGCTTTCCAGCACATAGTTTATTTGCAGTGACATATAAAATGAGACTGATGACAATCAACACAGGTTTAAGGCAGCTTGTTTGACAAGCAGCTCGTGATGGTTTGGACAGTTATCTGGAGGGCATTCTTTCTGTACTTCATTGCTTGTAGCCAATGTACGGCCTTTCCAATGCAGAACCACCTTTGCACGTACGTATCAGAGAATGCACAGTTTGCTCTACCGTTTTGCTCTCAGTGATGTACTTGCATTAATTTGGCTTAATGCCATAATGGGTTATTTAGTTTTGTTATCAAGCTCCGCTTTCTCAATCTTCTGTCCTGTGAGGAACTGCCATATTCCTCCTCTGTAGTTCTCATTGCCCAGGGCATATACACAGGCATCCACTGTTGGCACAGTCTTGGCAATGACAGCAGGAATCTGTTGTGAGACACAATATTTATTAATAGAAAAATGCACTGAGGAACCAATGGGCTGATCTCAGCTGAGGCTCAGTTTCCCTTTACCAAACAAACACTTGTCTCTGGCAGTAGCTTGCTACCCCTGGTGAGATGAGACGTAACAGCAATTTGGTCACTTGGAGGCCCTTGCTCAGGAAATTATAGTCTCTGGGAGAAAGATTTTAGATCAGCGTTGCCTGAAACTGGGGTATTTCAGTTGAGAGTGAATACAAACACTTAAGCGGAGTGAAGGGTGTGCTGTGGACACCTTTTGATGGATGAGTGGGCTAATATTGCTAACACATTTTATGTGGGATACTGAATACCTAAGTACAGTAATGCATTTGGTGACCTGAAACTGGGCTGATTTTTTGGGGAATGAATGAAAGTCGAAAGGTTTGATGTGATGTTACTCAGTACCAGAGGCCGTCTTGGAGCCAGGACTCATAGCAAAAAAGGAAAATAGGCAGCATAAGAGGCAGCATAACCTTAAGAGTGATCAATTGCAGATTCCCTAAGGAGAGAGAAGTATTAGAAAAATGAATGAGACAAACAGCCTCTTCAAAACTGAAAATTTTGAGCTGGTACTTGGCTGTGGGAAGGACACAAAAAGCTCCTACAAACCATGAAGCAGTACAGGCTACAGACCCCTAACTGACTGCTGAAGAAAAAAAACCCCTGACTTCCTAAATTGTTGCTTGATCAAAGCAGTAGTACAATGCCTGTTATATCACTGTGCTTAGCTGTTTTGCCTTAAAAGTGGTAGACAAACAGAAAGCTTTGAGGAAACGATCTATTTGTTATGTATGTTATAACAAGTAAAGCCAATTGTGAGTAAATTGGCATTGTTCCATAGGAGCAGAGAGAGGAGAGTACAGAGAATGTAATTGCTTGAATTCCCTTGGGTGGCATAGACTTACCATGCGGTATTTTGGTGAAATGAACATCACATTTTCAACTGCTGCGTAGAAGCATAAAAGGCAATAGGGACCCCAGCAAATGACCAGCGTTTTCAGTGGTAAACCAGTATTAAACTGAAAAACAAGAGCAATGAATTCCTTTGTGTTTCACAACAACACACTGCAACAGGCAGATGGGACAGATCCTGTGAGACTGTGGTTTGTGTTCAGCAGCAGGAGAGGATCAGCCGGCAGGATACGCCGTATCATTGCTGCTTTGCTGTTGATGCCGGAGGTGTGCGAACACAGCTGCCTCCACGCCAAGGGCTGCCCGCACAGCGAGCCCCAAAGCCCTGTTCCTGGGGGCCACATGGGGAGTGGCAGTAGCTCCTGGGCAGAGGTGACAAAGCACCTTATGGCAGATCAGTTAAATCACTGTGTGTGCTAGACATAGGAACCATGGCCAGTAATTGCTGCTGAGGGGGGAAGGCAATGTGTAAAATTAAACACAGATAAAAAGGAATGATATTTTGCTGACTTCTTAGAGGGGCTCGCAGACAAATAAACTGTGTGAAGCCTATGGCAGTGTAACAGACGAACATAGTGGCATCTGTGCTGTGGTAGTAGAATTCCTGTGTCCTTCATGCTAGGGCCTTGTCCATAGTGTTCAATGGCCAGCTGTTCCCAAGTGTCTTATGTATATTAATGAATAGGGAAGTGATAATTTCATCCTTAAATTTTCTGCATCATAACTAGTCTGCGCAGCTACAGAACATTGTAAGAAAGAAATAATACGCTATTGCATAAACTCTCTGAAAAAAAGGTGATAGACTTACAGTAACGTACGCTGAGATTTGTTCAAGAAATATGCAGACGGCACAAGTATATATTCCAGACAGCTTGCAAGGCAGTCTGCCTGACTGTCTCTTTGCCGTTGTAACATCCCCCTTGAGAGCTGACTGTTTTTACTGAGAGCACGGGTCAGGCTGTGCCCGCCAGCCACGCATAGTGCCCCAGACTGTATAGCCTGCACCTACGGAAACAGCTCGTATAATCACCACATTACATTCCCATAAAGCTGCCACGCCAGAGCAATTCCTTTGTTTCCAGCTCATAAAGATTTCTGAATTTCCTCAGCCAAGTGTAAACACGGCGTGTTTAGGAAGGCCCTTCTTCCCCTGCGGTGTGCCTGCGTGTTTCCTTGCAGAGCTGCGTTTCTGGCTGACTTTCTCTGCGATCAGCTAAGAGCCTGTAGCAAAGCAGGAAATAATGATCCTTCCTGAGCAAAGTTTCTCTGGATAAATATTGATATGCTATTAGCAAATATTCTGCATGCTGCGTGTTTGTTTTGTGACTAGAGTTGGACCAGTGTTGGTGGCGGGGAATACTCAGGGTCACTAGTCTGACCCCTGCTTTGACGGGGAACTGTTTACAGTGCTAGTTCAGGGCAGATGTGGCTGTCTGGGTAAATCTTGAAATCTCTAAGGATGGAGTTTCCATGAACTTCCTGAGTCACTCGATCCTGCGTTGTGCTACCCTCCTACTCAAGTAACACTGGGGAGTTAGCACAGAAGGAGCTGAGCCAAAGCCTCTGTGAAAGAAACTAACCGGCCTTTTGAGTTTGGATGCAGCCCTGTTTTGGCAAGACAGTTGCAGGGGCTGAGGAAGCTTTCTTACCTTATAGTGCCCGCTTTTCTTGAACTTCTGGTGTATGGACTGATAGGCTGTCAGCATGATGAAGCCCGGGATCATGAAATTGAAAATGGACAGAGCAAAAAGGAATGTGATATAGTTTCTGGAAAGGGTGAGGAGGGAAAAAAAAGAGGTTGTTAATTCTTCTCTAGGGCATCCCTGTAAATTTGCTGTAAATATTCACTAACTTGTATTTTTAACATGGCCAACACCAGTGTTGTCTATACATTTTAGGTGCAGCATTTGCTGAAGGCTGGGTAAGCTGTGCCGTGCTGTTGTGTGCGGGATCAAAAGTATTGCAGAAAATCACAACAGGTGTTTGCTTTCTAAACGCAAGTATCCCTACTCAGACATCAGTGCTGGACTGCATAAACACAAAACCATTCTGAAAGAGTGTCAAGTCCTTAACCCAGAAAAGATGCAGCTTACAGATGACCAACGAGTAAGGGAGTAGCAGAAACCTGAGCGTCAGCCTCTCCCACGGAGGAAGCTGGCGTTAGCTGTTCCCACATGTCACCACGCGAGTTAAGGCAGCCTCGGGTCGTGCCTGCCTTGCCCCAGCCGTTGGGGAGGGTGATCTGCCCCAGCAGCAAGGATGGAGGACAGCAGGGGGTTTTGGTGCACTGCTGAGGGCACCCCAGGGGATGGCAGCCTCCAGCCCCCGCTTCCATGGCAGCTGGCCCCAGCCCTCACCTGTCCCCTTTGCTGTAGTCCAGGGTGCAGCAGGTTCGGAGGGGTTCATAGTCGTATTCTCCCCACCCTAGCAAGGGCATCACGGACCAAAAGAGAGCAAACAGCCATGCGAACGCCATCATGGAGGTGGCTGTGCTCCACTGCAGCTTGCTCCCTGCGGGAAGAGAAAAGCGGGTCTCCGTGTCGATAATAAAACCTCTGGACAAAGCTGTCCGGGTCTGTGGGGCCAGCCCCAAGTGCCCGGGCCCCTGGGCCTTGGGCAGAAACAAGCAGTTGTCTGTTTTATAGCTTGAAGCTGACCTGAGTCTGGAGGAATCAACCTTGCGTAAAGTTTGAAGGAAGCTTTTAGACTTTAGGAAATAGCAAATTGAAGTTCCCTTTTGTATGCTTTACTTAGACAAATGCTGTATTGCTGCTCAGCTTTGTACCACAGTGGAGATACAGCTGCTGTTACAAACGTTGTATTCTTGTGTTTTGGGAATGTGTCTTAAAGCCTCAGATGAGGGAGAGAGTAGAAGGCACAGGGTGATGCGATAAATAGTGTTTGAAGAGCTAGAGCCCTGCTGCAGGGTATGGGTCAGATGAGAAATGTGACTCTGCACACACTCCGCAGCCCCTGCCAACGTCCTTGCTGTCCTGCCAGGAGTGCAGGGCACGCGTGGATATTCAGTATACCCTGTTCCAAAATCACTGCTCATCAATGTTAATATCTATACACAACCTGACAACAGACCTTGTTCTAAAAATACTGCTGGTCAAATTATTTTCCTCTTAAGATCATTGCTTAGCCTGGAACAGGAGATGTGAAACTCAGTATTAGTAAATTTTTTTCTAATTTTATAATACAAATGATCACTTGTGCCTATCTCATCCAGTTCCATAAAATACAATTGGAATAGGTCAATGAATGAAATGAAAAATTGGAAATTTCAGAAGACAAGGGAAATATTTCTTCATGGAGAAGGCTTCCCTGCTGCTGCAGGACATCGTGTTAGCCTCGCTGCTTGCGTGTAGAAAAGGCCTGGATAATTTTGTTATGGAGGCTAATGTCTGTAATGATGCCCATGCTGAACAGCCCATGACGGCAGCTGCACCAGCAAGGAGCATGGCGACTCTGCCCACTGCTCCTTTCTAACCAAATCCCCCTTTAGGGAGAAGTAATGATGCAATTTTCACTGAGGTTGGGAAGCAATCTTTTCATCTGCCCTTAAAAGCAGCATTGTAGCAGCAGGCCAGGAAGATTCAGGCCAGTTCTGACCTTTCTCAGAAAGGTGAAGGATTGGAGGTGAGATGCATGAGGTGAGGCCCTGCTGCGGGGTCAGACGTGATTGACTCATGGGGGGAGAGCATGTGGGGGCCACACAGGCTGGAGATCTCCATAAGGCAGCAGCCCAGGGAAGGACCGCAAACTCCACGGTAGCTATTTTGTGTTGTATTGTCCCTGTTTATTTTAAATTGCCCTTTTACAGGAATGCTGATTCCAGCTCCCTCCTTTTTCTTACCTTCCACAGGTTCTTCAGGGAAAAGAATTAGAGTTTGGATTGTGTTAAAAATGAACTTGGAAAAATTGTTTCATGCAGGTTGTCAAAAATTAGTTATAGGAGAAGACAGGTGTACACATTGCAATTTAAATACCAAGGAAAAAGTAAAGAAAATTGTTTGTATTAGATACTCTATGTTTTAATATGGTAGTTACAAAAAATATTGATTTTTAGTAATCTAAAACATAATTTCAAATAATTACAAATTAAGAATGTTTCATAGTGACTAATATCTGTTTTTTATATAATTCCTACATAGAACATATACTTTGGCTGCAAAGGCTCAAGCATTGCTTTGTAGTACTGACATAATATGACTCCAGAATGACGTAGATGAAAATGAAGGAATAGTTTCTGATTTAGGGAACTAGAAATACAAGTCAAACTTCTTAGTAACTTGTAATTATTCTTAACCTGCCACTCCAAAGAAGCAACGTAGCCTAAGTTGTATCTTTCAGAACTGCATCTTATTTAGGCATGTGCTCAAACAAGCATATTAGAGTTGTTACTTATCCAAGGTTTCCATTTGTGTTCTACATAACAGTTCTTGTAGTTTGGCTTTACACAACCGTAGCTTGAAGTTCAATCAGGACAAAGCTTATTACACAAGCTGTCAGGTTTGGTTTGTGTTTTACATATTTTAGCAACTTTTAAAAGGCATTATCAAAAGCAGCTGCACTTAAACCTGGATCTCAGTTATGTTTCTTTTAAACCAAGCTCATGCCAAAAGTAGCTTTATTGCTTTGGGTATACAGTTTTGTAAATGGTAAGTCCTCCTGATATTCTGAAAGAGCGAATTAAATCTTGGGGTTTTTCTTGCTTCTCAGCAAGTCCTATAAAATATTTAATACCAATTGTATTTTGTGGTATCTTGTGGCAGAAACATTACTCTCTTTTCACCTCATCCCTTCACTTCATGGACTACTGCAATATCTTGAAGGTCTCAAAACACGATGGGCCATGACTGAGGCACTCTAGTGTCACTGGGTCCTAGCCCCACACTGGCACCTTATGGATCTTTGCATGTAAGAAAAGATTCTTGCATTGACAAAATTTGCCCTCAACTGCTGAGACAGTGTTGGTGGCATGCACTAACAGAGGGTGGCTGATCCAGCTGCCTGCATGCATTTGGTGGAAAGCTCACCTTCCCTGCTGTCGCCTTGCACGGAAAAGCAGGGGAAGCTCTTGCTCCATTGGCTCCCACCACCTGCGGGGTCTTTCACAGTGCTCAGTCTCTTGGTGCCCTGTCTTTCCTCCAGCCCCATGTGCTACCAGCTGGGGTCCATGCAGGCAACAAGAAAGTTGTGAGGCCTCCTGCTGAAATGGCTTTCAAATATTTTCTATCAAGAGTGGCTTTAATGAAGATTTCATGGTTCTTAATAGGAAAAGCACAGCCTATAGAACACTCTAGGGGAAAACTCCCCATGCTTTTGGCTGGAAGTGCCCTGCCTCAGTCCCTCCCTGCTGCAGCTGGGAAGGCCCACGCGCCTGGCAGGGCCACGGGGAGCACAGCGAGATGGCACTTCTTGTTTTCCATTAGCTTTCTTTTCCCCCTTTATTTTCCTAATTTTTTGCTTTAATGCTTGTGCCTCTTCTATGAAAAACTGTAAGAAAAAGCATATTTTGGTTTCTTTTCCACGGGTGTTAGGGAGCCCCATTTTCTTATTTGATGTAGAATAAAAGGACCATGCAATAATGGAGTCTGGCACCAGGCACGTCTCGACAGCCTGCGTTTGGGAAGGTCATCTCTAGGGCTGAGTTAATATATTCTCTCTCCTCACATTTAAGGAGTCCCATTTGGACAATAGAAAAGGAAAGAATCAGAATGTACGAAATTAAATTTTAAAAGTAAAAAATTAAAATTAATTTTTTAATTTTTAATTTTTAAAATTAATTTTTTCCTTATGGATTTGGCCTTTTGCAAAATGAGAATCGTGGTGAAATAGTCCTAGTGAAATCAGGTGCCTGTTAACCCTCCAGAAAACATTTAATGACACATCAGAAGTAGCTACAAATATATGAATGTAAAATTAAGCAAACCAGATATTATTTCAGTTTTACCCAGAAAAAATATTTTCAGTACCAGAGCAGTGAAAGAATTGTGCTCCGTTCACATGGCAAAAATATCTCCTTCTGAGAGGGCTGATGGCACGAGAGCAAGTCGAGAGTAGTTCCGTTGCTTTTGTGCAGAGCAGGCCATTGCTTTACCTTAAATGCCTTTTTGGCCTGATAAAATTTATGTAATAGCCATGTAGGTCCTAATTCAGTTAAATGTGTATGTATGGAGTTCAGCACATACTTAAGGATATAATTCCTAATTAGGGCCTAGTGCTGGCAATTTGGACCTCTTAAGTCTAATCACTCTTGTGCTCTGGCTTTCTCTCCTTGATAAGCAAGAGGGAAGCTTCTCTTTTCCATACAGTAAAATATTAATACAGAGGGTTTTAAATGGCTTCTGTAATTGCTTTGGAACAGAAAGAGATCACCCTTATAAACAAAAAACCACCATCATTTAAAGATTCCTAAAATTGTGATGTCAAAAGCTTAAATTTTAGGAACTGCTATATAGAGCATGGAAAAATCCTTTTGATTATGCTGGCCAGTTTTTAGTGTCGTAATCATAAACTCTTTCTCCATCTTTATTCTCTGGGGACATTTATGAATTCTGATTTTTTGAAGCTTTATCAATTGATCAAACATTTAGCCAATTTTCACAGAAAAAGCAAAAAATACATTTCTGGAACAGTGGCTACCTTTCAACTAGATTTCAGGCTGGTGTTCAAAAGGAATTTCTCAAACAAAAGGTCAACAGGATTTTCTAGGATGGAGGGAAAGAAGTCCCTTTTCCTCATTCTTGGTTAAATGGTTAAATTATACTAGCAGATATGTTCCAGAACAATATGGCTCGTACCAGACTTCGTGGCATGCATCTCTTAAAATTGACAAAGTTTGTAAAAGACAAAAATATCTGAATGTCTTATAAGGGAGGATATGTATCAGTCATAAGTAAAATAGGTGTTGGTACCAACTTAATCTGCAGTGCAAAAAGCACCAGTCACTGGTGCTCACAAGTATTCATTTTTTGTAGGAATGAGAAAGCTGCACTGCGTAATGGCTTCTTTTGTGCATATCATTAGAAAAAGCTCTTTAAAGTAACCTAATAAAGGGATTTTTTTTTTACTCCATTAATTTTTTACTGTGGTTCTCTGTGATCATAAAGCTGTCTTGGCGGTTACCTCCTGCTTCAGTAAAGGTACAAGATCTGGATAAACATTGGCATTTTGTCAGGGAAAACTGATGCAGGTGCAGAGTGGCTGCAGTAAGTGTGACAGGCGGTAAGGACATGCTCCTAATTTGACAGAGCTGACAGCTGCAATTGGAGCAAATGGTAGTTTGCTAATCTTTGAATACGGATGTAACAACCTAGATTTCCTTGAACACTCAGGATTAGATAAAACTCACTGCAATTCTACTTCTTGAAATTGAATGCTGCTGTGAAATCCCTGCTGATTTTGTTCGTATTTTCTCTTGTAATATTGAGAAAAGTACTGACGTAGATCACTTCAGATTTTCCACTTCCGCATAATTCTTAAATGCAAGTGTAAAGTCTTCTAGATTTTTTAAGGAAAAAACTTGACCAGGATCCTTCCCCTGTCCATAACCTGCTGATGGCAGTGTGCTACCCTCTCATCAAAATGAACTGTGTGTTACATTGAAGTGCCTTCAGCAAAGACGTCTCTGTGGTAGACGGCTGCCTGCTTTCAGATCGCTGACCCCCTGGGCTGTCCACCAGCTGCCCTCTGCCTGCCTGATCCCAGCTCCAGTGAGACCTCCCAGGCTGCTGCTTCCTTCCTGCCTTGCTGTGTTAAGAACATAATTCAGGATGTTCTCCTCATTGAATGGCCGGGGAGGGAGAACTGACAATGTCTACCTTGACATAAAATGTCATCTGTCCCGAATGCTTGGCTGTTTAGATAGACAGCTTCCTCGGAGTTTGCCCTTTCCTCTTTCACTGTCAGGCACTAACATAAAACTGCTTCTGTTTTCTCCTTTTCCCCCAATGATCAAATTTTGAAATACAATAATCTGTTTTTCCATCTGTTGTGGTGTAGGCCCCGCTTCCCCCTACTAGCAAGCCGCATTGCAATGTCAGATCATTCATCAGCATATAAGAACAAAGAGCTGGGATAATTGGGCACTCTCCGACCCTGCCTGTTGGTACAGTGAGCCAAGATATGAAGTAATACGGTACCTCTCTGTCCTGGGATGAGCACAGTGAGTTGGGACAATTAGGCACTCCCTAACTGCACCTGGAACTCCTGCTGCAATCACAGTGAGTTGAAGTGATTAGGCGCTCCCTGACCATCTCCA
>VZSC01006796.1:452967-472707 GCA_013398225.1 Steatornis caripensis | reverse complement strand
ATCACTTCTCTCTGTGCCCCCCCCCCGCCATTCACTGTGACAGTTGCACCCAAGCACCACTCTGACCCAATTCCCTTTCACATTCCCTTCACACAGTAAGTAACAGAGTGAATCTTGCCATCGAATTCTGTAAAGTCGCACTTTTTACAAACTCATATTAAAAATCACCTTTCCCTCATATCTTTGGTGGTGATTCTTTGAGCGACCGTTAAACCTTAACCACTCCCCCCCGCGACACCATCTTGCTAGTGATTGACATTCAAACCTTCCAGACTCCCCTGCCTTTTCTCTTCCTATTGCATATTTTAGACTACAGATTTCTGTAGTTCTCTCCTCCTTACTGTGAAGGTAGCATCTCGTAGGCCCCAAAGCCATACAAGGGGATGAAAAGAGTTGCCCAGCATGATTGCCCAGGAGGAAGAAAGCAAGAGGAGGAAGAGTGAAATGTCTGAAAACTCTACCTTCTCTATCATGTGTGGCGGTCAGACTATTTTCTTCCGTGTGCCAATTAATATCAACCTGTTTTCTGACAAGTAACTACATGCCTAGTTATCAATACACTTTAAAGGCTAGCACTTTGTCACTAAGAGTTATATTAACTTCCAAATTTAAAAACTTGGTTAACTTTCAGGTTGTTGGTGAACATATTTGCGTTATTAGCGTCCAGAATGCCTGAAAAGTCCCATTTTTTTCTCATCATCATAGTAATCTCTCACATTCTCATCAGCTCTTTCTTCCTCAGAAATATGGGTAGTGGATAATCAAGTGTCAAGCTAAGGAATGCCACAACAAAGTGTTCCTTGGAAACTATTAGGACATAACAAAAGCATTGGGGATGATGTGATTGAGTCTGGAAATAATACCAGTTCTGGGGAATGAAGATAAAGAGTTGATTGCTCTGGTTTTTAGGCAAAGGAAGTTTGTACCTTCTGTACAGGCGTGCAGCTTTCACCGGTGTCAACAGGAGTTTAATGTATGGATTGAGAACATAGTATACCCTGTAGGCTTGGTATATCAGATCTATGAAATACAACCTAATCTTCACAATCAGCTTGTGAAAAATGAAACTAGAAGTGGCTGGTTTTACTGGAATAGCCACAGAGCAGGAGCTTTTAAAACCTGGGGTTTTGTTTTTGTTTTGTTGTTCCAAATGTTCAGTAACAGAAGCAATGTTTGGCCATCAGTAAGTAACAATTTGAGCAAAGTAAAGAAGCTTGTGCCCTTACGATCTCTCTGCCTGTGCTTTTAATGCAGTATGCTCTTGACTGGAGGAGTGCATGACACGAAAGCATTAAAGTCAATGTTGCGGAGACTAAAATGTCTTTCCACAAACATGCTTATTTTCAGGCTGTCTCTCTTCTAAAATATAGATGCTACTCTTCTAGTTCCAAACACATTTCAGTGTCCAAAGGGTGTTGGTATGGATTTAGCTTACAGTCTGTGTTACTTGGGGCTTTTGTCTGGACATTAAAAAAAAAAACAAACACTTCCTTGCCTGCAATGATTTCTTGACAAAAGTTGCAGAACAAAAATTTGGCAACTTTTCCACCCTCAAGGGGATCACCTGTTTGAACATGTTTGCTGCGTGCTCTGGATGTGTTTTACTGCTTGCTGCTCCTCGTATGGAGACCGTGCCTGAAAGGCTGTGTGGGTGCTGACAGGGGAGGGGATTGAAGCGCTGCAGCTCAGCAGTTTCTTCCCCAGCCAACTTTTACGCTTTCATTTAGAAAATACTTTGTGAAGTGGTCTGAGCAACCTGTGCTTTAGCATACGAAAAGGAGGGCTGCATTTGTGTATCAACATTGCCAAAGGGACACAATTTTTTGGGAACGGTGCTGTCACGCAGGGTGCTCTGGATTCCTCACTTCTCTGAAAAGGGCCTGGCTTTAGCAGGAAACACGAAAGCTGCAGATCTGCATGGAAGGACCTCATCCATTTTTCCCAGGTAGCAGAGCTCCCACACAACTGCCCAAATGGCCAAATAGCGCAGATCAGGGCATTCCTAGCATTACGGAGTGCTAAGATGTCCTTTCAGACTAAGTCTGTATTTCATATCGTGTCTCTTTCCCTTCTCCTAATGAGTACCATGAGATTGTACAAGCTGTGTTTGCCACTCAGTCCTTTCCTAACAATTTTTGAAAACATTGGCTACCTAGAAGTAAACTGGAGAGGGAAGTGGGGACTGACAGGTACTAAGTTGCTGCATTTACTGTGCAAGTTGGTGTCTGGGCCGAGGCAAGGCCCCATGAAAGCAGCCGTAGAGCACTGAGCACAAGTCTATCTTATTAGCAAAAGCAAACATCATCCCTGTGCACCATATTCACAAGTAAGCATGTTTTGCCAGTTCCAGTGCTCACAAGGCTCCTAGTTTGTTTTACAGCAGATGGTAATGCCGCTTGCTGTGCTTCCTGACTTCTGTGCTAAGAGAATACAGTTATTCCCCCATTCTCCCCATCTACAGTGGTGGCTGGAGCACAGCCGGAGTCTCAGCACAAATCCTAGCAGTCTCTGCAGGCACCAAATCCATCTCAGCACCCTTAATTCAGCAGAAATTTCCACTTATGTTAGATGACTGCACAAATCCAGTACCACTAAAGTTTGGGAAGTAGTCCTGTGATAAAAAGGCAGAGTGATTCTATCTCGATAAATCCATATATTTGACAATCTTGTCAATCTCTGTTTCTCACCTAAATCAAAAATATGCTTTCATAAGTCCATAAAAAAGGGCAAATTTATTTTCCTGGGTTTATCTCCCTGTCTAATATTAGATTTCCATTAAATCCAGCTAAGGTGTCAAAGTGAGTTAAAAACTAAATTGCAAGAAAAAACAAAAAAAGGCCTTTGTTGAGAGAAGAAAAATAGCATATTCCTCCTCTTATCAGTACTCAAAAGTAGCTCTGTCACTTTTATTGAAACTTGCAGATAATTTGTTCCTTGCTTGGGAACAAATATACCAGGTTCCAGCCTTCGTAAGGGGGCCTGGAACATAGCACAAACCCTGCAAACGGACTTCGCGGCCTGAAGTGCCTGAGTGCTGCACAACGGGGCTGCTGAGCTCTGTCTGCCTGATCGTACCTCTGCAGAAGTGCTTTGCTGTGGGCTCTGTTCCAGCTGCTGTATCTGCAGAGGCAACTCTCTAGCTACACAAAATTTATCTGTAATTAGTAAGCTCTGCATGGGCATGAAGATCTGCTTGGTACACAGCAGGATGTTGGATGGAAGCCCAAGATGCGCAGATTTTTCTTCAATATGAGGAGTTAGATTTTATTTGGGACACTGAAGATTTCTTATGGAGAAGGTGAAAGCATGGCAAGAGAGTCAGGACTTGGATGTGACCTGGAAGAGGAAATATCTCCTGAAGGTGGTTGGTTAGTGCCAACTGGGAAGGGGTCCTTTGAAGAGATTGTTTATATTTGCTCTATCTCTAGTTTTATCTATATTGGATCTATATTTGCTCTATCTTCCATGTAAGATACGCAAGTAATAAATATGTGCTTGCTTTGATTCTCTGAAATATGAGCAAGCGGCCTATAGCAGGATCTGGGTAAGGTTGCTAGGTAAGTTGTAGCTCTTACTTGTACAGTAGTGATAATACCGGTCCCAGGCGACTGCAGCACTGGAACTAATGCTGGCTAGTGCTGTCAAGAAGCCCTGGAATCCATGAATTTGACAGCCGTCAGAGCCGTAGGGCCAGTATCTGTCAACAAAAAAGGAATATGTTAAGAAAATGATAGAAAAAGGTGAAGACGTTTTTGGAAATTGCATAAATGGAGAGGGTAAAATGATAGCCTGTGCACGTGCTTTCTGAGTCTGAGAAACATTGTGAAAGCTGTTACTGTCAGTCGCTTTAGGTATTTGCTAGCATTTGTCTTGCTGTGGTGTCTGACATAGTATGACAGCTACTTGTAATATGGAAAAGAAAGCATAACCTTGCATTTATGTGTTGGAAAGTTGTTTTATTTATTTGAAATCTAAATTTCATCCAATTTTCTGTATCTTCAAAATTTGAGCCCACTGAGAGCAGCCAATTTGTGAACACGTGAAAGTGGCAAATGAGGAATAACCAAAATAGTCCTGATAGCAAGACCGAGGCCTTCAAATGTAATTGCAGACATAGAGTGAAAAGAACCGTGAGCTGGTCTCATGTAGCAGACACCTGCTGACACATGCCTTCAATATCACGGTTGCCCATGGCAAGGAGCCATGGCTTTTTATCTCTTTGTGTTCATCTAATCTGATCCTTACGCTCATAAAGCTGGCTGTGAGGTGAAAATCTTGAGCAATGTCCTTTCTCATGTATTTACAGAACACCGTTATAATTAATCAGGAGTCTATCTCTGGAAGTCCTTTTTAACCAGAGATAGCTGACTTCTTGGGAAGCTGGAAAACTTCTGCTCCCATTTAAAGGAAAAGGTCCTGCTGCAATTGTTAAAACCAAGCTCATTTTGATGTATTGACTTTAGCTTTTCAGCTCCAGTTCAGTAAAGGCATCTTTATTGACTTCAGTGAGACATAAGTGTCTGAAACAAGTGACCTGTAGGAGAGTTAAAATAGTGTTGAATAGGGCCTCATTGGACCTTATTATTGAGTTGTTAATTTGCAAAAGTGTTTTATTTCCATTAAGAGAGAACAAAATAGTCACATTCTGTCTTGAAATGTATTTCTGTTCTCTATTAAAGGTATTTCCAGGGTTTAAAAATATGCTACTTGGGTGGAATTATTAATGAGCTGTTTTATAGGGTGGTGGGGTTTTTTTGCATATGGTTTGCTTGTGATTTGTTTGTTGTAATTATTCACTGAAATGCTTGATATAGTTTCTGTCCTTTGATTAAAGGATTGATATGTGTGAAAAATGTGGAAAATCAAATGTGTCATAAGTGATGTGAACTCTCTGCTAACAGATCTACATTTCCATTCTCCACAAACTTCTCAAATAAGTGCTTTAATGGAAAGGTTCATAATGAAACAGAAAGACTTGCAGGTAAATTCGGGGTCAATCTAGAGGTTTAGTCAAATGAAAATGTGCTGTTTTGATACTCAAGTAGCTTCTACTATAACCACTGGTAAAGCTGTCCAGTTGAATGTCTTCTATAATCAATCTTATAATTGCCAGTGGGTATACACAGAAAAGTCTGCTATTTTACTTGGCTGGCAGAACTATACAGAGTTTCAGTTTGCTGTTTGAGATTGAGAGAATGAGAAGGTTGGTTAGGCGGTATGCTAAAAAGAGAGTCATTGAATTAATTTGACCTCTTAGAACTTAAGCTGTTAATTTTCATGTGGTTCTTCTAAGCATCCTTTAGGAAGAAGAAGGTATACCTTAGGAAGCTGGAAAAGGCAGCGATGAATGCGTTGATGCAGATCCCGCAGTCAGCCAGTGCAATGCTGAGAACCAGCAGATTGCTGGGTGTTCGGAGTTCTTTGATTTTTCGGAAAGAAATAATTGTCAAGCCATTCAGACAGAAACCAAGCAGGGCTGAAATACAGAATTGTTTGGCATGATTCAACTGGATATGGAAAATATCTACAATGATACTGCTGTTTTTCTTTAATGAGAGAACAATAATTACTGTGGAAACCTGCACAGGGAACGTATGTGTAGCAGTCACAGTCTGCACGCGAGTTACAAAGGCTTTCAGGAGAGAAGTCACAGGTGATAGCTGAAGCCAATGCTTTGGACTGCATCAGGCATATGGCCAGTCATGTGGAGCTGAAATGGTTTAATCTTATTTGTATTTCTGCCTTTTATTGTAACAGAGAAACCTGATTGCCAGGCTCCATCCAGGGCAAAGTGGGTCAGAGCGAGGGAGGTGCAGAGGAGGCAGCTTCAGAGGGGCTGACAGCCTGCACGTGCTGCTGGTGCACACATCTCCAGGACTGTCTTTGGTAGAGAAATGGGTTGTGTTTAATATCAATTGTAACGTTCTTTTGTGTTTAAGCATAGAAATCCCTCAGCCATGCTTCAGTCAGCCTGCCTCCTTTTGGGCTTTCTGTCTAAGGTTAACCTAGACAGTGCTTGAATCACACCAGCTCAATCTTATTACTGCCCTTTGTCAATAGACTATGCATGGAAAGGAATAATCTAATTATAAAAAGCAGTCACTGATAGATTTAAAAAAATAAGTTAATGTTGGTCCGTAAAGAGGAGCATCCAAGCAACTCCAGCTATTCACCCAGCACAGAGCTGTGCCACCCTGAAACCCATTCTTCACTGGTTTAAACTCAAGCTTTGTCCTTTAATGTCCTTTTCAAGATCACCTGAATTATTCTAGCTCTGATGAGGCTCTGACTCAACATCCCATCCCTAAGTCTCAGATGAGAGGCAGTGTGTCTTTTTCTTTGTGTTCTTGGAAAGAGAAATGACGTAGCGCAGAAAAAATCCATATCCCCTAATTCTGTAAAGCAGTGTAGTCACTTACTGTCTTAACTCTGCGGTTACGTAAGATGGATGGTTTTGTCTAGTCAGAAATCCTGCTCCTACCCTAATTGCATTAATGCCTGATGGCATAACCATAGTAACAGCTGATATACATCTCTCTTTACACAGCATATAACAAAATATTTCCAGAAGAAATATTCGGAGCCATTCGAGGTCTGCTGTTCTTATTTTCTCCCTGCCAGCTTACCTCCCACCCACAGGGTAAAACTGCTGCCACCTCTCTCAAATGCAATCAAGCCTTGAGGAGCGGTATGTTGTGAGCATATTTAGAGTAGAGCTGAAGAGTTATTACTGCATCAACTTTTTTCTATCTTTCACCTGGCTTTGGAAGCTGCAGGTTTCAGCCCACTCTGCTTGCTTGAAGTCCGGGCCAGTGTGAGTTTACAAATAGAGAACTTACTAAATTAAAAATAAAATAGCTTTGAGTTTTCATTTTTAGAACACCAAATGTGTCCGGTTAATAAAGTGAATGCAAGGCTTTCCTCTTCCCTGGCGCTTTTTTCCAAACTGCACTTAGAATCTGCAGCAAAAAAGAAGGTCCTCGTTGCCTTGCTCTCAGAAGCTCTGAGAAAGTGAATTAACCTTTGTTTGGTTTGATCTTCTAAGTCAGTATTATTGCCAATCTGCTGGGCACATTCTGCCTAGAACCCTATAGAAAATACTTGTGTTTAGTAAAACATAAATATGTTAGATCACATCTAGTTTTAAGTGAAGGTTACCAGCAGGTGCTTTGCTTGGACTTTAACAGCTGCAGGTCCCTGACGCAGGTGGGTGAGCGGCAGGGCCCTGGTACCACAACCAGCCGTTCCCCAGCAGGACCCCGCTTGTCAGGCTCTGCCAGCACCCGGCGGTGTCCCTGTCCTCCTCCCGCTTCTCACCTCTCAGTAACGAAGTGCGAAGCATGCCAGGACCTGCCAGGCTTGGCAGATGGCTTAATGGCTGTTGGCCAGGTTTAGCCCTGAACTCTCTGTGTAGGCAGCAGCTCGCCCCTGGGCCAGCAGTAGAAGCTTTTTCTTCTCTCTCTCTCTCTCTCTCTTCCCAAGGAAGAGTTGCTGACCCAGCTCTTCCACCTTTCCTTTGCAGGCAGATGCGATGCTGCCTTTCAGCTGAGCTCGCGTGCAAGGAGGGGGCGCGAATCCTCCTTTCTCCCACACTCCACATTCCTAGGGTGAACTGATGAGCATTTATCCCATTCTAATAGTGCTTACAGCTCCTTCTCCTCTGCTGTTGGGCCTCGCAATCCCTGCATCCCCAGCGAAGCAGCACTATGTGGGGGTGGGGTCCCAGGCCCTGACTGGGATGTAGCTCAGAAGAGACGGCAGTGTGACACTGAAATAATCCTGGCTACATGCCTGTCCTTCCCTAGCTGCCAGGTAGATACAAATTCACAGTTTTGTTGCAGTCCCTCAAAGTGGCGCATGCCTTAACAAACGCCCGCATTGGCTAAATTAAATGAATACGTTCTCCTACCTCAAATTTTGCTTCATAAGACTGTGCGAGATTTTGAATCTCATGCAAGTATATTTGTTTGTTACTTTTACCCAGTAGCCATTAATTGCAGTGCTACCAATGCAATCTGAATGCATGCTAACAGTTAACAGGCTAGTTTGGACCTTCAGCTTTGATTATAAGAAGGCCATCACAGCCCACAAAACAAGCAGCTTAATTTCATTGAGAGATCACCAGACGTTTCAACATCCTTCCTCTGAGGAAGATAAAATTGCCTTTAAAAGTCAACAACAGAATCTTACATCCCAAATTCTTGATAAGAAAGCTAAGTAGCAAGAACTTCCCCACCATAGGGCAGCTATGTATACAGAGCAGATCTTCACCTCAAGCAGCTTGCAGCTCACCGTGGTTTACTCACCAGAAGTACTGGTGATGTAGCCACAGTAACCACCATAGGTCTGGGTCAGCATACCGCAAATGCTGCTTGATTCAATTTGCCTTCCCCCTCCCACCAGCAATAATAGGGGCAAAAGTCTTATTGCTGCTGAGGTCCCGCACTGAGCTTACCTTCTGCCAGCAGGGCAGTGCCAATGGCAAACACCTCTAATTCAGTGAAGCCTTCAGGGAGAGGGTATGCGGTGACCATACTTGTGATAAAAACACCAACAGATTTAACCTCTGCCCTCTGTTACAGCTGTAGGGCTGCCTTTTCTTCAGATCCCCCTTCTTCCACTAGCCCCAAGGCTTCTTAAAGGAGCAGCTCACGTGCAGACACATGCTCATTATTATACAAAAGCTTTGAGGTTTTTACTCCCACCATTACAATCCCCACAAGAATGTTATTAATGATGAGACTAGCATCGACCCGCACTCCCCCTTCCCCTGCAAATCGTATTTCAGGCACCAGCAAAATGAAAGCATTCATTGCAATTACAACGAGTTCTTTGTAGAGATAGGATTAAGAACCCTGTCCAGTTAATTCTGCAACACTGAAAAAGAATTAAAGGTTGTAGAATGAAGGAAACATGTAATATATAATTGGGGAGTGACCTGAAAAACAAAGGGGCACTCATTGAGCTGGTAATTAGGGGAAAATATGAACCAAGAATTTCTGCAGCATACAGGTCTTCCTCTCACCTCTTTTTTTAGAAACTGGCCAGGGTATTTTTCTGGCAATGACTATTCTGTTTATTAACAGATGTCATCTTCATAACTGAGGCTTAGATTAAAATGCAGACTGACACAGCCTCATTAAAGGCAAATACTTACAAATTACTGATTTTAGGCCCCAGACATACAAGGATGAGTGTGAGTTGCCCAGTGGTGAGTGCTCACAGGATTTGCCTCACTGTCCTTTTGGAGATGTTTGAGGACTGGGGTCTTGGTGTAGTGTGGCTCTGGACTATGTCCAACGTGCAGCTCGTCCAGCCTCCAAATCCTTAACCGCTGGTGGACTTCTCATCACGAGCAAACCATGTGATGGATCCGAGATGTGCACGAGCCCTTGTCATTTCCCAGCAGAGTCAACCATTTTCCTTTCACTTCTTGTGCTACTGATTGATTAACCAACTCTTTGGGAATTTGAATGCCTGGATCCTCCAGAATGGAAGACGGCAGCTTTCAGAGCCCAAGTGAAACAAATGGTACTGTTTTTAGCCGTACAACTATTATTTATGTAATTTTCAATGCCTGTCCATTAAAACTGAGCATCTTGGCCATACTTCTCAATTGTTAAGCTACATTTAGAGTAGCAATAGCTACGATAACTGCTAGATAGTGTGGTTTTCTTTTAATAGTACTTTATTCCACCATTTTTAGTGCATTTGTTTTGTTATTTTTCACTTCTCATTCCTTACTACTTTTCCACAGACCTACTCATTGCCTTAACAAGAAGATGCCACTAGCACAATAGTTGCTCCTTTGACACACAACTTTCTTCATCCTCATAATCCTACTGCAAAATGGGAGCAAAAAGGGAGCTGAAGCATAAGAGATATCATCTTCCCTCAGCTCAGGCCCCACACTGTGTTGACCTGGCTCTTGGTTGATTGAGATGTCAGGCAGAGCGAATTTGCTCCGGATGCAGACAGAGCTTGTTCATGGGTCTCCTGACTACACAGCGGAGGCGCGTTCACAGCCAGGGGTCTTGGCTGAAGACAGTGGTGGAATTTTTGCAGTTTTCCTGAAATCTGTGCTTACAGGCTGTGATGCCCAGGAGAACTGATTGGAGCTTCAAGGTTGTTGTGAAACCATCTTGCTGTGTTTTGTGATTTCTGGCACTCAATTTACAGGTGTTTTTGATGTAAGTAATTGCCTTGATGGATATGCTCTTGGATTTTGGAGTGGGATTCAGGACGGCATATATTAGGCTATACAGATGTTTGGTTTAAGCAGAGCAAAATTACATTGCACCACATAAATCCATCATTATGTTTGTCTTTCACTCACCTATATGTCTTGATGACAAAGAAGGTGACAGCCCTGCCTCCTAGCAGGGCAAATGACTGATCTAAGCCTGTGTTTTAATAGTGATCCATGGTGTGTTCTTGCAAAAAATTAGTGCTAGATCTTGCAAATGTGCTGTAAATCTTTTTAGTGTGATTGTTTTGAAAATAGATGGCTCATTGTGATGCTTGTCAACATAAAGCTGCGCAGCTCTTCTAGACTACGGATAAAGGACATGGATATTGTGTGAACCACCCTCATGAGGGCTGTCAGGTACTTTTGGTTGCCTGACACTGTACTTTGCCCTCACTCCCAAGCAAACCTCCCACATGTGTTAACTTCTGGTATTTTTTGTGGTGCGTATTAAAGTTGATGGTGCAGACTTTGCTCATTCCAAAACTATTTTTTCCATGAAAGTCTACCGCAACCCCTTTGGATTTAGCAGATCTTTATTAGCATGAATATTGTGAACATGTTGGCTGTTTTTCTTCAAGTGTCTTAAAAAAATTCCATGTCTAAACTTACTTACATTATCCATGCTGAGTCTAATAACACAAGTCAGTCACAGGCAAGCTTTTCAGCAGTGGTTCAGCACCTGACTCGAGTGCAATTGGTATCAATAGAAACTTTATGCACCACGCTCTCAATATCTGGTTTTGATGCTGTGTTACGCTGACTTTCTAGCAGTTCATTGGGATAGTATGGGATAATGTATGGTGCAATATGACTGCTAAATTCCCTTAGTTATAAAGGGTTTTCTTCAAGCCAAGAGGAAGGGTAAATGGAGAATAAATTATTGAGTTTGATAGAATCTACTAATTATAGCTCTTTTCCCAGTTGGTAAAACAAAGCTGCATTCGTTTCCTTTCCCCCTTTTTATGTAAGACATAACCTCCCATTATGTATTCCCTTGAAGTCAGTGAACACATGCAAAGTTTGCCAAAGACATTCCTTAACTCCTTAAATTACCAAGTTTTTAGTGATCCCTTTCTACTGTATACACTCTTTCGATAGCTACTTGCTGTTTCCAAATTCAGGGGAAAAGGTCTTTCACTCAACCTGATATTATCTTGCAACCTCATATTTTGAATTCTCACTGATCTCCTATCTGCATCAATAAAACATCCATTTCCTTTTACCCTCTCACTTTGGAACACGTCACTGGTTACTAATCTGTTTGCAAGGAACATGCATAAAAAAGATGATAGGTTGTTGCCAGATGTCCCCATGGTTTTCATAAGACTGCATGGATTTGGTGGGAGCATATTAATCTTTGTAAAATATGCATTGATACGAGCACAACAAAAAAAGGTGCAGTGCAAAGATAACAGAGCACTCATGCACTCTGAATTTTCTCCAAGCAATCAATGCAGATTACTGACATACTTTTTCATATTCACAGCAAGAACTTCGCTAAATTGATGTATTATTATTCCTCTGCCTTCCTAATCCTTTCTTCTGATAATGGGTTTAGCCAAATTGTCTTTGACTTTTTATATTCAAAACCACTTTTAAATGACAAACTGCAGCATTTCAGCAGAAGTGGGCTGGAAATACAGCCACAACGCGACTTCAGTTTGATATCACAGAGATGAGTAGTAATCTTGGTCCCCATGGGAAATGCTTCTCATCAAGGAAAGGAAACCAGAAAGCATATTGTCTGGAGACCTTCTAGTTGCATTTGTGTAAATTTGTTTTAATTTGGAAGCAGTGACTGGGAATACACCCCGGAATGTAAACAGGCACCTGGCATTGGCCATGGGAGGGATGATGCAGGGGACGGGCCTGCAGAGCAGCATGTGGACAAGCGTCAGCCTTTTGGACAAGCCAGCGGCCACGTAGTAACCGTTCTCCTGAACAGTCTGGCAGACTAACACCCTCCTCTGCAGCTGCCTCCAGAGCTGTTTGGAGGAGGAGGTGGTGGTGAAGGCCCGGGGATGGCCAAGGAGGCTTGGGGGAGGCAGGAGCCAGTGGCCGTGCTTTTGCGGTGTGAGCATGGCGGCCCCTGGACCAGTGGGGGAGGAGGCGAGGGTCTCCAGAGAGGGGTTTGTGATCTCTGTGACAGGAGGGGGCTGGGGACGGGAGGTGCTGCCTGTGCAGAAGAAGGTGGAGGAAGGGCTTGCTTGCAAGTGCAGAGAGCCAAGATCAGAGATAATAACCATGGAAAGCTCCTCGGCTGTGCTGAGCCGAAGTGAAGGAGCTGTAAATTTGGTGGGAAGTAATAAAGCAGGAGGGCACCATCAGAGCCAGAGTGGCGCTGTGCAAAAATCTCTTCAAAAAAGGACGCAGTTCCCTCATCTCCTCCCCAGATGTAACGCATTAACCCTGTGCTTGTCTACACAAGGATGGAATGCTGCCTGGGTCCAGACAGTCATTCACACCTGTGCCGTGGCCTGGTCTCTGCACCGAGTGGCTGCATGGGAGCAGGCTGTTCTGGGGCTGGCTTTGCTGCACACCGCTGCACTTAGGCATTAGAGAGATGAAACTTGCTGTAGAGTTGAGAAGCGTCACCTTTCCTTCCTACTGTTTGAGTTGCCCCTCTAGAGACAGGTAGCTTAATTCATAGTAAGTTGAATACATATTTGATAAATATATGTATATCCACTCAGGCTAGAAAATTAATAAAGTTACTAGAACATAATTGCATCCTAGACTTCTTAGTCTTTGCTGGATACACCAATCATGATCATTATCAAATACCTATAATTGTTGCCTTGATCTGTTACCTATCTCTCAAAATGGATTTTAGGCACCTATAAATAATGTTTTTCTTTCAGTTAGCCTCCTAATCTTAGGGTCATATACATATTCACAATATGATGAAATATGCTCTCTCTTTGCTGAATAGTGGCATATTTCAGGACTTCAGAGGAGAAGGAAGTCCTATAGAATATAGGATATACCTGACACTGTTTCATTTGCCATGCGGTGTTCAGGCCTTCCCACAGCATGCAGAATAATAACTATTACAGGAATTACAATTCAAAGACCAGTACCCAGTTCTCAAAGGAAACTCTGCTTTCAAGAGGGGCTTTAGTTGTATTAAGAGAGGATTTGCTCACCAGCTTTCCTTCTGTTTACTATTGCTCTTGTAAAGAAGCAACGGGACTCTCTTGGAACATTCCTCAATGTGTCTATACTACTGACCATGTATGTAAATGAACTTCTAGGCCATGTGTGACAAAAGCACTTCTTTTTTTCCTGGCACTGTGGTATTGTATATCTTACTTGCCTTAGTAGTCTTCCACTAGTGTCTCTCTGTAGAGATTTCCCCAAACTTTCTGCTGATACTTCCCTCACAAACATTACTTAGGCCTGAATTCTGCATAGCTTTCCTTGACTTCAGTATAAGATCTGTGTTTAGATTGAGAGGGATTAATCGCATGTAAATTTTTCCATATAAAACCCAAATGTGCTACTTATCTAGTCTAAGCTAGGCTTTCTCTACTGCTACCAGAGGGAATGGGCAGCTCCCAAGCATGACCTGTCTTAGGGCAGGACAAATTGTGCTCTGGAGACACCTCTTCCTCTTTGCTGGCTGTTGAGAGAGCCCAGGGTCTACTTCAGATTGATGCCTACCTTTCAGGTGGCTATGTTAAGGAGCATTCCAATAATTACTACCAGAATGTAAAAGATTTGGGGTACTTTCCACTTCTTTTGAAGCTTGAGGTTAACTACAGTCATTGCCTGCTCTTCTCTTCTTTAGACTTCTTTCTTCTCCTGAAGCCTCCTATGGAAACCTGACCAAATGTACATTGTTTACGGCAGATAGATCAAGGCCTCTTGCGTTATCGAAGTGCACTTTTTAGTGCACATCAGGAACAACCAAGAGAGCTATTTATAAAGCACACCTGTGAATTAACCAGGGCTTTCCCCCACAGTTACATACAATAGATGTTACTGTTTTTTTAAGGATTGCCTAATTGATTTAGCTTCTATTATCCAATCCTTTGAGCTCAGTGTAATAAGCAATTTCTTCAAGCTGAGTTGCTTTTTATAAGAGTTCAACGAGACTTGTAAAAACTACATTATGTTATCTCACAAAATGAAATTAATCATGGTGAAGGCAAAGCCTTCAGTTGTGCTTTTGTTGTCACCTCTAATGTGAGAATGTTTTAATAATGTGCCATTTCAAAATGATAGTTTCAAGCTCTTATTCAGCTTTCAGTTACTTTAGTCCTGGTAATTTTTTTCCTTTTACAGAAAAAAACCCAATTAGTTCCTGAATAGAATCTTTGGTAGGCAGAATCTTATCACAAAGTGGAAGTCTTGGTTAGGAAATTGCTTTTTAGGCAGACAAAATATATGAACCCTATATTACATAGGTATCTTACAGGTAACCTACCAAGCTGGAATAAGAGAGAACGCCCAGGTACCAAATTGTTTTGCATCCTCCGGCAAAATGAAGTACCCTGCCAAACACTTTACATGAGACGTTGAAGCAAATATAAATGGTACTTTTAAAATTTTAATGGATGCGTTTACTTAATAAGGTAGAAATGCCTAGAATCATTGAGGTTCAAATACAGGCACTAAGGACTAACCTGTCAACAAAACAGGAGAAGCTTGGTATTTTTTTTAATATATTGGTAAAAAAGCTTAATGTCGATTATGATAGATGATTAAACTCTCCCCAGATGACAGGACCTTCCGAGGACCTTGCACACCCCTTTGCTTCTGTGGGAGTTCCTTAGGGAAAGCCCTCACCAAAACTTCATTTCTTGCAGGCTGCAGCACAAGTGCTACCTCCTGCTGTTGTTGCCCTTGGAGCATCAGCCTTCCCCATGTTTCTTCTGGTCTGAGTGGGACAGTAAGACTGCTTTTGCCCTAGCAAAGAGCCTCTGAAGTAAACTGAGTTTCTCTGAAGACGGGTCTGTGTGAATTTAATATTATTGTGCCTGCAGGCAGACGGGACAGGGAAGTCAGCGCTTAGAGGAAGCTCCCGATCATCACAGGCTTCCCTCATGTTCCTGGGTTTCTTTCTCATTCTTATCTTGGTAAGGGCAGGTCATCAAAATTAGGCCAGTTATATATCTTAAAAGGCTGAATAAATGAAGGATGGGCCATAAAGCAAACCGGAAGGACCAAAGTGCAGCAATTCTCCTTTTTGCTCTTCTGTTGGTAGGTAGGACGGTCATGGCAGTGAAAGGCTACCTGAGGCATGCCCTGATTTTCTTCTATTACCTCCTCAAACTCCCCCTCTCTTATTTCACAAGTAAGCATATTTTTAAAAATGTATATAACGAAGCATTTAGTCCAAGAATAAACAGAATAAAAGTAAGAATAATTACACAGGCAATGTAATTTTCCTATGACCCCACCACATGCATATATAGACATATGTTGCTTCACTAAAGATAATAGATTGAGAGAAGCTTATTACTCTGAGAAAAATAATGTTAAGAAAATAGAATACACCAGGGCAAAAGCTTTCCTTTTCCCTTTCTTCCTACCTTTGCTCCCTTCTTCTGTCTTCTTCTTTTTTTTCCTATTTTTCTTGGTCCCTGTGTGTAAGACTTGACTTGCAGCTTCCAAGAAGTTTACTAGAACTGCCACAAGGGCATGTACTTGGCCTGCAAAATCTTGAGACTGTAAGCAGGTAAATCAGAATAGGAGAGCTGGTGATTATCAGACTGGAAAGAGGGCAGAGGGTTGCTGTGTAAAATATTGTGCTCCATCTGCATTCAGGAGCAGGACAAACAGTGCTGGAAGTTTAATTCTTCTTGCATGCCTGAGGAAGGAAAATAAAACAGGCACTGTTTCCTAAGCAGAGGTGACTCTGTGGGGCTTAGACTAATACTATTAAGGTTCAAATCAGAAAAGGTTGTTGCAGTTAGCAATATTACTGCATGACCCCCTCTGTCATGCAGCTAAGGATGCTAAGCCCAAAGTCAGCTGATTTTGTTAAACTGTAGGAACCTTACTGGATTTTAGGGAATGAAGGTACAGTAGAGAAGAAGGGCCGGGAACATAAACCTAAGAAAGTTTTACCCATTTAAAATACATATGTCAGATATGATTATGGTATGTCCAGCCATCAAAATGGACTACAGTGGAGTGGCGTGTGGCTGTGGCATCTCAGAGAAGAATAGTACTTTTTTCTGTGAGAATGATGCTGCTGGACATTACATTTATGCTGTTCTAGATGTGTGTTTTGGTAACTGTATGGGTGTGTGCATGTGTATACAGACACATAAATACTTCTCCAGTCTTACTTGCTGTGTATTTGGTTTCCTTCTTTAGCAGACTTGTAAAAATTCCCCTTTAGCTACTGTTCTGATCAGAAATTGGTCAAGAGCTCATGGCTAGCAGAGCATATGTATTAATTTTTCTGTTCGTGATAACTTAAGCTTTAAATGTAGATGTTTTTATGTGTGTGTGTGTATATATATATATATATATATATGTACAAGTCAATGATACACTTGATTTGTGTATACGTTTCTTTCCTTAATTTTTGTGTCATGTCGTCTTTGTCTGTGCTCCGTTACAGATACAGGTGTCAGTCTTTGATAAAAACTTCTGGAGTGCCTATGCCTTACTAGAGCTCCTGGGCATTGTTGCAGTATAAATGTGAAATAGTAAGCACTTTGTAAACCATACATTACAGCAGTGAGAATTTGCTGCGATGGTCCTTTTTTCCTCCTTTTCTTCCCTCCTCAACCCTCAAGAGAGTTGGCATAGCAAAAAGCTGATAGATGACTGTAGCATGTGTGAGTGATGCTTGTTTTGAGCTTTAAAGGCCTTTTTGTGTGTGTAACAAAACTAGTCAGAAACATCAGTATCCTCAAAACGATTCTTTCTGTGCAACTCAATTGTGTTTTTCACATTTGTGTTATCTTTTTGACATTACCTTGGTGGATGGTTTTATGGTAGTTAAAGCACTTACTGACATGGAATTACACATATTTTCAGTACATTTATTGTTGGCGGGTAGAAGCATCTTCCAGTTTCCATCTAGTGGGCAGCACAAGTTTGTTATCTCCTTAGTGCTCAAGACTAACAGCCTCAAAGACAGGTTTGCACAGGGCTTTTAAGAAAGAGATAGTTCATCTGCTGTTTTGCCTCTGCAGAGGGTTTGTCCCAGAGAATTTTGCTCTGGGGTCCTGTACCTCCAACCCCAGTGGCATTTGCCTGTTCCTGTGGGGCCTTTGGAGAAGAAGAGTAGAACAGCCATGGCTGTGGTGGCTGGCCCACTCCTCCCTTAAGGTGAGGCAAGAGTTATTGTCACTTCCTCCACCCCAGGGCCAAACTTGCGTTACTGGTTACTGAGGGATCATTCTCCCGTTGGACCTGGAGGCCCCAGGTACAATAGCGTCATGGACATCTAGCACTCTAAATTTGTGTCAGTCATGATGAGATTTGCCTAGGTGCATGAGTCCAAAGGGAGGAGGGAAGGAGAGGCGAGGTGGATTGGTGTACACTTTCATCTTCTGCTAGACTTTTCCTCACTGAGCATTGCTGGTTGCAACGTAGACTTGTGAAGTGGCTTCAGCTGCATAGACAGAAATCAATCAAATGCTGCATTCATAAGGGAGATGTATGCATTTGTCTCTACCTTGGGCTAGAGGTCTGTACTCGTTTCTGCTGTTCTGTGCTGGGTATAACAACCCAGGTAAATGTATGCAGAAAAGAAATACCACTGATAGACTTCTAATGTTCCATGCCAAAAACTGTTTGTGTTTCTTTTATTTCTTCAGCACACCTAGAGGTCTATTAATGACTTCAGTTCTAAAGGTCTGGAGGAGCTGCCTTCATCAGCATTAAGTGCAAAATCCAATTTAGAATGACGTAATGCATTAACGCGCTCTCAACTTGCATCAGTGGGAAGGATTTTCCACTTTACAAGATGTGCCCTGCCAGAAGCTTCTTGGAGATGCATTTACCTAATGAAATTGATTTAGTCTCTCACCGGTGTTGCCTCCTAATAAAACCTTTCAGACAAAATCATGATAATAAGGTATTTTATTACTTTCATTTATGATAAAATATGCGGTTTTATTTGCTTTATGCCGTATGTTTCTAAGTATAAGGTGAATAGAAGTAAAAATAAATTCTGTCCAATGGACATATTAAAAATGAGTTACTTAGTGGAGCATGCTGAGTTTGTCATTCAAGTTTTGGTTTTGAGCTTGTGAGTAGAATCTTCTGATAAAACATTTCTGGGTTCAAAAAGGCTAAATGGGAACAAAATGGAAACTATAATGTCAAACAATTAATCTGATTAAAAACAAACCAAAAATTTTTCTCTACATTATACCCCTCTTAGGAAAGATAGGAAAGAATGCCATGTGCTTGACTTTGCTGACAGTAGACTTTGACCCCATTTACTTTGCATTTACTTACACCAGAAATATAAACAGGGGATCTGGCTATTTGCGGAGAATGCAAAACAATTTCTTACACTTCTGCTGCATGACACTTGCTGGCTGCTTCTTTGTATGGTTTATCTCCAATTTTCAGCTTGATGCAGAGAAGAAACTGTTTGCTTCCTAAGTAAACAGCAAGGAGCACTATTTTTATGATTTAGAGTGCAGAATTGTGCCCATGGAAGCGAAGGGCCTAACTCCCACTAGTTTCATTATGGAGTGGAGTTGGTTGTCATAAAAAAAATGTTTTTACCCTGCACTGCTACCTTTGGCACTTGCAAAAAGTGATACTGATTTTAAAGAGTCTCATAAGTATCACCTGCATCTACCAGGAAATTAGCTAAGGAGTGTTCATCTTAAATTAAGTAGCATAATGTGTGAATAACTGTTCAGTAGCTGGGAGGAGACAATACTCTTAAGCCTTAAATATACCATGAAGACCTAGGAAGCTGTTGCACTGCAAACAAATGCTTCAGGACAAACCAGAGCTGTGGGTAAAAGTGAATATGTGGTCTGTTGAACAGAGTAGCCGGATTTTGCTTCCAGTTTTATCTCTTCCATCTCACTGGTTTAGGGAGGGAGCATGGATGTAACCAGAAGCATCATCTTCTTGCAGCCCACCCACCGATGCTGCCTCACGCATGCTTGTGGTTCCTGTCATGCAGTCACAGAATCCCAGAATGGCAGGGGTTGGAAGGGCCCTCTGGAGGTCACCCAGTCCAAACCCCCACTAAAGCAGGTGCCCCCAGAGCAGGTGCACAGGAACGTGTCCAGGAGGGTTTTGAATCTCTCCAGAGAAGGAGAATCCACAGTCTCTCTGGGCAGCCTGTGCCAGGGCTCTGTTACACTTATAATAAAGAAATTCTTCCTCACGTTCAGGGGAAACTGCCTGTGCTCCTGTTTGTGCCCATTGCCCCTTGTCCTGTCGCTGGGCACCACTGAGAAGAGCCTGCCCCCATCCTCTTGACATCCACCCTTTAGATATTTGTGAGCATTGATCAGATCTCCTCTCAGCCTTCTCTTCTCCAGGCTGAACAG
>VZSC01006796.1:342684-447520 GCA_013398225.1 Steatornis caripensis | reverse complement strand
TTCTCTGGAGATATTCAAAACCCGCCTGGACGCATTCCTGTGCAACCTGCTCTAGGCTAACCTGCTCTAGCAGGGGGGTTGGACTGGGTGATCTCCAGAGGTCCCTTCCAACCCCTACCATTCTATGATTCTATGATAAGATGTCCTTCCTAGTATGAACAGAATTCTGCTCCCGTCTCAAGTAGCAACTTCTTAAGTTTTACATTTGTGCATATTTGGCCTCTGCTTTTCTCACATGAATTGTGTTCTTTGGAGTCAGATGAAGACTGCTGAAAACATGGGTGGTCTCCATCAGCTTTGCAATTACAACTGCCTTTACTAATGGATGGGAAAAAACTGTCTTCAAGGGGAGCGGACAAAAATAATTTGACACTTGGTCCTGGGCTGTGCTTAAGACAGAGCTGAGATTTTCTCAGCATTCCTGAAGCAGTCCCACTGCTCTGCATTGGATGGTGCTCCCAAAAACGGTCCGTCGTCTGGGCTTTGCTGTATCAGCAAGTCAGAGCACAGTGCTCAGTCCTGCAGGTGTGTGCTAGCCCTGATATAAACTGAAATATGTGCCTATTTACTGGGTTATTCATTGTTTGTAATATGAGGCGTGTTGCCAACAGTTCAATAATTGCGTGATTAAACCAGGAGTTTTTAAAATAAAATAAAGCCTTTTCATAGTATCACTGTATATTTTTAGTATTCTTATATAAAAGGCTTATTTTCCATTAGCACAAAACCCTGTTTTTTAGGTATTCTCAGTTCCCTGTGATGAAGTAAATTCTTGCTAATTCCTGGTCAGATAACGGTTATCTTGCCTGTGATGCAGATCCCCCAAAAGTATGTTTGCTTTTTTCTTGCACATGAGCCACAGATTGCCCGAGGAGGGTGATTTGATGGGGCTCCGTGAGGGAAGAATTGCTGTCCGTATGGTTCCAGGAAGCAATAAGCACCTTCATGAAAATAACTCAAGTCCCCATCCTTAATCCCTGCCTATCCTTTTTTATCTGATGGACTCAGCGAGGGCTGGAAGATCACAGTGCGGCTGAAAACGAAAGGGAGTTAACAAGACGTGACCAGGCAATGGATAAAACAATAGGTGAAGCCCTCCACGTTGTCTAGTGCCCAGGTGTCCTTCCCATGCACAGGTAGCCATGTGGATCATGGTGAGTTTGCTCTGCGGCTTGGCGCTCGGAGGGCTACCACCGGCTGGCGGCTCGTGCCCATCGCAGTGCAGCTGCGCCTTCCACAGCCTCAGCGAAGGGACGAAAGCCAGGTATGCCAATACTCTCCTCAGGGGGGTTGCTGGGTGTCGGGGATTTTATTTCTTCTCCTCTGTAAGGATGCCTGGAGGAGAAAATATTGCGTCCAGAATTCGTGTCCGTTATTTTTCTCGTCGCTTTGTGCTCTAGCTTTAATTGCAGAGGATTAGCTTCTGAAAACACAGTAAGCTGATTTTAGAAAAAGCCTTTGGGCATCTCCTCTGTGACAACAGAAGTGACATAATTACCTCTGGTGCAATGGCAAAAAGGGAATAAAATTTAAACAATGTTTTCTTTATTCTGCTCTGCTGGTTTGTTTGTAAAGTGTACCTAGATTTGTTTTATGTTGTGGTACCAAAAACTGTAATTCCATTTACTTAAAAAAAATCCTTCAGTTATAGAGTTTAGGCAAAGTGATAGACTCTAGATGAGAATGAACCAAAAAAAGAGATAATAATATTAAAAAAATAATTCTCAGACTGGAAACTTTCAGTTAAAAAAGACAGGACCAGAAGAGCATCCATTTTTGAATGCAAAGCCATTGTACAAACATGGCTCTGGAGGACTGTAATAAAAAAGTCTTTCTGAAGGGTAATCACAAAGTACTGATCTGATTTAATGAAATACAGGCTACATTTTTATAAGGTGTGTTCACAGTAGAGGAGGTTTTGTGACAGAGATACAGTATTTGCAAAATCCTTTGGAAGACTTTTTTTCTAGACAAGACCACAGTACTGAAATGAAAGGCTGTCCCCTATATTTTGGATCTCCATGAAACAGATCTACTTTCTTATCGCTCTTATGGTGCTGTGGATTTAATGCCAGAAACTTCCCAGTAAGAAGCGTGGTAGAGACACAAGTAGTCTGCAATTGTTAAAACAGAGTGCAGCAGCGGGAGAGCCAATTATTGCTCCATAAGTATCACTGTTCCCAGGGGAATTTCCTCTCGGTGACTGGAAAAAGCTGTAGTGTGTTTTGGTAAGATACATAATAAAGCAAATATCCATTAGTCCCTTAAGGAGCATAATGTCACCTTTTTTTCTGCATTATGATTCATATTTCTCACTAGTAGAAGGAGATTATCCCATAGATTACGTGTTTAGTGCTCACCGGCATAGTTTAGGGACACTATGAGAAGCACGCTGTTTTACTGCCGTAGTGTCTCTGTTATCAAACATTTTGTGTCATGCCTACACACACACAAAAAAGGTTATATTGAAAGAGGATTTCTGGATTTTTCTTATTTGATAGATTTTTCTCTTACTCAAAATCTCATCTTTCAGCTGAGGGTGGGCAGGATTTAATGCAAAAATAAAAGTGCTGGATGAGAGTCATGTACTATGCTTTGATTATAAATTAACAATTTAACTGTAGGCTGAAATAACATTTAATTCTGGGAAACTTGCATGAGCAGTGCAGCGATGTTACTTGTTCTTGTTGATAGTAGAGGAATAATTGCTTTCAGCCAAACCCAATCTGGTTTTGGCAGCTTTATAATATTTTGTTTATCTGCCAGGCAGTGTGATAAGGAAATGTTACTTGACTGATCACATTACATTTCTTGCAGTATCTTGTTTAGCATGAGGAGTGGGACATGCATGCCTAGCCTGTTACCTTTTGCCAGGTGGCTTTGTATTTTGTTAAGATCTTGTCTTTCCCTTCTTGCTGATAGGCAAAGAAAGAGCGGTCTAAGAGACCTCCTTTGTCTCCCTTCGTTCCTCATGGCTATCTGCAGTCCCGCATCTTGGCATAGTAAAAGTCACAATTTTTTGTTTGAAGGCTGCAAAAATGCAGGATGATTTAACCCCTAGAAATTACAAATGTGAAGAAATGATTAAGACACGCAGATCCGCCTTACTTTTAATATAGTATTTTCCAAAGAGTTAATTTTCTGCACTTCCACTCTCATAACTGTACATGCCTGTGGTGCTGTGACTGCTACCATCTGTACACACCTTCCAGAATATTTCATAGTAAAGCAGAGCTTGCTGTGGTGTATTTCTAGTGAGTTGTTATCTGACTTTCTTATCCTCATTTCACAAACCAAGGATCCTGTGCCGTATTTAATCTGTATTACCTGCTGCCATCCCATGTGTCAGTAAGGCTTCTTTTTGTATGTCTTTTATTGTTTGAGTTATGAATCCTTTTGTTTTAACATGCGCTGGAACCCTCTGTTATGCATGAATGTTGTCACTGCTGTCTATCATAAGTACTCCAAAAAAAATCGAAAGGAAAAAAAAAAGCAGGAATGCTATATGGGCCAGAGTCAGACTCACACCACTCCAGGAGAGGCACAGCACCGCAGTCTCTGCAGGCAGAAGGAACATATGAATTACTTCAAGTTGATGTGCTTATGGTGATGATGTAGAGATCAGCAGCAAGTAAGAAATGACAAGAAGGAATCTTGTGAAAAACGAAAGGCAGATCGAAACCTTGCATTAAAATAAAGTTTCGAAACCTTTTCAAAACCCAAGAAAGTCGCATCTGTGTGTTTGTTTCCCCACCAGGACAGTGCTGTGTAATGATCCAGAGATGACCTTCACTCCCGTGAACATCCCTGTAGATACATCCAAGCTTCGGATAGAAAAGACAGCCATCCGCAGGGTGCCAGGAGAGGCTTTCCATGCGCTCCACAACCTGGAGTACCTCTGGATGCCCTATAACTCCCTGGCCAGCCTCAGTGGGATCACCTTCAAGGGCCTCCGTCGCTTGCAGGAGCTGAGGCTGGATGGGAACGACTTAATATCATTCCCCTGGGAAACCCTGGCCGACATGCCGCAGCTAAGGCTTCTGGATTTACACAGCAACGAACTTACCTCAGTCCCTCCAGATGCTGCTCGTTATGTCAAGAACATCACATACCTAGACCTGTCTAGCAACAAGCTGATGACCCTTCCTCAGGCTCTTATTGCCACCTGGGCCAACCTCCAGGCCGTTCCCTACTTCCCCAATGATAACTCCAAGATCATCCTAGGTAAGAGAAGTGCCTGTCATTTTGCAGGGGGCACAAAAGTCAAGAGCTCCGCATCTTATTGCAGTGTTTTCACCCACTGTGGTTACCACAGCAAGGACACTGCCGTGTGCAATTTAATACCACATATAAAGTGTACAAATTCATTTACATATTAACAAACTCACCTCAGGCTCTCCACACTCTGCTTATTACACTGTAAACTTCATCACTTGCTTGAATCTTTGTAACACAACCCTGATGATAAGCCCTTTATATTTATTGACACTGCCGTTTTTGACAGAAACACAAATATAATTAAAGCTCCACATCATTCATGTGCTCTTTTCTAAGGACAGTTACTGCGGAATCGATTCATTTTAAGCAGCATTCAATAAAAAGATGGATATTTATTATGTCTGAATTAAAGAGGAATAAAGCCATCGCTGCGCATAAAATCTGGGTCAGGACTGCCAGTTTGTCTCTTTCCAGAGCCTTGTTTATCTGTTCACACAGAATTAAACCCTGGTCTCCCCGAAGCCACCAACATAGTGCTGCCTTCAAGGACAGCTATAAAGCTCCAAGAATCCACTTTTTGGTGACAATTCTCCATCTTCCTCAGAAGTATGGCTTCGGGGCAATTCTCCATTTTTGTGTCAGAGGGCATGTTTGGGATTGCCCATTTCATTTGTGGCATGACAAGACACTGCCTAGATGATACTTTTTTCCTTACTTATTTTTTACAGTCAAGTTACATGTAAAAATATTATCCCATTCAGTATAGATTAGGAGAGTATTTTGTTGAGAAGAACGGATCGCGCCTTGATGCACATGGCCAATGTGAGTGTTTACATAGCCAGCTGTGCATGGGTTGCTTGTGCCAGGATCCTAAAACATTCATGTAGCAAATGAGTATAATGCTAAGATTAATACGATAATGTATAGACACTCCAGCTTCTAGGTCCTATGCTGCTGACACCCATAGGGACCAGACATATGAAATGTATGTCCCTTGCAGGAGCAGAACAGAAGAACACAGCTGCATGCTTCCGTTTCACTCTGCCCATGACTGTTTCTCGTGGAGGCATAAAAAAATCTATGAATAATAGAATCACCCCAGTCCCTTCCTTTGTCTACAGTGCATCATTATGACTCCTTTTCAGAGCCATTGCTTGTAGACTAGTTCAAGAAGTACTTCGAGCCGTAGCTTGCTGGCTGAGAGTCTGTGCCAAGGCTGCAAGCACATGAGGATTGCCCACGTGAGCCCACAGGACTGTGCCTTGCAGGGCTGCCAGGGGCTTCCTGGGGCTTTGGGAGTGCCATGGCACACAACCTGCCAGGGAATCTGGAGTAGATTGTTATCATCTAGTGCATGAATTCAGAAGTAAGCTGCTAGCAAAAATACCATAAACCAACAAAGCCAAGCTCTGAACTTTCATTCTTTATACTCCCCTTAACTTTCATATATTAATTTATAAGAAATGCCCTCCCACCAAGGTCCATCACTTTCAGACCCTCTTCCACGCCTAGGTGGGGTGGTATGCAATGGTCTCAGCAAGAGATTTTCCGGCAGTCTTTAAAACAGTTTATTTGTGGTCTCAGGCGCTTTTGATTGACCCTGTGTTTCTGTTGACTTTAGCAAATTCAAGCTGCTCCTCGATGCTCGTGGAGCCTTGTGGTGCACCCTCTGTGCTTCTGTCAAAATTTGATTCTTGCTGGAAAGCCGCTGCTTGCATGACTACTCCTGCAGGGCGCAAGGGGCCAGCAAGAGTGGGCAGCATAGGGTGGGCACCTGTTGTTTCCTCCTGCTGGGAATTGAGGGAGTATTAATAATGCTCTTTACTTTCAGGCAGTTGCCAGCCCCGAGCCATGTCCTCGGGCTGCCTGTGGAAAAGAGGAGATGAAGCCCTCTTGGAGGGAGCAGAACTCACAGCCGTGGCAGGCAGGAGGCCTGGGATGCCAGTGCCCCTGGCTTAGGCTTCAAATGCATGCCTAGGGTTATGTGATATAAATATCTGCAGTGCTAGTTCTGCTAGCTAAAGTCGTTAGAGACCATAAACTGTCCATAGGACAGGTGAATGTGAATATTGGTAAGTAGGATGACAGAGATTTAACCAGAGTGCAGCAACTTCTGTCCCTGCATTGACCTAGTTCCGATTTTGCTTTTTCAGTACCGTCTTCACAGGTCTATTTTTAATAGAGTAATGTATCATTTTTTCAGATTTTGAGTTCAATAAACGCCCACTGAGATAGCAGAAAAAAGATAAAGAGAAACATTCTGGGACTCTGAAACAGGAATATGTTCTTCAATATACCCCTTTCTGTGTGTATATTCTTAATATATTTATTGTCTATTTATGTTCTTTTATAACATGTTCTTTTATAACATAACATGTATATTCTTCAATTTACTCCTTAAACCAGTTCTTTCATCTTATCAAGTGTAAATTAGCATTTCAGGAAAAACAACTGATTACTAAAATAATGAAAAAAACTTAGAATAACAAGGCTGGAACAGAACTCTTACAGTCAAGTAAAATCACCTATACCTATTGCAGGCCTGACAGTTGGCCTGGTAATCTGGCTAATATTGTAATAATCTCCAGTGAGAAGAATTTCCTAGCCTGTCTAAGGAAGAGACTCCATAGTCTCTTCATATAAAAAAAAAAATCCACACCCCAAACCAAACCAACTCTCCCCAATGGCTACTTGTTTTTTCCATCCTGGAACCAAATGTGTTAATAATAACTTCTTGTTTTGCTTCTTTATGTGCATAAATAGCGATGTTTTCATGATGCATATAATCCTGCTTTGAATTTAAGAATATGATTTCCGCTCCAGATTTTGAGATACGTTAGCGAGCCATACTTATTCCCTTCTACTAACTGGCAGCTATGGCATAAATCAAGCTCAGCCAACAGCAGTGAGGGGCTGTCAGGACAACACCCATCCCACAAACCCTGCATATGCACAGGCAGTCCTTGCTGGGCAGATTAGGAGCCTATGACAGTTTGTCCTGCTGAAAAATAGAAACAAGTGTGGCAGAAGCAAGAGGTGCTGTTGGAGTGACTTAGTGCTCTGACTTATTTTGACAGGCTTGCAAGACAATCCTTGGGTATGTGACTGCAGTCTGTATGAAATGGTCCATTTCCTAAATTTCCAGTCTCCTAATATAGCATTCATCGAGCCCAGGCTGAAATGCTTCACCCCCCGGAGCCTTGCTGGAGTCTTCTTCAGCCAAGTCGAGCTAAGGAAGTGTCAAAGCCCAGTTGTACATACGTCGGTAGCCAAAGTAAAGACCATCCTGGGCAGCACTGTGCTGCTGCGATGTGGGACAACTGGGGTGCCCGTTCCTGAGCTCAGCTGGAGAAGGGCTGACGGCGCTCAACTGAACGGCACAGGTGGGTTTGCTTTAAGCTTTTCTTGTACACATGGAATGAATGAGGGAGACCTGCACCTTTATTTTCTACGGACTGAACAGCAAGTGGAAGCTTCTGTGACAATAGGTCCTTCCTACTGATAAAAGACCCAAGTAAAGAAAGTGTTGCAAAGTTAAGATTTGCTACAATTCACAATAGTATTCGCGTAATTCACTACAGCATTGTGACTTCCTATAGACTACAAAATTACTTACATATTGATGTAAATATAATCAGATAAATGTATACTATCGTGTAAAATGTTGTTTTTGCTTTGTTTCATAACAATTGTGGTGGTGGTGAGATGAGGTGAAGGGTTTTCAGCAAATCTGTCAGAGCTGAAGAAATGAAATATGCCCAGCTGTAGCAAGAGGCTTTTTTAGGTTAGTTATTTGGTTATTCACTCACTGAAAAGGCTTCCCACTGAATTATTTTATGGGTCTTTGAGAGTAACGATGAGCTACTATTAGTCAGTTAGTAAACATCTCTGGCAGAGAGATATCTGACGTGAATTCAATTGGGATTCGAATCTGCTGTGGCAAAGAAAGAAAAGGTTGCAAACATGCAACATTACTGGTATTTTAAAAGAGAAGAGAGCCACTAAACTGCTGAAGGATACAACACTTCGGTGACAATGCTTCCAGGAAATGGTTCATTTCTGATGGGTTGACAAGGTCTCTTGAGAAAATGCTCTGTGGGAGAACCACTGACCAGCTCCCTCTTCTGTGCTCCCTCCTCTTGTGGGGAAGCCTTCAACCACCCACTGTTTTTGTGACCGACCATGTTTTCATTTCCATTCACAAGAATGATTGGACCTGACATTGCAATGTTGGTCCTTTAATGTTTGGGGAATTTAGAGAAGAAACCTTTGCTGCAGTCAAGGTAGTCATCCTTAGCTGTTTGCCCTAGAGGTTTTAGATCAGGACTTGACCCTTCATCCCTCCAACCTCCCCTGAATGCTACTGTCTCCCAGGCCTGGCCCTGACTTTCGTAGATAGTCTAAACTCAGCAGATAAATCGCTAAGTATGGGGTGTGTTCTTCAAAGAGTTACTGGGCTCCTCAGTGCACAGGAACAGGGGAGAGAGCATTTTTCTTTCACAGAGGTAGAACCACTTTGTAATAAATATCCTTTTTTGGGATCTGCAGAAGTCGTTGCTCTGTTGAGCGTGGTGTGCAGGGTGTAGCAGAGCTGTTCCTCATAACAATTATGTCTACCCATTGTGCTGCGAACGTCCCACCTGCAGTTGAAAGAGAACCACAACAAAAAATAAAACAGAGAATGCTTTCCTGAAAGCATATGTTGAGTTTACTTTGAGCTACAGCTGAAAATGATGTATTTTGTGCCCCATTAAATCAGAATTTAGCACCTTTCAATAAAAAGTTGGCTAAAGACATACATTATTTCTCAGCAATGGCAGCTTCTGTGTCAATGCTATAACATGACTGTTGGCAATGTTGGTGTTCTGAGTAGAAAGGAGTGAGAAACAGCCCACAGTCTGTATGTATGAGGAACTGCCATAGGAAGACCGGTAGCTTTATGTTTTTTAATATACCCATTCAGTAAATAATTAAACTGAAAAAGTAACTTCTATTGCCGTTATATTTCACTGCCATTGGAATGTGCCCTGGTTTACCCTTCAGTGGGAAAGGGCAGAGATGGTACGTGCTCATCCTAAGAAGGCTGGTTAAATAATGAAGAATGTGCTTTACCCTTCTGCATGATCCCAGTTCTCTTTTTCTGCACAAATAGAAAAAGGAAAAAAAAGCTAGTTTTAGCCTCCTGGTAAACGCGCTGAGAAAATCATCACTCAGCTGTGTACATATCCTTCAGTGCTAAGTGATCAGACTTCCCTGTGTTTGGCTCGATATAAAAACCTGCACTAATTTAGCAGTAAAAGGTATATTACTTTTCAGCTGGTTTTCTCCATATACTCTAGACTAGTTCATATACGATTTTCAGAAGAAAATCTCCACTGTTTGAAATTTTGGTGCTCAGAGGACTGCATCTAATGTTCAACTAGGTCATGCTACTGCCTACTGGTTCCACTCTTTAAGCTTTGTCCTGGTTTTTCTTTTTAATGGAAGAAGCTTTCCTGTTTTGTTTTGAAACTGTATGTCAGTCGGAAGGAAATAGCAGCAAATGCTTCACATATATTTGGTCTGAAGCAGTGTAAATCCCAACATAACCTAATTTTAGTGTTAATATCCTTTTCTTGGATTTACTTTGATTTTGTAATGTTCTTGATGGCAAAAAGAAATAATGATTCTACTGTACAAAGCAGACATTTGGCTGATTGAATCTTAATATTTTACAAGACATGTTATTAATTCTATTGATTATTGCCTATTCATTTTACATTTTTCCTTCCCTACAGTTCACCAAGAGATTTCCAGTGATGGGATGAGCTGGTCTATTCTGGGCCTACCCGTAGTCTCTTATCTCGACTCTGGAGAGTACATCTGCAAAGCAAAGAATTTTCTGGGGGCAACAGAGGCGTTCATATCTCTCATCATCACAGAGTCAGAAAGCACAGATGACCCCAACTCTAATGCCAAAGGTGCATGGAGCAGGAAGGCAAGCGGGATGGAGGCAGCTGCCTACAATGACAAGCTAGTGGCAAGGTACGTTATCACCACCTCCACTGTGCCAACCCTGGGGGCTGGACTGGGCACTGGAGAGGGCCTCCTCCTCCCGGATGTGGCACAAGATAGCAACCCCAGAAATGTGCTGGTGAGCCTGCCTACCGATCAGCAGGAGCCAGAGCAAATCGTGAGGTCTGTCAGGGTGATAGCAGACACCGACCAGAGTATCACCTTGGTCTGGAAGGCACCTCTGGCAAATAACACGACAGTGTTCAGTGTCCTCTATGCCATCTTTGGAGAGAGAGACATGCGGCGGATCAACGTGGAGCCAGGGAAGACCAAGGTCACCATTTATGGGCTGCTGCCAGAGACCAAATACATCGTGTGCGTCTGCTTGAAAGGGCTGATCCCCAGGAAGGAACAATGCATCATATTTTCCACAGACGAAGTTGCCAGCGCAGGAGGGACTCAGAAGCTCATCAACGTGGTTGTCATCATCGTGGCCTGTGTCATTGCTGTTCCTCTGACACTGGTGGTCTGCTGCGGAGCACTGAAAAGGCGCTGCAAAAAATTCTTTGTGCGGAAACCCAAGGAAATTCAGGAGTCCTATGTAACCTTTGAGAGCCTGTCCCCTGGGCCCAAGGTGAAAGGTGCGGAAGGGGAATACTTGACTAGACATACTCCTGATGAGTCGAACAGGCTGCTCTCTGCCCGATCCAGTGTGGACTCAGAAGCAATACCAAAGATAGAGGGGCAACCTAATGAATACTTTTGCTGATAGTAACCAGACTGATTGTTGACTTGCTAGGTGGAAAGCATGTGGCTGTATATATGACTCTCTGGTCCAGCACTGCAGGCCACCCTGTCAATGCTTCGGTCTCCAACATATTCTGGAGGAGGATGCAAGAGGGCAGATGGTGCCCAAGGTTTGCAGAAACATGTTTCTCATCCCACTTGGGTTTGCTGTTTTGTACCCAGTCAAAAGCTTCTATGATAATGGCCTCGTTCTCCTGGGCCACTTTTATTTTTGTAAAATGAAGCATGCACACCGAGTGTGAGGACATTAAGCAACATTTCTGAGTGCACCCTGCTTGGTGTTGTTTAGTGCCTGCTCCGCAATATGCTAAGTATTTTATTCTCAGCTCTTTTGATGTTCTTTTGGTTGATAAACAGGGGAGTGTTTAGTAATTTTAATATAAATATCTATGAAGGTGAAGATTGAGAGTCTTACCTTTTACATTCCCCATGTTTGCATGAAACATGCAGCTTCATGCTTAATAGGTCGCTAAACACAGATGTACCGTTCTAGTATGTCCAACATGATAACAGCTCTACGCTCTGAATTCAGAGAAATATGCAAAGGCGATAGAAATCAAGAGACAAAGCCCAATCCACTCCTAAGAATACATCGAGAGCGTTTTGTGATTGCATTTTGGCCCTAAACAAATTTCCTAAGATTTTCTTGAACAACAGTACCACGCAGGTCTTCAGTATCAGTTCTATCTGGGATTTTCTATCTGTATTTTAATTAGTAGAGTATGATTTATATCAGCTGTGCCAGTTAAAATCATACAACATCCTACTCTAAATTGTGTGTGGTGTTGTAATGCTTTGTAATCATACTGAAAAACCTACATTAAACAGTTCTGCAAAAACTTCCCAGACCAGCCCTGTTGTTGCTGCTGGCCCTCCTGACAAAACTGGTCGTGAAGACCAGAGGGCTCAGCCAGGCACTTGTGGTTTGGTCATGAAAATACCTTGCCCTGTGCAGAGCAGGGGTGTGTAATGCGGTGGCAGACCACTGGTCAGGCACACATCAGCCATACTTCCACCATGGTGTCGGTGGTGGCAGATGCTGTGGGCTTTTGGGTTTCAAATATTTTACGAGTTCAAGAACCCTGAAGAAATCTGTCCAGTATTCGTCTAAATGTACTTTCATAGCCAGGGTGAGCTAATCAGTTATTTGAGACCTGCAGCTCCACTGGAATTTGGATCTGAGTACTTATCACAAAGCACTTCCCAGCTGTATCATTTTCGACTCCAGTCCCTCATGTAGTAATACTGTATATAATGTTTTCCTTTTTGTAATAAATACTCTTCATTAAAAAATTATATATATGCTGCCAAATGTTGAGCAGAAGGGATCCAGCCAAGTTGAAATGATAACTGATGAAGCTTGCTGAATTGTTTAGAAATGCATATTTGTAAATGTATTGGAAGGATCTCCACTCGCATTCTGGATGTGTACACATAGCGTGGGTTAACAAAATTCGCTGGCTGGAATGGAGCCCTTTATGGATTTTGCAAGTCCTCATTGTACAAAAGGGTTTCAGTTATGTCAAATTACTTGGCCTGATGGAAAAAGCAAGACATTTGATCTCAACAGAAATACTAGCAACAGGGGATACATTACAATAGTTTCTGATAGGAACCCCTGTATTCCTTACATTAATGATAAAGAACTTCTCTTTTACTGTGAGAATTTGCCAATCTCTGTATAAAATAATGCATGCTACTTCTATCACTGGGCTGCAGAGATTTTTAGGTTTACAAATAACATTTTGCAAAATTATGTATTTTAATACAACAAATTAATTGGTGAAATATGTAGTGTGGAATACATTTATTACTTATGTATTTACACAGTTGCATTTCCCAGGGTGATTTCTGGAGTCTCTCTCCAAGGTAGAACAAAAATATTCTTTCAGCAGCCGTTTTTGGGATGAGTTGCAAGGATTGCTGTATTACTGAGCCTGATTCCTGCCCACATCTGCAGCAGTATCACTGCGCTGTGCAGAAATCAGTCTGACATGGCCCTGGACAGATAAGCTGGCCCTGAAGAACCAAGGCTGTCATAAAGCTCTCCTGCAGTGAACAGAGTGGACCTACTGCCCAAGGACTTTCCTGTAAGTCAGGTTTGCAGGAGCTGACTGGGAATGAGAGATTTTACCTTTGGGCTGCCTGGAGGCACAAGCTGGGTGATATGCCACATCTGGCCCTGGTAAGGGGCGGCTCTCACCTGCTCCGTCGGTGCGTGCTCTGGCACCCTGTCTGTGAGTCGGCAGTGGAAAAGGCACCAGCTGGGCCAGTGCTGTCGCTCTTTGTGACGGGAGGATGGAGAGGTCATCCTGTGACATTCACTGTGGATGTGTTGGGTTTTACAGACTCTACTGGATATTTTTTGCACTTTGAATAAATAGCGATCCCAAGTAGAACAAATATGTTTTTTCCTTTCTATTTCCTATGGCTATTCTCACTGTGCCATAGGTGAGGTATCACAGTTTAGCATCTCAACTGCGGCTGCTGCTCCTAAACAAGCGTCTCTCTCTCCTGCCCGGGTGATTCACACAAGATGGACAATAGAAACTTGTGTAAACTTGGTGTCATCTGGTGTCAGTCAGAAGAGAAACCCTATACTTGCTAAACTGTGGATGAAATTTCAAACCATTAAGTAAATTGATTTTCTGCTGAATGTGACTTTCAAGGCTCTGGATCAGAGTTTTAGTGATATGATGCATGTAAAGAAGCAGATAAATACCTCACTGGATTTTTTTGCTGTTGTTTTAACGAAGGGGTGTTAAGCACCTAGTTTCAGCAGGGGTAGCTTGGGCAAGCTTCTCTCACTGGCCATAAGACATGTGAATGGAATGGCTCAGAGTTCGGGCAAGCAGAATGTCCACGCCTGGAAACAATTTCTTACTCGGTTAAAGTTAGTCTTCAGACAAACATATGCTGTAAGAACGGAAATGAATACCTGAATATCTTTTGGAATTACTGTGTTAGTAACATTTTAATTTTTTTTTTTGTTACGTAGCATTTTCATTTTACTCGGAAAATGTTTCCTCTGTTAATAATCTCTTTGGGTCAGGATTTGGCCAATTTGTTGCTTTTTGGGGTGTACTGCAAATATTTTGGCACTGTCAAGCAATATGTTTTGGAATCCCTTGGAGTACAATGTTCCCTGCTTTTACTATTAAACCATTCAAAAATTTATTCTCAGATGAGTGTTGCACCACTTCAGTACTACTTAGGAATAAAATAACTGCCAACCTGCGTTAGGCGGGAGGTTGCGCCGGCTGCCTGGACGGGGTGCTTTGGAGAGCAGTATGAGCCACTCCTCAACAGGCACTTCATGGGATATATAAGAAAGACAAGCTTCTCCTTCCACAGGATCTTTTGATACTTGTTTTGGAAATCAGATTAGTGTAAAATTGAAAAATTAAGGATAAATTTTCATAAAAAAGGTAATAGTGTTTTAAAAATTAATCCAAATAGGTCTGTGCTGTACTGAAAAAATGTTATTTCTTTTCCTTAAAAGGATCTGGAGAAAAGCAGCTACCAAAATGAGGGAACTGAGCAGAATATAAATGAAATAATGTGCCCAAAGTAATTAAGAAGGAGTACTGCAAGTAGTCGAAGTGTGAGAGAAAATGTAAAAAACATGTTGAAGCTTTGAAACGTGTTTTTCCAAACATCTTAAAAAGTGCCCAGAGTATCTGGTGAGTAGATCCAGACAAAGGCTAATACCGGCCCTGCAATATTTTTAATGTCACATATGTATAAAAATTCCACAAATGCAAAATAACGTTCAGGCTGACAAATGCCTTATTTCCACAGTGTGATTTAAATGTGTTGGAAGGCTATAATTACATTGTGTGGTCACTTTCACATCTATTCCTGTGTGCCCAGAAAGAACAGGCTAAAAGGTCTTTAAATGATTAAAAAATGTAGGCCTCAAAAGTGTGCATATATAGAAATTTGTGAAAAAAAATGAAGAAGAAACACAAAATGCCAAGAAGGACAGTAAAACATTTTTCAAGATATTTTCAAAAACGAATGGACGTCGAAGAATGACTTTGGAAGTATTCCAATGGTAAAATAAAATCTGAAGGTTAAAGAGCTCCTGAAGAGGCTGACATCAAAGTCCCTCAATGTCAGAGTGTTCCGGGAAAGTCTGAAAAGTCTCGGGAATTATTTAACCAATAGTCAGTGCTACAGTCCTGTGGCTTAGTGGGAGCTTCACCAGCTTTAAAGACCATGAGCAGAAGAGACAAATTGTTGCCCAAAACAGAGCAAAAGAACTACCCTCCCGTTTTACTTTCCTATTAATCAAAATTAAAAAGAAAGAATTCAGCAATTGCCAGCAAAGATTCAGACTGATGAGGAATAAGTGTGTACACCCCAGAGAGCAAGACCAGGAACTTCTCAGAGGCAGCAGCGAGCCTTGGAGTGGTGCCCGAGTTTCCTGAGGGCTGGGGGCTGCTGGCGGTGACGTGGCGCTGCTGCAGTCACACCCACGGGAGCGCGTTGGCACTTCGCTCCTGGTTTCAGCGTGGAGACACTCTGGTCCTGCCGTGAGGTGCCCCGAGGAAGAGACGAACCCTTTCCTTTCCTCCAGAGNAGCGCGTTGGCACTTCGCTCCTGGTTTCAGCGTGGAGACACTCTGGTCCTGCCGTGAGGTGCCCCGAGGAAGAGACGAACCCTTTCCTTTCGTCCAGAGGGTGAAAGGCAGCGGGTGGTGCCCCTTTGCCAGCTCTCTGTGGGACTCGCTGTGGGCGAGATGGAGCTGCGGTGCCCCAGGGGACCCTGCCAGGGGAGCTGAGTTACTCAGAGAAATTGGGGAAAGACCTGCAAGTTTGTACAGCTGCTGTTGGTACTGAAGGCTTGCGAAGGAAAGGTCTTATTTACCTTTTTCGCATCACCCTCCTACTTTTTTCAAAGCTGTTTTTTCAAGCCTGTACCATTTGGTGTTACATGCACCGTATGTGAGAAACTCAAGTGCAGCCCTCACCTCGTATGTCCTCCCCAGCAGGGACTTCTAGCACTGATAGCCTTGGCAGAGGGACTGTAATTGTAAAGCATCAGCCTGGACTTGGTTTCTTACAGACCCGTGTGTGCTTGGCGTTTCGAGATGGAGTTCAACTCCCTTGCGCACTGGCTGTCCTTTAGGCGTTTGCTTTGGCAATAAATGCAGTCTCTTAAACAACACTTCCCATAGATTAGCAGACAATGTCTCTATGGAGATTTATTTTGACAGCTTGGGTTTTAGACAGCTTGTTCTGCATTTTGGCTTTGGCCAGGATGCCACATGACGTTAAAGAGCAGCTGAACTGAGAGGACATCTGCTGTCACAAAAGTGACCATTAAATTTACAGGCAGGCATAAACTGGGCTGAATTAAAAAGGCAACAAAATCCCACTCCAGGAGGGAAAATAAACATAACGGCTGCAGATAACGCTGGTTGGGGGAATTTTTTCCTTCACTTTTCTTTCTTTCTTTCCTTTTCTCCCACTCCCTCTACCCTAGAGAGTGGGTAGACTACTGACTAATTAATCTGATTTTGATCAGTAATTCACCACTGTTTTCTCAGGATAATACTGGACTTTCTGACTACAGTTGGGGTTTGGGAATATTTAGGAAAATGGCCTCTCAAGCAGCAAATACTAGCCTGAAAACAGCTGGAGCATTGGCCCATGGTACTGACTGATACTGTTCTTTAAAACGTCATTTTCTGGCCTTGTAGATGACAGGTGGGCCTTGGAGGAAACTCACGCAGGAGAAAGAAAACAACTGCCATTCTTTTTAAAAAAATGTATCAATTTAAAATCTATTTAAATGTATGTTATTTCTTTCAAACGGAGAAGCCTGGGTGAAATTTTACTTGCTGCATCCCAGGACATTGGGTATTATCTTGCATCTGTACTGTGCCCAAAGGTGTACATGGGGGGAAACCGCCAATAGTTTTAACTCTGTATATAAACCTGTTAATAAATAACACTTTTCATGAAAGGTTTTTTTAAAGACATAGCTGCCATGTATCTTAAGACCCTTCCTGCAGGCCACGTGAAGGTGGCAAAGGAGGCATCTTCCCTGCAAGCAAAGGAAGTTTTTGCAAGGTTGGGCCTTAGAAGCGGTGAATCCCTCCTGCTGACCCACCGAATGCTGGAGACAACCGATCTGTCCCTGGATGAGCGGCCTTGCTGGTGGGCAGGTGTGTAGCTCACAGTGGGGAGTTTTCTAGCACATTTCCCTCATGAACTCCATGCACTGAAGGGCTTCTCTATCACCTTGTGACTGGACAAACCAATGATCTGGGTGGACTTCAGCCTTTCTTCCATCATGGGAAGGCACCCTGTCACCTCTAATGCTGAACACCATAAAACACTGTGTTTCTTCTGCCTCTGCTGAAAGCTTTTCTCTCCCAGTCCCTGCAGCACACACGGGGCAAACCCCAGGTTCGCTCCTGACCCCCAGCTATAGTCTAAGAGTGTTAGATGTTTACTGCTGTTATTACCAAGTCATACTATCAGATGTTATAATAAAGTGTAAAATTATAAACCCATTATTATAAAATAATAATATTATTGTTACATTAGGGACTCTTTCCATGGCAGACTACAGAAGAGGCCCAAAGGCACTGGTGAGCGTGGCGTTGGTGCCCGCAGAAGCCCGTGCCGATGCAGGGTGTGCTTGGGGTCCCTGAGGCCCTCTGCTTCAGCGGCAGGACACATCCTCCCATGCAGCTGCTGGTGTTGTTCCTGCAGCGCTCTCAGTTTAGGCAGCCAGCCCTGCTGATGGCCATTCCCCTGGTTGCTTTAGTTACACCGAAAGTGCATGAGGAGCGTCTGCCTCAGCTCACTCTTACCGCAACAGCAATGTCTTCAGCAAGAAATGTCCCCAGCGGCCACCACAGTCCGGTGGGGGATTTATAGCTGCTGCATCTGCTGTTCTTAGTGACTGGTGGCCTTTCTGCTTCACTCACGGCTTGCTGGTATGTTAAAATGAAATAGCAAGTACTGCGCCGTGGACAAATGAGGAAAATTTAAGTTTAAAAAAAGAAAAAGAATCCCATATGCTCATGGTTGGACACTGAGCGCAGCGAGCAACGGCAGCGCAAAAACCCCACTACTCACAGGCCGCTGCTTGCACACGGGATGGAATCACAAAGCGCTGCAACAGCCCTCAGTGGCTTCCCCGCCAGTTCATTTTGCTGATTTGCCTTGAAATCAAAGTGCCTGTTGATTTAAAAGCTGCAGACTCAATCCTACGCCGTCTGTAGGCTCACAGGGGCTACGCTATTGCACACACCCCGACAGCCATGTATAGATCTAAGCTGTCACACTACAAATATGTTTCTATATTGGTCCTGTAGGTTAGAGGTTAAGTACGTTCAGGCTAATCTTGATTTGTGACCCAGATTCACATATACTGGCAGTCAGGTTAAGCCTTTCTCCAGCGTCTGCGGGTTGTAATGAAGCCCATACACACTAGATGGCCCCAGGAGAATGCAGTGCTGCTTGGAGATCATAACCAAAACCTGCTGTTTTGGATTAAAAAAAAAAAACAACAACAAAATCTGGTTACTCCAAATCCCTTCTGACATAATTATTTTGATTGAATTTTTCAAGGTGACTGAAGGGCAATACGCACATGTCTTCCAGGGGAAGCCAGAGAACCTAAAATATTGAAATAGCACTGAAATTTTATATTGATACAATATAGATTAACTTCAAAGATATTAGTTTCTCAGAACAGCCCACAGACTGGCTATGGCTATGTAGCTGTTTTCATTATTAACATGTAAGAATGGAGGTAGTGGGAGGGCAAAAAAAGTTGTTTCAGAGGAAAAACAGTGCCATACTCCTTATGTTTTCGTGACAGAGGAACCAAGTTTGGGGAGTGGGTTTCTCGCTCAGCACGTGCAGAACTGCGGGCAGGTTTTGGGGCCTGATGGATCATGCAAGACGGCACTATGCACTGTCAAATTACAGCTGTGAAGCCTGGCCCTTGCTGTGGTTTTCTGCCTTGATAAATGCCATTAAAATACAGGAGATTGAGACAGACCCCTTGAAAGAAAAAAAAAAGTGAACAGGCCTGGTGAACTACTTGTAAGGACCTGGGAACAGAGTTACTTCTGGCTCCATCTTTGTATTGCCAACCAAATAAGCACGTCTGTCAAAATCCCCACAGCTAAAGAATAAATGCCAAGAGTGGTCCCAGGGGTGATTTTTAGCACTTTGACACAGGCTATGAACCATACTACATGTCTTCTTTAGGGTCGGGTTCCCAGCAGGATTTATTTCTGCGTCAAGGAAGATTACAGCTAATAGGATTTGCTTCGGGGAGGCTGTTGGCATGTTTGGCTCAAACCCTGCACACTGCTGTCTTAAAGGGCAATATGGACCTTATTTGTTGTATTTTTCTTCTTCTTCTGGCCTTCCACAAGATAAACCCATCTGTTTCATCTTGTGTCACAGGATGCTCTTGTTCTCAAGACAGCTTTGGAAGGTAAGACCGCAAGTTATGCTACTCGTAGCACCAGCAAAGCCGCTCGGAGAGTCCCAATTTATATTTGCCGATTATGTGAGCGCCAAAACCAACCTGATGGCCGCGTGGTATGCCTCCTCTAATACTTGAATAGTACTAGCTTAAGCATAGAATGAGCTTCCTCTTATTTCCCTGAGATATGCAGTTGCATATGTAGCAATTTTTATGACTTAATTGTAGTCTTTGTGAGAAAATGCCTGTGAAACCAAGCTGAAGGGTGGACGTATGGTTTATGCATGCCCTGTATACAATACCTTATAATTATTCAAGTGCTTGTAGACCTGTATAGGGAACTAGGTTGTTAGCCATGGACGTGGTATGCAACCTGGAGAATTGTCTGGTTTCCTCCTTAGGAGTTTGCTCTGCATGTCTGCACTGCTCAGGCAGATCCCCGCAAACATCCCTCAGGACATGAGGAAAATTAGAATAGAAAATTCTCACCTAACAGAATTGCCTCGTGGGTCTTTTGAGAATGTTAGTGCCTTGGAGTATCTCTGGCTCAATTTTAACGACATCACAGTTATGCACATCAAGAGCCTGGAATATCTGCCGGCTCTGAAGGAGCTGCGCTTGCAAGGGAACAAATTAAGTTCGGTGCCATGGACAGCATTTCAAGACACCCTGGCTCTGAAAATCCTGGATCTGAAGCACAACCGGCTGGATGTCCTTCCAGAACACGCGCTCCGCTATCTGGCCAACCTGACCTATTTAGATCTATCCTCAAATCAGCTTACCGTCATATCCAGAGATGTCTTCTATAGCTGGCCCATCTACCAGAGAAGCCAGAGGGCAGAGGGGCAGATAGAAGCTATTTCCAACACTGTCCTGGCCCTTCATGACAACCCTTGGATTTGCGACTGTCGCCTGCGGGGATTTGTCCAGTTTATTGAATCGGTCGGCCCACCTATTATTCTGATGAATCCCTATCTAACTTGCTCAAGCCCAAAATTCAGGGTAGGGAAGTTTTTTCATGAAGTGGAGCTCAAGAGCTGCATGAAGCCTCTGACCTCAGCCCCTGACACCAACCTGACAGTCCCAGTGGGGCTGAATGTCACCCTGACCTGCTTTGTGCAAGCCAGCCCTTCCCCTGCTGTCTGGTGGACTTACGCGCTCAAACTTTTAAGGGCATTTAATGGTAAGCAAAGCTTTTTTCTTCCTTTTTTTTCGCCCCAAAAATATTTATTCTTTCATTGGTCTTCAGGCCATCTCAGTCACCATCTCAGGTCTCGCCCCTGTTAGACCATCACAGTTACTGTGGTGGCAATAATTCAAATAATCTAAATCATCCTACATGTCTAACCATGGCTGACTGGCATGAGAAGAGCTGCTTCACACAGGATATCATCAAAGATGAAAGGAGCATGGTCTCATTTTTACACAATTATTTTACGTGTGGATTTTTAGTAGTAGCTCTTTCATCATGACACACGATGTAAGAATGGTTAATAATACGTCAGTCATACGTATATAATAAATAGTTATCTAGACATGCATAATATATTTACACTATATAGTATATACTACATATATATGCACACACTTTATATAATTGTATTTGCGTGTATGTGTGTTTGTAGAAGTGCACGCATGTGCATACACTTGTATGTTTCCATAATATTCCCATATGTTTTCTCGAGAAATACCCACACAGGCCACAAAACCCTGCAGCTCTGTTCCCTGTCCGTTCTACATTCATATTCTACAACCAAAACAGGTTGTTGTTCTCCATAAGCCTTGCTTATTTATGTTTTTTATTGAGGGCCTCATAGTATGAGACATTTTCATCTTCATCCCTGTCCAGCTCGGCTCTTACATGCCCTCCCTCACATTTGTTTTTACTAAGAGCTTCCAGTAGGACAAGTTGCCCTTTTCATCATGTAAGATAATGACGCATATGGGCACCGCACAAGTTACTTGTGTTCCCAATAAGATAGCACCAGCCCTTAATCTTGGACTGATATTTGCTTTAACTGCAGCGCTGTAGCAGCACTTGTGCATCATCCCACAAGCACGTGCTGAATTAATTACAAACAGGCTTTTCCTGAGCACAGCCAGGCGCCCCTGTTTGGGCAGACGACAGGGTGTTTCATACTGCTCTCAAAGCTGCATCTCCCTTCCAGGCCAACACTTCCTGGTTCCTGGTTCCACACGCCTCTTTTTTGACCCTCTTGAGACTGACATTTTTCCACACTGAATCCTAATGAAGGACAGAGCGTGTGTCCAAAATGCAGCTGTGCCTCCTGTGCCTCAGTGGCTCTCCCTGGCTTGCCCTGACCTGAGCACGCTGATGGCAGCTGGCACACGGGCGGCTTGGCCTCTGCCCACAGCAGCCTCCCCAGCCACTTGTGCTGGATGCATTCCCTGTCTCCCGTGATCAGGTGTCCTAGTGCATTTATTGCCTTTTGGCCCAGATGACATTTCACTGATGAGCGCCGCAGGGTTTGGGGCACTCCCATGCCCCTCTGCCTCCTTTGCTGGTCAGGGCAGGTCCTGCCTGGCCTTGTGGCCCCCATTCTAGACCCGAGTAGTGTTGGGGCTGCCTCAAGGGCATGGTGGCTCCCTGCCTGCATGGGCAGGAGGGGAACCTACATGCCTGCTGACACAAGTCCCCTCTGTCCGCAGTGTCCACCGAGCCTGTGAGCGAGGAGACGGTCCGCTCACAGCTGCTGATCCCAGCGGCACGGCCAGCGGATGCTGGCAAGTACACCTGCACAGCCGCCAACTTCTTGGGCAACACTTCGGTGGCCATCACCCTCCACGTGGGGGCCCCGTGGACGTCCACCAACCCCCCAGGCTGGGCGCCCATTGCCCCTGCTGAGCTGGGTGCCCACATAGAAGTGCGCATTGCTAAGCAGACGGTCTACGGCATCACCCTGGAATGGTTCGCAGTGGCAGCGGCAGCAGCGGAGCCAGGTGAGACCTGGTACACCCTCCTGGTGGGCCGCTATGATGCCGCCCAGAAGGACGCCATCTACATCGGCCCCGGCATCAACACCTACTCAGTGACCGACCTGCTGCCCGCCACCAAGTACGAGGTCTGCGTGGCCGTGCGCAACCACGCGCCCCGCAAGGGCCAGTGCGTCGTCTTTGTCACGGGCAGCGACATCAGCCAGCTGGAGCAGCGTGAGAAGCTCATCCACATCATTGTCATCATCTGTGCCATGGTGCTGGCCGTGCCCGCCGGCATGTACGCCTGCACTGCCGAGGCCCGCCCTGGCTGTCTGGCCCGCTGCCCCGGCAGCTGTCCCCGCCGCCGCCGCGAGGGCCAGGCACAGGCTGCCAGCAGCAAGGAGAGCACACTGGACAGCCTGCCCGCTGACAGTGAGGACGCGCTCTGCCGCCCTGATGGTGGCCATGGTGCACGGCGGCCCTCGGCCCGTGAGGATCCTGGCAGGACCCGGCTGCCCCACAGGAACAGCGCCGACCTCTACTAGACCAGCCCCTGCCTGCCCCGTGAATGCGGCTGCAGCGGCACCTTTTACTGATGACTTTGAGCCACAGCATGTGCTGGTTTTCTTGAAGGACCGTGCAAGGAAGACTCCGTGCTGCAAGGACTTGGGGCACGGTGGGGTGCAGGACCAGGATTTGCAGCAGGCTTGGGGAGCACTGGGAATGGGGTTCCACAGGGTGCGTGGCCACGGGTGTGTGGCTGCACTCTCGCATCCCCAGGCTGCCTCCACAGCACTGTCACGGAGCAACACACACAGACAAACAAGAAAACAAGCATTAACCAAAAAAGACCACAAAACCAATAGCTATGCATGTGGCAAAAGGTGAAAGGTCTCCCCTTGCTCACTTGCAGGGGCATATCTTTATTTATTTATTTTTCCCAGTTGAGGGGTGGGTGGAGAGGCTTCTTCGCTGCTCTGCCCTGGGCCAGATGCTGGCTTCTCCTGCGTGCTGCTTCACAGAAACAGAACAGGAGAGCTGGGGCAGGGCTGTGGTCATAACCAGCAACAAAAACTGTGTGAGGGAGATAGGGTCAACGTCATGGAGCCATTTTGTTTCAATTACAGAAAAATGTTTTTTTAATCAGATATGTTGGGTGTTGGTTTTGGGAGGTTTTTTTTTGTGGTGGTGTTTGTTGTTTCTTTTGTTGTTTTTTTCCTTACTCCACTTCAAGGCGTACACAGCCCTAAGAGATTCACAGCCTCCATTGCACCACAAACAGGAAGAGCACAAGTGCTCACTGAACACCAGCGTAATGTAGCTGCAGCACAGCATTTTGGGGTTTTTCAGTTGTTTCGATTTTTTTTTTTTTTCCTGCTAAGGAGAAGGGAAGGTCCTTTTACTTGTGTCCACAGATATCTTCGAGGACCGTTTTAGTTTCACACTAACACTGACACATGCGCACGCATGCGCACACACACACACTCTCTCTAGCAGTAATACACACACGCGCACACATATTTGATGCCTATTAGTACACAAGTGTTGTGTTAATATATTCTTTTTAAAGTTCAGAACAAGAGCTGGTGAAAACCAAACAGTTTGCCTTTTGCAAGCAAACTCTCAACTGCTGTTCCGCCCCCCATCCCCAGGTTGTCTCCTTTTCCCCAGGATGGCGCTGTGGCTGCGGGGTGACACGGGGGGTGATGGGGATGCACAGCCTGAATCAAGCTGATGGGACAAGTGGCTGGGGGTAGATGGAGTGTTGGAGCTGAGGTTTGGGAGCTGAAGGTGCGAGCCAGGCACCTTCTCTGAATGCAGGAGGGCCACCTGCCCATCCTGCTGCATTGAAACCAAAGCTCATCTCCTTTCCAGAGGCAATCCCCCCAAAATACACATGTAAAAGCAAACAGCCCCAGCTGGCAGAGCAGCTCACGCTGTGTTTCTCAGGGGTCTGAGGACAAGTGACTTACTTTTTTCTTTTTTTGGCCTTGTGCTTCCCAGCACAACAGAAGTACGTGGCCGACCTGCAGCCCTTGTCATATGTGTTGTTATAGACTGCCTCAAAATGAAAAAAAACTAGAGTAGAAACTTCAGCTGCAAGCAGAGATAAAGCCTAATGCAAGTGTCACTACGTGGCAGTCTGGCTTTCTAGCAGTATTTTGGTTTTGGCTGTGTGTTTTCTACGCTGTCTCTCCTCAGCCCCCGCGTTTCCTCCCCCAGCGCCTCCTGCTGCCGTAACTTCCCGCAGAGCTTTCGAACAGCGACCTGTTTGTCAATGCCGACCCTCAGCGTTACACCGCAAGGGACTTCCTAGTCTTGTCAGCCTTTTAGAGTCAAAGTAATAAACATGACAGATTTTCAGAATACACAGATGTCCTCTGCTTCATTTCTGTTCTTTTACAGCTACCAATTGCAAAGAAACCTGAATGCCAAGGAGCTCCGGGGTTCGGCTGCAGGGATGGGGGAGGCTGGGCGGCTGCAGCACGTGTGATGGCAGGGCAGTCCGGAGCAGTGAGGAAGGGGCAGAAGCAGCCAGCCAAGCGGGGAGACAGCCTTGTCCTGGAGAAACCCCTGGGGAGACGGTGCATACGAGGTCAGGTGTGAGCTGATGCTGCTTGAGGACCAGCATGGGGCCGTGTATGAGGGGGAGTAAAAAACAAACCAGTGCCGGTGACAACTGGCATTCTCCCACCCCAGTCAACATGGAGGAACAACTGGAGAGACTGTAGAGTGAGCTGCTGAATCACAGCCAGGAAACAGCCAGGGAAAGACAAGACATCCCATCACCATGCGTAGAAAGTTCATGATAAATCGCGTACCCAGTGAGCGCTGGCATCCACCTAAACATGCCGCCTTGTGAGAAGCCTTCGTGCCCCCGGAGCCATGCCGCAGTGGGCTGCAGAGCACAACGGGCACTCGGGAAGGGGCTGTGACCCTGCCCTTCCCCCCTGCCCTACTCCATCCCGCTTCTTGCCTCCCCTCCTTCCAGGCTGGCATTGCCCAAAAACACTGCCCCAAAAACACCCAGCCCCTCTCCTGACTTGCAGCCTGCAAGTCATCCTGGAAAGCTGTCTGGCTGCCGGTGCCCGTGGGGTCTCGTAACAAGCCACGACAAGGCATTGTTGCCAGCAGAAGCACACCACAAACAGAAGCACCTTTTGCAGGTTTTTTTTTTATTTATTAAAAACCCAAACCCATGAATTTGAAATACAGAGTAACTGGAAAAAAATCTCACAACATAGTAATAAAACATCATTATTATTCTCTCTTAAGTATAATCTCTAAGACTGTAAGCCTATAATTCCTGTTAAATCTCACTTAATTGAATGGTCTTTATAGGCTTTCCTCATAGGAGAATGCACATTGAATACTGGCTTCAACACAACATCAGGAAAAAGAGGAATAAATCACGATCTTTTCGTACCTAGGGAGACATTGCAGAACCCGGCAGAGTCACAACCAGCAGGTGCGTGCTCATGCAGGGCACCAGGAGAGGGGACGGGGTCTGCATGTCGCCTCCCTCCCACGGGCTCGTGGCCGGGGGACACGGACAAGGTGACCGCACACATCCTGTGACGGACGCACTCGACCCCTTAACCAAACCAGCAGCAGCTTGGTACAGGCTCCAAAGGAGGTAAGGGCCTGAGCCGTGGCTGGGCCGTGAACTGCCCTGGTTCCAATCTGTCCTCTGAAAATCCACAGAGGAGCAGAGTGACGCAGTCAGCACTGATGCACATGAGCTTGGATCACTGGTCATGCATCAATACACGAACAGCGAGCGACTTTTCCATGACTCATTTATCAAGGATCAAAGAAAGTTGTGGGTACCAGGAATCTCATGCATACCTTTTCCATCGCACGTAATTGGACTATGAGCCAACCACTTTATCCCATAAACAGACAGCCCAGGTGGGCCTGCTTTGAGCAATCCCTGCTAGGAGCGTGGCTGCACGGCAGTGATCTCTCCTTGGGCTGGGGAATCTCCCCCTCTCACGGTTGCTGCTCGAGGCAGAGAGACCTTTTACCAATGGCAGATCTGTGGCAAGCGACTAGTATCGCGCATAACCCTGTAGTATGGTAGCTTTGATTTTGCCTTGGTAACATTGATTGCATACTGAACCGATGCTAATGAAACATTACATGAACTTTGCATACTTGATCCTTAGACATAAACCGTTGACCAAGTCTGGGACTACGTCTGGATCCAGCCGCACCCAGACTGCTCTCTGAGAAGGAGTTTAGAAAGCAAGGGGGTCCACTCTGAGCCTCGTGACTCAATGCGAGGGTTTTCCTTACCCTCTTAATCTCCAGTCTCTCTGTGAATCATTCTGACTTGCGTGTAACTCAATTTCCCTTCATACGTTTCTTCCATGCAGTAATAGAGTGATTCTTGCCATCAAACTTTGTTAAGTTGCACTTTTATAACATCACATTAAAATCACTTTTGCTAACACTTTTGACAGTGGTTCTTTAAGCGATCTAAATCACCGACTCTGTAAAATTATTATTCTACCTCAATAAAGCATATCGCTGCTCCTGTCCTTGAGTGAGGTGCATTCCACTCATTTCTGTGACAATGCCATGCAGCCCCAGCAGGAGGGATAAGCAAAAAAACAGTGGAGGAAACAAGAGATGCAGGAGAGGCTCTGGGAGCAGCGCTACTGCCATGGCCCCCCCAGCTGCGACCTCGCTGCACCCCTCGGCTACAGCTCCTGGTTCAGCCTGCAGGTGACATGAGCCACGGTCACCCTCTGGCTTTTAGGTGGACTGAGCTGAAGTTAAAAAACACAAGACTTTTCCCGTAAGTGGGTACCTTCTCATTCAACCTTCTATTCCCTAAGCCGATGAAGTCCTGCTGCAAACAAAGGGAATTAGACCAACTAATGGGGTGAGGGAAGAAGAGCCCATGAGGGCCAGGTCTGCTGGTCCAGCTGAAATGACAGCTGGAGAGGAGTCTGATGACCCCCTTGAATTAACAGTGTTCTGTCCTGTGGGGTGTGCGCCCCACCTTGATGCTCATGGTGCCGACCCATGACAGCACAGCTGCCCTGTGGGGCCAGGGCTCAGGCAGAGGGTGCAGGGTGCTGCTCCCAAGGCAGCCTGGCGCACGCTGCCTTCTCCTCAAGGGATGGGAGACAGCTGGGTCCGGCTGAAAAAACATCTCCGAAACGAACATGCGAGAGAAACTGTGGGGTAGATCCAGTGAAAAAAATGCTCTGCCGTTGATGCCTTTTTACTGACATGTAACACGAATAAAAAGTGTTGGGTGCTCCCCAAAGCCCTCCCTTCCTCCCGTTAACTGTTGCATAATTCACTCAAAAATACTGATAGGACAAACCAGAACATTTTATGGAAACCTCCTTTTGCACTCACCCGTGCCTGGAGCAAGCCAGGAGGGGTGATAAAATACATTCCTTGACACCTCCTGCTAGCAGTGTACAAAACAAAATGATCTTTCCAGACATGCCCCTGACCAACATATGCGACTTTCCAGCACCTGTCTCTATTTTTCACTTATCAGTTTTCTCTTGGTTTTACCTTGTCTTCCCTGCTGCTTTAACCGTGGCCTTCTCCTGCTGCCCCCGCCATTAGCGGACGCGGTATCAGAAGGAGGCAGCATTGAGCGAGTGCTGCTGTTGAACTCCTGAGCTCGAATTTTGCCACAGCTGCTCTAGGGAAGGCTGAGGTGGCCCTCCCGTCCCCTGCTTAGCAGGCAAGTCCAGGGCAGAAGTGAAGCGCAGCATCATGTCAACGTACTCTGGCAAACCCCAGCATACTCTGCAGGAAAATGGCGAGCTTCTCCAAGCTTGCCCGCTTACCTTTTGGGAATGAAGGTACTCGTGCCATGAGCACATTGCTCCGTCAGCTGCTGCAAAGCGCGTCGTGCCCCGAGGACAGCAGGTACACCTAGGACAGCAGGTGCCGGCTACGTGCTACCCTCTGGCAGCGTGCAGTGTCACTGCCGTAGCAGACCTGCACATCAACTCAGTGCTGGTACTGCAGCCAGGCCAACATCTTCAAAAGTCGGTCTGGGATTTGAAGTGATGGGTTTTTGGACACCTCAAACCCACCAATGCCTTGGCTGCAGAGCATCTTGTTTGAAAACCAAGCCTCTGGTAGGGACCTCCAAAATGGGGACAATCTGAATCCCTGTTCACTTGGGGAGACTGTGGCTGGCATGACCAGCACCCCGGTCAGACAGCTGCAGGGGGGGACCATCACTGGGACATGAGCTGAAGAACTGCAGTCGCAACTGGACGCAGATCACAGCGTTTGCTATGGGTGGGTGACTCCGTAGCATGTAACACCTGGTGAAGGTGAGGGGTGGTTATCACAGCAAGAAGCTGCTCTCAGTTCACAGGGTGCTGACAGACACGGGGAAGACCACAGCACATAAATGTGTCCACACACAGCCACAATCTGCAGTCTCTGGGGCCTGCCAAGAGCGCTTAGATGTGGGGCTCACTGATAGCTGTGTTCCTCTTCTCAAACTTCATTTTGAGCTCTGACACGAGGGCACTGTGGGCACTGCCATGACCTCTCTTCTTCAGCTGCTTTTTTATAAACTTGGGACTGAGGGAGCCGGACACAGTTGGCACCTGCCACTCCGGGGTGTCCTCCCTGGGAGCCAGGGCAGGGGGCGGCGGGGGCGAGGGGGCGGTCGGCAGCACGGGCGCAATCTGGATGTTGTTGTTGCTGTTCTCATTGTGTAGGCTCTCCTCAACGACAAACTTCTCTGCAGCGTTGCTGGGCCTCTTGAACTTCAGCCACTCCATCCTGAGCATCCGGGACTGCGGGATCTGTCTTTTTTTTATGATCCTTCTTACCGGCATGATTTTGTTGGACCGCTTATTGCGCACGAACGTGGCAGTAGAGATCATGATAGTTATCAGCACCATTATGCCCATGACACCAGCTAGCACTCCTAAGGCCTTCATGGGGTTATCTTTAGTTTGCATCAAAAAGGCGGCCATAGGCCCTTTGCGAAGAGTCTGTAAAAGAGTACAAAGAAAACACATGATGTACTGTATGGGACAGACAGTGACCCAGAAATTTCATTTGTCCAAAATATGTAACAAGCAGGGCTGACTAATGGAAGTTGTCGCTAAAAAAAAAGAGAGTCAAAGAGCCAGTCTAGGTTTGGAGAATTTAGATGGAGCAGGAGACTGGGCAAGCATTATGGACAACTGCCGAACACAAGAGCTTACAGGATATTACTGCCAAATTAGGATGGATTCCTGCATGTCACCATAGTGTTTGTTTAACTTGCAAGAGCTGAGCAAGAAAACAATTGGCTGTGGGATCTGCAGCTGTATTGTTGCACTACATTTCAGAGTTAATTCCCTAGTAATTACAGGGTTGAACCCAAACAGAAGTTTATGCGTAGAAAATGATCTTTCAAAAACGGTTGCAGGTGATATGGCGATGCAGTTTCTAGGACTATTACTGAGTATGGCATTAAAAAGATCATGAGAAAACTTGACTTCGTAAAATTACAGTGTACAAATGAGTAGTTAGCAGGTATGTGCTGCATTCTGTTTTCAAGTACTCTTTTACAGACACGACAAAACTCTTTGAGGTAGGGGACCTGAGTAGAGCTAAAGAGCTTTGTTTTTAGAAATCAAAGAAATAAGCGATAACATAAGCGACCTATGGCATATTAAGGACAAATGAATGGTCAGTTCACTTTGCGGCTTAGCACACTGTGCGTCTCAGAGGTCCCCGTGTAATTTTGCGGATTTTGCCCTGTGGGTGAAGCCTGGATCTTTTCACACTTTTCCAGTAGATGATGGTGGAGACCACCATTGTTACAGAAATGGTGGAAAGGAGGCCACTCATGCAAATTCCAAATATTGTCCATGGACGCTTCTTGAGGCCTAAAATATAAGATTTTACCCTGGACTTGATCTGGAAATATCAAAAATAAGAAAAATGGTCAACCCTCACATAGTTGTATTTGAAAGAGGCCAGTATCTATTACAAATAGAAGTAGGAAACTAAAGTAAATTGTGTACAGGACAGAGAGCATGTAAAATAAAGGGAGCTAAGTGTTGAACCAGGCACAGGAGAGGAGACAGTTGCAATGACAGTGAACTGAATCCGGACACACTAAAAGAAGTTAGGAAGCATGTATTAGCACCTGGTGGATCAGGGAATCAAGGCTAGCAGTGTGGCACATAGACCACCCTTATTCGTGGCATGCTAGTCCACTCTTAGACAGTATTTCCAAGAGAAGTTCACAATGAATACAAGCTCCTGCAAGGGTATCTGGACAGACAGTAGTGTCGTGCAAGGCCACGAGATCCTTTAGAAATGACACATTCACAACCAGGTTTGTTTACTAAGAGCTGGTCATAAAGCTATGTGTGGGTGTGGAGACAGGGCTACCCACCGTGCCCCACTCGTCTGGCCTTGACTCCAGGAGGGAATCATCATTGAAACTTTGCACGTCTCGTAACAGGTTATCTGCATTTTAGTCAGCGGTCTGAGCTCCCAGCTTTTAGTCAATGGGGAGAAAGGACACCTCCAGAGTAGTAGTCACCACATGCTAAAATAGGCATCAAAAATGGTGAGCATAAGGAGAGCCTTGTGACTACCTCAGACATTTAAACTAAGATCAGATGTATGACTCTAAACTAGGATGCTCATCTCTTTACCCTCCCCAGTCTTTGGAGGGAGATGACTAAGAGTACCCCCAAAGGATGCTTCAGAGTACCTCTTGTCATGTATTACACAGGAACACTATTTATTTTTAAATCACATCCCTAAACTTAGGAAATATAAATTCATTAATACACACTCTGTTGTCTTCACTTCACTTCTGTATTTTCACAACCCTCCCTCAAACACGTTATCCAAGACCACTCTTCCTCTAACCTGAATGTCTCCTATTGCCAAAGAGAAATGGGTGAAGAAATGGTATAGAAACTCATGGACCACATCATTACCTGACAGGTAGCGACCAATTTTCATCATTTTGCCATGCAAAGAGTTTTTTCCGTTATTTAACTAGGAATGAACCTAAGCTAGAAACTAAAAGCAGAGCAGCCCATGACTTTGGTGGAGCTTGGATTCACATCATCTTCGCAGTTCTGCATTACATGGATTTTGTGTGCTTATATCCCATCAGATGACAGAAAATCTACCCTGGCTTACTTAACTTCATGTGAAAGTCTGATGATTTAAGTATCAGATAAACCCTGCTAAGTAGTACATGACCTGAAATGAATCCACTTATTATGAGTGTTGTCAAGATCTATTTTGCAGCGAGGTACCCATGGCTAAATAGCATAGGACCAACACAAGGAGGAAGATGACACATACTTAAGAAGATGCTATATCTCAGTAGTAATTATTTGATTAGCTATTTGAAAACCTTGAATAAATGGGATTAGACAGAAGTATGTGCCTATGTTGCCAGTATGCAACAGTTGCAGTGGTAAACACTGATGGAAATTGTACAAGGAGTTTCAGATCTCAGCTTCGTTGAACTCCCCCTTGTCTTGCCAAGTTTGGCATCTCTTATGAAGAGGTGATTAATATCAAAAATAAAACCATTAACCGTTAGCTGGTTCAGCCTATATTCTAGTTACTGGGCCTCTACTATACAAAGCTTTGCCTAGAATTTGCCTTGGATAACAACTCTTCTGCGATGTCTGCATAAAACCATAAGGCATTTGTAAGCATACGGTGGGAGAATTTCTGTTTGTCATGGCCATGACACTCACAGGATAAATAGGAGAAATAACTTGCAAAACAAGCCTGGAACAGCATCATCTTAGCCAGCCCTCAGAGAGGCTTTTGTAAGTGCATTTGTCACCAAAAAGCTTGTCACCACCGTGGCCCAGTCAGTTAGTACACAGACCAGGTCTGAGAGAGGTCTGAGCATCCTCTGAGAGCTGAAAACTCTGAAAGGGAGCATTTGGACACCTAAGTTTAAGCGCTTTGTCTCTGAGCGCTACCCTGCACATTCAAAACACCTTCAAGTCACTGCATCGAATACCAACAGCACCTCAGATCTGGGCCAACAAATAGTGCTACTTTGTCATTTATTTAGCTGTTGTTTTTTCCTAAGAGGCATGTTGCATTTTGAAGAGTACTGATTTTTCTTGTACACATAAACCAAACGCAGATACACAATGTAATGAAAGCTAATATGGGAAACACTGTCACATGCCTGTGGGCCAAAACCTGGAAGAAACACTCCCTCTCTTATTAGTCATCAAAGGAGTTAAAATACCACTGTTCACAAAAGATAATGCCCTGCTGTTTTTTTGCTGTGACTTCACAGTTACAATGCGCACAGGCCCAGAGAAGGCTGGAGCACAATTAGAGGGTTACAGAACTGTGGCAGAAGTTTGAAAGTACCTAAGCTGTTTGTATCAGCTGCGAGAAAGGAGAAGTCAAGTCCTGGGAGAAGAATACAATTAAAAAGATTAAAGTAACTGTTTGGATTAAAAGATGTCATCACCTAGTTCTTACTTAGCAGGCAGGTATGGTCCCTTGCAGAACCCCTGTGACTGTCTGTCCCCTGCAGAGAAGCTCCCGCAGGGTGCTGAAGCGTCCCTCAGCCACTGGGACTTTTGAGAGGCTCTAACATTGACACGTGCCTTTGAAGCTGGTTTCATAAGATCCAGCAATGGGCAGTTTAAGTGTACACAGATGCTTTCAGGCTGCGTACCTGAAGGGTAGGCTGTGGAAAACACCCTTTTGCAGCATGTAGGGGTTATTCCTGCCATTCTTCCTCCACAGTGACTTCCCCCTCAAAAACTTGAGTTTACCAAAGAGGATACCCATGTCTCTCTTTGCTACTGAAATGGTGCCTTATTTTCTTTGTTTTCCTCTCTCATGCCCCAACAGTTTGCAGTTGTGCAGACATCCACACCTCCTGGCAGCTTCTCAAGAGCCTTTCATAATGCATGGGTTGCAGTGAGCAGAACAAGTGGGCAATGTATCCACAAGTTGGACCCAACAGGAGTGTGTGGCTGAGCTCTTCAGCCATGAGACCAGCTAAGGCTCACCAGCTGTATTTAGAAGCCTAAGGAAGTAGGTGAAGTTGTTAAGAGCCCAAGCTATTGCAGATTATAGACAACTCGGGCTGTGTCAATTTGAGCAAGTGGATCCGTACAACGAACCAGCGGGTTCTGATGAGCCCACTTCCACATATTCAGCATTTCTGGGGTTTTGCTTCAGATTGCTCTAGTCTGGTTCCAGGGACAGACTACCTGCTAGCGCCAAAGCACGCTAGGTGTGCCCCCCAAACACATTTTTGTCTGAAGGAAGTCCACTTTGTGTGCTTGGAGCTACCCGAGACATGAGTCACTGCACAGTATGTGGGAATGATCATGAGATTTCCTTCAGAAGTAACTCCTGATTTGAGGTAGAACACAAGCTGCCCCCTCCTGTGCTTACCCCAAAGAGCTGTGCTATCACCACATAGGAAGGCTGCCTTTACATCACTGTGCAATACAAACATGAGCATGGGGCAAGACTTCTCAAATCAAACCAATCTTCTCTGAATAATTTTTTTCCATATGGTCCACGTAACTGTTGGAAGAAGAGGCTAACTGCTCTGCANTATCACCACATAGGAAGGCTGCCTTTACATCACTGTGCAATACAAACATGAGCATGGGGCAAGACTTCTCAAATCAAACCAATCTTCTCTGAATAATTTTTTTCCATATGGTCCACGTAACTGTTGGAAGACGAGGCTAACTGCTCTGCAAATGTGGCAAAGGATGTTTAGTGCCATCAGCAACCATAGTTCCCGTGGCTGCAGAGTTAGTGTGAGAGAGGAGGAGATACCCACATTAATTCACAGAAGGTATTTGTTGAACCTTTCTATTAGGGGAATCTGAGACTCAACAGCTATGTTTAGAAGCCTAAATGAGTGGCCAAAACTATTAAGAACCACCAATTATGCTGTCTGAGTATGGACTTAAGCCTCGGTCTATGAAGAGGTGTAAATAAACGCCCCCATATGTTTGCAGAACCTCTGTGGAGTCATGAAGGGGCAGAGGGATCCTCCCATCAATCAGGCCAACGTTCAGGATGAGGAGCGGGAATCCGCTTTCCATGAAAATCTCGGGCAGCAGGAATAGATTTTCGAGTGAGACATAAGGGTGAAAAAAGAGTGGCTTTTTCAGCATATGTTTCTTACTCTGTTGAGAAAGGACAGGAGATTAACAGATGCCACTCAATACCAATTTCCATAAAACCAGACTCAGTTAAATTAAAAGGCCTCTGGAAGTTTTTATCACTGTATTATTCCAAGAGCAAAAGGTCCTTTTGATGTGTAATACTGCTGATCTTAGCCACAAGGCATCTATCTCAAAGGGCACAGTCTTCTGCTAATTGCAATGGTAAATGTTAATCAGAAAATACGCCTGTTTAATTACTTGGTGTGATTAACACTGCAGGAAACCTCTAGAGGATGCATTCAAAAATATCCTCCTTATCCAAAATCAGTAATACATAAATGCCCACCAAACAGCTAACTAAAAGAGACTCTGCACAGCTGGAGCACACAGGGATAAAACGTACATTTGCAATAGCCTCTGAGAGCGGGTGTGTACGCAATGTCCCTATACCAAGAGACTTTGTTCTTCACAAAGTTAGCAGTGACTGTGCTGTCTCTGGGACATAGGGAGTGACCCAGGGTTTTGTACACTGACAGTGCACCTCACTCACATGGAAGCTGAAATTTGAGAGTGGTTTTTGCAAGGAGAGGTGATGCTTTTGAAAAAAAATCCAGTCCAAATAATTGCATGCAATGGAAGAAGTAATGGAGAAACATATAGAAGCTGGTGGAGGATGTGACATCAGATTAGTAGTGCAGATCCTGCTGTAGAGACCTACTCTAGTGAAGAAAGCTGTTGCTATCTTGGGCTCTGTGTTGGGACTTGGCATGCAAAAGAGCATGGAATGAAGGGAATAACTGTGTCTGAGAGGAATCCATGTCTTCACAGCCCTTTCCGTTTTCCTTTACACTTTATCAGGAGGGGTGCTCCCTCACTTTGTGCCAAATCTATCGCTGGAGGGGGGAAAGGAAGCAGACAGTGGACTTTGTAGGATACGCCTTTTTTCATCAGGTGCTGATGTTTCTTTGGGCACTAGAAGGAAATCCAGGAAAGTCTTTATCCCAAAGCATCAGCTGCTCTTGTTTTCCTTCCACACGTTCTCCATCAGCTGGTTCAGGGACACATCTGCTCCCCCAGCAGAGCGGGCGCGGAGCACCTTCTCTCCCCTCCACACCCCTGAGGCCCACACACGAACAGAGAGGTTACCAGCTCATCCGGGAGGGGAGGGAAAGCTGGAGGCTAGATACTGGGCACCAACACTGGGGACACTGCCCGAGGCCACCTGATGCCACCCACTCCTGAAACGCGCGCCCTGTGGCAAACCTGGAAGCAACGCAGGGAGGGCAGGTGCCCCCACTTATGGCTGCGGGTAGCGATTCTTCTTTGTTGTATAAAACCCACCAAATCTTATGGTTTCCCTGGGAAATCGAGTGTTAAGCATGTTATTTCCTTTATGTCAGTAAGAATGGCTAAATCTCCAGACTTATCACAGAGACCCAGCACACGCAGTCCCCCAGCTCCATATGGCAGAGCCTTGAAGCAGCGTGCCCTGCCCACGCCGAGCCCCAGTGCTGCATGACAGCTTTCACGGAGCCTGCAGCAGGGCTGGCCAGCCCCAGGAGGCAGCCCCACGCCAGGCACCCTCTCTGCTAGGGCAGGCCCGAGTCCTCTGACAGTCCTGGTGGGGCAGGTACTGGCAACAGAGACTGGGAGTTACTCCAGTGCTGCTGGTGGCTGTTCAACTTGCCGACGAACACAAGTGTTTTCTCAGACACCTTTTAACTTCCAGCAGACTCTGAATTGTATACAAGAAGTATCATATAAATGTACTGGGTAAGGAGAATCAGTTGAATACGAGGAGACAGAGAAAACAGAGAAAAGACTGTAATAGATAAAGGAGCAGTGGGTGCATTTTGACCAAAGAGGAGGCCAGCTGCTGTCTGTAGGAAGAGATTTGCATCTTTGCCCAGTAAGTGTGTGGTCCAGAGACTGTCAGGCTAATGATGTGTTTCTCATCTACTTTAAAGCCCATTTCCTCCCTGCTGGTACCTACTTAAAGGCATGGCGAGACATTTACAATAAATAAGAATCATACAAGCATTCGCTACTCCCCATAAATTGCTGCTTGTTCTTTGTTTGACGTAAAAGTTGGACTAACAGGAAATTCTCAACTATGTGTGCTATCTTTTAGAGTCTTCTCATTTTGTTGGCTAAAAATACTGCAATTATGAAACTTACATCCAAAATTCTATGTACTTTAAAGCATTTCTATAAAGTTTTCTCACTTTTCCTATGGCACTTATGTTGACTTGCAACACTGGTCTGATATATTTCACTCTGGCCCCTGCTACTTTCCACGCACTTTTTGTATGGGAAAAAGACTGTTTTCTTCTCCTGAATAAAAACAAAACCTCAGAAATTTAGCAGTCAGGATTTACCTTCACTCTCAGGAGTCCATAGTCCTTAATTTGCATATATCTCTAACAATCAGATACAAGAAACTCATCTCCCAGCTGCATTATGCTCCTACCTTTGTACCTTTGCAATTTCTCTGATCAAAATGTCTTTTACATTTGCGGCTGTAGAATCCAGCTTCACCATAAAGCTCTACAAACACTCTACAAAACAGAGCTAGCAAGAAAGGCGAAGCAATTGGCTGGCAACTTTTTGGCTGCTGATTTCAACTCCTGAAGCATTTTTGAAGTAGTGTCAGAAGTGGAGCAAGCAGTGACTACTCTTTGGTGCCTCTCAAGGATCATCTCACCTAAGGATTTTTCTAAAACGTTTGCTTACCTCCTCTGTGATATCAATCTTCAGAACTGCCGTGGTACTGAAAGATGGGGAGCCTCGGTCTTTGGCCTGCACCACCACTGACCATATGCAGTCTTTGTTCTTTGTGATGTTGTGGATGATGTCCAGGGAACGGATATAGGATTTCAGCTTGATTTCCCCAGTGCTCTGGTCTATATCGAACACATTGGCTGGATCTGCTTGCATGATGGAATAATCCACAATGTTGTTGGGTTCTTCTGCATCCTGATCTATAGCCTGGTAGGGGAATTGTAAAGAACAAAGATGTTATTGTTTGTATCTTTGCCTGAAGACAAAACTCTGAAAGTTTCTGAGCATTCACTTCTGATAATACCCACGCTGTGAGATGACTGGGCTGTTTCTGTTTCATCTTGGAAATGATTTCCCCTTTTCTGGTATCAGCTACGCTACATTTTCTAGTGAAAATCAGCAGGACTAGAGTTCTTTTTGTATAAGTGATTTCTAGTTGAGATTAAATAAAATCAGAGGCAAAACTGAACAGTAACCTATCTGTAGAATGCAAATGGTCTGCAGCTGGGGAGTTTCTGACACAGCATGGGGGACAAACATGAAGTGAATAGAAAACAATAGGATTAGCTCGACACTATAAATTATAGCTGCCTTAATTTCTGTGTTGTGGTATTTATTCTACTAACATTAGGAGTTGTGTATTCAGGCTTCGCCATATGCATTCAAATACGTGTAACATACAATGTTCTTCTGCTCCTTTGCCTGTGAATTGTTACTGCATTTTTTTTTACCTCCTGTTTCACACTGGATCAATGAATACAATTCTCCAAAGCGAAGGGAAGGAAGTTGCGTGGTTGAGCACAAAGCCGTGGCAGGAAAGTTAAGTATTCAAAACCCTGCACTTGCATACACTCATCTCATTTGGGCTTCTTGTGATCACTGTATAATTCAGAACTCTCCACCAGCTGATGGTTCAAATACTCTAACAGAACTTTATCTTTTGCCTACAGAATTTATTTCTCCTTCTCAGCAGTCTGTAAATACTATCATTCCATGCTTTAATCCATTTGTTACGTACAAATGGATGTGAGAAATAAAGCCCCAAGAAAAGCCAATTTTCAGGCATTCATCATGATCCCTGAGCAATAAACAGCAGAGCCGGGGCTTCTCCAAAGCACTCTGCTTTCTGACACCCTGTGTTGTCTCTCACCTCTATCTTCACTGGTGACCCGATGATCATCGTCTTTTCCTGAATGTTTTCATTGAACTCTGGAGAGTGGTCATTGACATCCAGCACAGTGATAAACACTTCAGCCAAGCTGTATTTCCCATCTGTGTCCTCTGCCTTCACATAGAAATTATACTTTGAGTTCACTTCAGCATCTAATGCAGCCCAGGGCTGGGTGTAAATGATACCTGTTGATGGGTGGATTAGGAACCTGGAGAAGAAGCATGGAAAGACTTCTGGGTTTTCTGGTCACTTAATGTGTGTTTACAGCCAGGAGCAAAGGTGGGCTCTAAACATTGAAATGCGTGCCCAAAGATAGGTACTCTTCACCTCACTCCTGTCTGGCTGATGTTTCAAAATAATTCACTCCACCTATTTTTTGCTAGTTCCTTTAGGCTTGAAAACCAGAGAACTATTAGTGTCTGGTGTTCTTCTATCCATTGTGCATTTTAGCTGCATTTTCTGCTAAAGTCTTTGTCCTCAAATGCTCAGTGTGATGGTTTCTCCCAGAGTGATTTCTTTGCATTGAAACATTAAGAAACTGCCTATTTTTTTTTAAGTTTATAAGTGCAATGCATTAGATCATGTCCTGCATAAATTAAGATTGATTGATATCACCTCAATAGCTAAGGGAAGCATGCTGCGTATCATATTTAAGCCCTTCGCTGCTCAGAATGGGTAAGAAAAATGGCTGTGCTCAAATCCCCCAAAGTGCAGGGCAAATTATCTCCTCTAAAAATAGTCACTTTTCAATAGACTGGCACTGGGATGGAGTGGGTGTTCAGATTTATCTGTAGCAAGTTCAATTGTACACATTTGTAATTACTGAGACACTGTCAAAAGTGTCAGCCAAAAGCTTGGATTTACAGAGAAGATACCAACCCGGTGTCTTTTTAAAACGGACTGCCAGCGTAGGCTCCAAGCAGTGGGGTTTGTAACAGATGAAAGTTTTTATATACCTTTTAATTAAGGTACAAGGTAACAAAATATTTTCTGTATTCCAGCTGTGACTGCAATTGAGAGTGATTACAAAAGGGGCACTTAATAATCCAAACTCTTCAATTGTTTTCATTACCCTGTTAAATACAAATACAAGTCTTGATGAAAGCCAAGACCTAGAGGTGGAAAGAGCTGTGCAAACCCTTGGTAGGAAACAGTGTCTGTGCTGAGCGCCTCCTTAGCACCCAACCCAGTCTAACCATGGAGTGAGGACTCTCTTCACTGCCATTTTAGTGTAAGAATAGAAGCACTGAGATGTGAAGAGATTACGGTGGTGTACCCCACTGCCACTGGCAACTTGGATGTAGGATTACCAGTGTAATGGTTTTATCTTCAACAGTTAACACTATTCCTCTTACTCCAGTACAATACATCTTTCTGCCAACGCAACTGCGTATCCACTGATGTAACCCCCGAGACAGAAAAAGTCATGCCTATAATTGAAACCATCAAATCTGCATCAATGTGTTCAGCAGATCTGGAGGTCCCAGGGCTAGGAAATCAATCCAGCCTTGCAGAGTCATGCCATTATGGCACAAGGAAAAGGAAAAAAAATCATACTTAAGAAGTTAAAGTCTTTTTCCCTATTCAACAGCATAAGAAGAGCAAGTCTAAGCATCCCCATAACTCCAATCAGAATAAAGTTGCACTCACATTTTTGTCTAAATCCTGTGTCAACAACCTTCACAAGCTTCTTCGCACCAGCTGCTACATTTTAAACCTAGAGGTCTGCCTGCATGGTATGACCTTTGCTTGCTTGTCTCTATGCAGTTCACAGCTAGCTTAAGGATTTAGTGAAGAGCTCAAAATAATCCATCCTGCAAACTCTCCCATATGTGTATCCTTCTGGCTATAGAAGAGGTTCACCCTTAACATCTTGGATTTTGGACTTTGATTGTGCCTCCTAAATGGCTTTCACCTTAACAAGAAGAGTTCAGCTTTAACTCCAGGGGAATAATGTACAGAGAAAAATCCAGTCTGGGGATGAGTGCCTGAAAAGCTCATTCATTTCCAGTATTCTGCCCTGCAGCCCCAACATGTCCAGGAGCGGCAGGTTACAGCAGCGGTATCTGTGACCATCAGTGATGCTAGCCATGGCTGTGAGCCCCAACCAACGGGCTAGGGCTACTGCTGGGATGGAAGCTGTGTGGGAGAAACCAGTGTTTCAGGATGTTCTTACCCCACCACTGTCCCCAAAGACAGGAAGAGGGAGCTAGGCAGCATTACAAAATCAAGTAAGTGTCAGATTCCCTTCTTCCCTGATGCAGGGTTACTAGATTTAAATATATAAAATGCTTTGGACATCCCATGCGGCTGGTCTCCAAAGCTAAAGTTTATATTCTTGGCAGTCTTGTCATCTTTGATTTATTTTGACAAGAGTTGAAACTGAACTATTTGTACAGCTATATGGGAAGGGAAGGGGAAAGAGTAAGGGATTTTTTTTCTCCCTCCAGAACTGACTTTTCACAACAACTAGACCAAAACCTACCCTTTTTCTTACAAGCGTTTTTCAAATGGTGATTGAACAGATCCTGTATATTGGTACTTTAGCTGCCTTATGTCTCTTTGGGGGCTTATGGGTAGAATTCCATGGGTTCATGAAGCAGATGTTTAACAATCACACTAGTTTTTCTGTTGTTGTTTTGACAGAACTCACAAAGAACATGGCATAAATGTCCTTGGAAACGAACAGGTAAGATTAAGCCTTTTTTTTTTTTAAATTCTTTTAAAACTGTGCTTAGAGGATATGCAGTTTTCTTTCTTTCTTTTTTTTTTTACTTACAGATCTGCTCCTGTTCCATAGATAGAGTACTTGACTTCTCCCCAAAGCCCTGAATCTGGATCTGTAGCCTTAAGAAAAGAAAATAAGAGAGTCATCCTTTCCTAAATTGCAAAAAGAAATGTTTCATTTTTCTTTTAACAACAGGCCATGTAAAAACCCAAATGCTTCCCCCTCTTTTTGCCATCAGATTTTTAGGGGGGAATCACACGAAGAAATGCGCACCTAGAAAACTGCAAAATCTCACACGAGGAAATGTCACCGGCTGTCCCAGGGAAGCTGCGCCTGCCGCCTGCCTCCGGCCAGGCTGGTGCCCCGGCTCCAGCCGAGAGACAGCCACTAGATGGCTCCGTCTATTGACATTTAACACATCCTTCCTTTAATGGAGATGAAGCTAAACTCAATGACACAAACTGCCCACTCTCATGCCTTCCTAATTATCAGCTAAATATTAATGTATATTCCCTAGACAAAATTATTTACTTCATATTGAGTATTTTGAAGCCTCTGCTTGTTTAATTGATTCAATTTAAAGTAACGCATAACAAATGTTTCAATCTATCCACAAGAGTTCAGCTTTGTTTATATTTTAATCACTCTTGTGCCTGTGTGACATTTAGTAACGCAGATACTACACCAGATGATATCGTTGTTCTGGACTCTCGCTGGCTTCCTTTCTTAGCTCAGGATTAGGAAAGCTATTGATTTGGGAACAGCTATTTCCATAAGCTCCTGCTTCTCTGATAGCTCTGAGGAGGTGCTATCTTATACCGTTGTATCAGGCCATCAAAATTTGTGGTGGCAGTGGTTGGTTCATTCATCTTCCTGTTTAAATATTTGAAAACTGGAACAATGTCTTTGATTCTTGCATGGTTAACACAACAGACCTGCAGCCTGGCTGATAGGTGTTTTTCAGTTTTTTGACATGAGCTTGTCAGCTTCTCTCACCCCATAATTTTGACCGCAGTCTACTTTAGGATTGCCTAACTTTTCCTAAAACATTCGTGTACCTGGGACGTCTGCCAGAATAGCCATCCTGAGTACTTGGAGTACCTCAGTTTGTCGAATATATTTGTGAACCTGGGTCAAATACTCAGTTGACAACACATGACACTGAATTTCACATGGACTCCTCAGCTATGCTGTCCTGTGCACCTTGGCTCAGAACAGCTAGTTTTGTTGCTTTTGCAGTTTTTAAAAACCTCTTTTTTTTGCTTTCTGCCTTCTAGAATTTTTTATTCCTCTTGCTACAAAGATAGTGATGTTTGGGAGTCTCTGTTTTCTACAGCTTTCCTATTAGTTTCCTCTAATAACCTTTTCTGTATTGTTTACGTCCCACTTCTTTCATTCTTCCATCTCTAAAATTTGCCTCCAGTACTTCATTATTCTGATTATTTAATTTTTTTTCTGACTTGCAGCCAGCCTGTGCTGGAGATCTCTGGCAACCTGCCTGCATCATCCTTACCCGTGAGGCCTCTGCAAGGTGACTTGCATCACCCACCAAACCCACGTGGCCAGGAGCTTTCTCGGCTTTGCAACATGAGATCAGTTTCCAGTCCTAGCAGCTGCATTAAAGAGATACAGCTCACATCAAGGGCTGGAAATGATTCTCCAGCACTTAGGGCTTATGTAATACCCTGACTAACTTTCTGTGAAAATCTATATGCATATTTTTCCCACTGTGAGAAGATACTTACATAGGGATCTTTCTTTCCCAGCTCTTAAGCGCTTTAATGTTACAGTCTTGCCTTCACTAACTGTCTATGTATGCATTTAGTAGCCAGACTCCTCCCTGGAGGAGGAGACTGATGCCTACTAAGGAGCCATCTTGTTTTCTTTGTACTCGTACCTAAGCAAGCAAATCCAGTAAATCCAATTCCACTTAATTATAAGTGAATCTTCCTGCTGGACACCGATTTGACTGGGGCGTTCTTAGTATTCACAGACCATGTGATTTGTCTTAAAAGGAGATGGCCTTTAATTAAAAAACAATTGAATTTGTTGTTCTGAAAAATGTTTCCATAAACTTGTTTTTTTTTTTCAGAAGTGGGTTTTTTTAGTAGATTCTGGGAAGAACTGGAGTTCAGTCCAGAAGCTGAATGGTGAATAAGATTTGCTACTTGCCTCTGTCCACTATTTTTAAGGTACTTGAACTGTCTCCACAGACATCTAGAAAAGAGAGCATTTCTTAAGACATGAATGAAACTTACGGTAACAGCAACTATGTTTGAGCCCCCTGGGGAGTTCTCAGGGATCCTGGCAACGTAGTAGTCGGACGAGAACTTCGGGACATTGTCATTGGTATCCAGCAAGCGTATCACTATGTCAGCTGTCGAGCTGAATTTCTCTGGTGTGTTCACCTCTACTGCAAGAAGCTAGGAGAGGAAACCAGGAAATTACTACAAAGCAGCTATTATCTCTTTTTAAAGGAGCTTCCTTCCACTACCCATGGCACATTAGTGCATTTTAGCCTGGTTGGACCAGACAGCTCCAAAACAGGGAGACGATGAGCTAGGTCAGTGTGCAGCCTACGCTTGTTTGTGCATGCTTGTGATGGACAATCAAGCTGTGAAAACAGGACTTCAAACCTGTGCATCTATACTGGACTTCATGTGACAGATGTGATAAGTTGTAACTAACCAACACAGCTCAAAAAGCCGTAACAGAAGCAAGCAGCATCCCCGGGCAGCTCCTAGAACTTAGGGAAACATAAACACTTAATAATTTTGAATAATCACATAAATTGAATAATGATCCTTTGCAGGGAAAGCATAAATTCTTCATCAGGAAAGAAGTCAGGGCAATAAACTGCACCAGACAGGGTGAAGAGATAAGAGAGACAGTGCCCTTGAATGTTTGGAAGCAGCAGTACTCTCACCCCAAATACAGGACAGTCAGGGATCAGGCAAGTACAGCAGAATCTCATTTCACAAAGTTTGTGGGGACTCCAGCCACCAGGCTTCTTGGGGATCTACCCTCGCTGCCTCACGCTGATTAGGACTTTATCAGATACACCCTGGGACTTTTGAATTGCCTCACTGTCTCTGAGGAGGAACAGAGAGAGCTCTGGCATAACACATTCTCATAACTCTGCTCATATGAAAGTGCAGGCAACCACATACAGCAAGATCAGGGATGGGAAGGAGCCAGCAGCATGGATGTTCTGGCTGGCTGTCAGCAGAGCTTAACACTAGTACATGCCTGTCTCATCCCTCAGGGATGAGGGATGGCACTGCTGGGTGAGCAAGTTGGTTTCTCGCATCGCCCCTTAATGCACAGCTAATAGATGCAGGGAAGAGCAGCCACCACAGAGAAGGAAGAGGATAACCCAGGCATCTGGCGCGTGGCAGTTCTCAGTAGGCAGCAGGGAGCTCTCAGATCCCTGCTTGGGAACAGACCTGAGCAAGTATTTGATAAGTCACCTCCAAAGCCTCAGACAAGCACTTTTCCACAGGACTTCAGCTACTTAGCACCAAATGTTTTCTCTCTTATTCTTAGTCTAACTCAAACCAGCAGCAGTGCTTCTACGGTGTCTGTTTGCTCCTCAGTAGATTAGGGGAATGTCAGCGGGAAGTCTGAGCTCCTAGAGCAGCAAGCCTATTGCTCAGGCAGTGTGCGACTGAGCAAGAAAGAGCAGTTTCAGCAACTGGAAAGACCTCAGCCTCTGGCCTGGAGCTCTGGTCCCTGACGATGGCTGCATCACACCAAATCAGCACTGGGACATCAGTCTTGGGCTTTGTAAGGGCTTTGTAAGGGCTGAACCCAAATGACCAACACATACGGTCAACCATTTGGTTTTCATATTTGGGCAGAGACCTAGTTAACACAAAGCAGGAGGGCTCCAGAAATGTAGTGAGCGCAACGCACCACTAACAGACTGGTGAGCAGGACAATTAACTGCGATATGAGGGGCTCAACTGAAAAATCTAGCTGCGTGGGTTTTAACTCCCAGTAGACATATGTGCCAGGAGCTCCCGCAAGCAGGATGAATGCCTGAGTTTTGAGCTTCAGAAGGTGGAGAAGGGCTGCCACAGCATCTCATGTCCATCGGTGCAGCGCCTCACTGAGATGAGGGCTGTGGGACCTCATCCTTCCCATGCTGCTCGTGGGGCGCTCGGCCTCTCTCCCTCCATGTCACAGCTGCCCGTGGGGCAGACAGCGCGTGATGCACACCAGCAACAGCACCTCTGACTGCCTGCGGGGCACACACTGTGTTCAAGTCCCTGCTCTGCTAGAGTCAGAGAAGCTTGTGTCACCTAGAGGTGACAGGGTTTGGGGAGGTGGGGAGCCGTTTAAGTATGCAGGGAAAAGGCTATCTCAGTATCATCTCCTGGAGCTGTTCCTACTGCGTGAACGTTTATAATGGTTGGAAATAAACAGTGAAAAGGTTCTTGAAGAAATTATTCTCAAAGGCTTGCTTGTAATTACTATAGGACATATCTGCACTAAAAAGGGAGTATGGCCACTGTGTCTCTATGCTAACTTTTGTGTTTGAGAGTCTCAAATGGTGTTACAGGAAAATAAATTTTTGAAGGCACAGTCACACAAACATCAGGAGAAACCTGCTCATGAGCAGTCTCAGGTCCTAAAGCAGCACAGAGATAAAATCTTATTGTTTATCATGCACATGGAGCTATAACTGTATTACAGCGTCTGCAGTGAAATAATCTTTGCTGCTGGAATAAGACCATCTTAGAACACCTTATGAAGGCTTAGTATTTTTACTTTCTTTCCCACATTCATTTTTTATTCCCTCTCCTTTTAGCAGCTGTAGTCCAGCTACGTCAACACACTGACAACATCTTCTGTCAAGGAGGAATTTTTGTCAGCTTACTTCCCTGCAATGTCTTATGCAGAGCTGTATTGTTTGTTTTATGCAGAGAGAGAGAAAAAAATAGCATAGAACTATTACTTCACAGGACTACATATCAACAATTCATACAAGTGAAGAGCAGACTGAGACATAGTCTTAAAAGTGGTAGGCAAATTTTTAAAATAGAGTTTGACTTTGGCAACTGAAGATAATTGCAGCCTCATCCGGTCCTGTTCTGCGGGAGATGTGTGCGTACGCCCCTATGCGAGGGGTAGATACAGGCTCCTGTTAAGGTGGGATGTACTCTAAGCTGAAGGCGGTGGAGGCAGGAGGCTTGGCCCTCGAAGCATGTCAGCCCATGACAAGGTGGGACAGCAACACACCTGGCCCCTGTGTCAGAGGGACTTGAGATCGAAGAGGCCAGGCTGGAGGCGTACGACTTGGCACAGCTGCCATACCTGGGGAACGGGAAAACCCACTCTAGCTCTCGGACAGCTGAAAATGAAGGACGTCCTCACTACCAACTGCATTTAAAAGCCAGCCCTAAACAGAAGATAGATTTTCTCTAGTAGCCTTTGCTTCAGGTAGTTTTTCAGGGCACCTCCCAGTCAAATGAGCTCTAATTCCTCTCTGGCATTTTACTGTTCAGTAACAAACCAGAGGAGAGGGATCATTGCTTACAGAAAAAAAAAACCCCTGAAAATAGCTTCTCAAAGCTGCTGTGGGATACATGTTAAATAGCAATAAGAATATGTTTCAGCCAAAATTCTAACTAGAATGATTACATTGGCAACTAAAACTGAGCAGGAAGCAATTTGAACTTTTCAGGGAAATGGAGACAGCAGTGAGGTCTTTATAAAGTATTTGCTGCCATATATCATTACCATATCATCCAGCTGCACCTTCTTCATTTGGAATCTAGACAAAGGCTCTGCAGTTTTAGCAAAGCTTATGGTCTTTCTCCAGTAGAAATAATTTCATCAAAAAAAAAAAAGTTAATAACTGCGTGAGCTAAAAAGCATATATCCTTTTTCCTGGTAATTAATTCTTTTAGTGTTCATGGCAATCACATTAACTACTTTGATTTCTATTAGTATTCATGAGAAGGCCATATGTAACTTCGTTACTGGTCTTTTGGTAGTTTAACTTGAATAAATGTGTGCTTATTATAATTAGTTTCGGTAGCACTTTATAGTCCTTTCAGAATCTTCCATTCTAATACAGTAATGATGCCTCATATTTTTGTAGCATCTGTAAGCTATGAAGCTCAAAATAATTAAGGAACATAACAAGAGGAGACATGAAGCATACTGCAGTGAAATGACTTGCTAAGGACACAAAGCAAACCATGTAGCAAGGGTGAGAACAAAATCCAAGAAGCTGGCTTCTGGACTGTGCTAAAAATGCCACTTTCTGTACGAAATCAAAGCTAACACATGTTAATAGTCAGCTACATAGTTTTAGCTTTTTTTTTTTTAATATTACAGGGATTCTCTATGCCATTCTTTGCAGTCAGAACTGAACCATCTATAGTCATGTTCAGAGGCAGCTGACACAAAACCAGACTACTTAATTATCATGTTGATGAGTCAATGAATCCATCAGGGGAGGTGATAATGAAAGGCTCCAGATTTTGGATGAAAGCTGGTTCTTGTCTGGCTGGCTTGGAGCATGGGTGAGATAGCTTCAGATCGGTCTGCAAAAGGCCACCTAGATAGATACACTTTGACAAAGGCAGTGATCAATTTGGGGAAATTATCTTCCAGTCAGCTGGGGTCCTCAGCCTGCCAACATTCAAAAGCATGATCATGAACCAAATTACTTAGGACTAAGCAGGTACAGTCCTGGTTCCAGAGAAATGAGGATTTCACCCTGTGAATTTATCATTTTAAGAGCAGAAACAACACCCTTAGGGTTCAGTCCAGAATGACTCAGAGCCACCACCGTGTGCAGTTACCACAGAGAGACAATACTCAACATTTTGCAGTGATGGGACTAAATTAGTCCACAGATGCATCCATTAAACCTTTGGAAGTTGATGAACCAGGGGCAGAAATTAGTTTTCTTTACATGGACTATAATGTCACTGACAATGCGTCAGACAGCTCCAGGTAGATTAAGAAGCTAAATCCCATCAGACACATAAGCCATCATACACATTTCAAATACACAGGCAGAGAGGACCTGGAAAGCAGAAGTACCTTGAAAGTTAACACGTTGAATTTTTCATAGTCAATAGCAGCAGAATTTTCCACTATTATTGTAACCTGAGCCTCATTTAGGACAGTTTGGGGAACCACTCGGAAGATGCCACCAGGTCCAGCAAGACGGAGATTGAATTTGGCATTGGCTCCCTGTGAATAAAAGCAGATACAACATTGTTTTCAGTGAACGATGCTTTTCTTATAGCCTAGATTGGCTATTTCTTCGCACTATATAAAAATAGAATGAGTCTTACTGCTTAGTCCCTCTGCTCTCCATCCCCTGGGCAAGAGACTGCTAAGAAGCTTAGTTATATAATCCCTCCAGCTCTGGTCACAAGATGGACACAGCTTTTCTTAAAATAGATTGACAAGCTTGGTTATTCTTTCAGTCATAATGGAAAAACCCTGCACCAGGACTGGCTAAGAGAGGGACTCTATGGCAAGTAGACTTGGGCTTCGCACCACACACCGTGAGCCAGTGCAGGTGACAGAGATGACACCACACGCACATCGACAGGCAAGTCCTGCCTCCTCCTTATTCCTACAAAGGAAAGACAACTGAACTGCCCAAGTCGGGACAACGGACCCCTCAAAACCGCAGCCTTTGTCCTAAAGGCTCACAGCCTGGCATGATAATGCAGACCCTCAAAGATATGCAGTTTCCAAACAGAGGTGGTACTCCACAGTTTGCACTGACTGGGTTAAGCTAGCCCAGAGTTACAGTCACTAAACCTTTTGGAAGTTTGCTGCACTTGGGAGGAGAGGAGCAACACTTATGCAGGATGAAACATGACACATGTTGGACAGCTCCAGGTGAGCTGAGAAGCCAAATTCCGTAATATAGATAAACCTTCTAGCCAAGGAGGGCCTGGGAAGCAGCAATATCTAGAAGGTTACCACCACTTGTGTGGAAGTCGAGAAGAGTGTGCCAGAGCCAGACGGATAGAGCAATTCTGGCACCAAACTGGAACATGGAAGAGAAAAGATAAAATTGGGATTCTCATATTCCTGCCTTACCAGGGAGGAGTGAAAATGAGCTGAGCCCATTTAACCAACTGTCCGAGTTCATCAATTTCTCAAACAATGTCACAGTTACACCGTGACAACCAGCCACATTCACTGCCTGGCTGGTGCCATGTTCTCCCCTAGCATGAATCTTGAGATGAAGAATTTCTAATAATAACTTTCATACAAGGTAACTCTACTTTCAGCTGTATCCCTGGAGGACTTGTTATGAGCAGTTCTTGCTGCAATCCTAGCTCATGTCAAAAGGAAAATTGTTCAGCAGTGGTCCCCTAAGGGAACCAGAATGATCTTGGATCAAAACTCAGTGATCTGCATTGTTTGGTCACACAAACCTCTGCAGCTACACAGATGACAACAGGCTCTCTTTTGCTGGGTAGTAAAGCCAAACACACAAAGCCAGAGCTGCTGGACTATGGAAAATAGTGTGACCGTCTGACCGTACAAAGCCCTCTGCACTTGGGACTGTACATGACTGGAGGGACAGTGGCATGGGGCAGGGAAAGAATTGCCTCCCTCCAACAGCTGAGTGATTTCTGACAGCGATGTCCATCGAACTCAGATATGCTCAGAGCAAGTCATGCTGCTGCATGTCTCCAAGCAGACAGCCATGGGACACAGGAATGACTGAAGGAGGAACAGCACTGAGCCCTGAGATTTGTCTGCCAGATGAAGAGGGCTGGGGGAGAAATTTCTGCATAAAGTTCCTGCAAGTAAAGACAGCATTTCTATCAAACTGTAGGCCTAAACCAGACCTTGCCCACAGCTTCCTCCTCCTCACCTGTACCATCCACTCCCCCAAAAGAAAGAGTCACTAATGGCTGTGACAGAAACAGACACATGTTTAATTTTCTTCTCTATATAGCCCTCTTGTGCGGAAGTGAAAACATTGCATTCTATGCCTTGAAAGAAAAGCAACCCAACCCCCCTAGAGTGATGTCTTACACTGTACTAGGAAGCTTCCTGAGAAATCTATACAGTGTATTTAGCAATGTTTTCTGCTTATTTTATAGGCTAAATTGCAGCCTGAATATTTTGTCAGCCTACAAATGATACATATATATTTCATCTCAAAATAGAAGAGACGGGTTTTGTTTCTTTCCTTCTGCAGCAACATCCCCTGTGACAATAGCAGGACAGATGTAGCACTGCTTTGAAAGCAGTCATTTATCTGCTTGCTGCAGAGCGGGAGGAGGGAGGGGGAAGAAGCTAGTGGGTTTGATAGAGTACAATACAGTCAAAACAGCACAATACTGAGCACGGTTATATAAGAGCACTCTTTCCAATAGTAATACAGTTCTCAGATGCACTAAGCTTTTCTCTTGTCGCTACCTAACCTCAGGCTAACTCAGATGGATGCCATTCATACAGTATTTAGCTTAGGGATCCCTATAGCAACCATCACCATAGTATCTATGGGCATCACAGGTCAGTTAGATAGCAGGCTGAGATGGACAGAGTCTTCTTTCCTTTTCCTTTATCTGATTAGAGTTAGTTTGGCTCTTGCATAATTTTTAAGATTACCTACAAATATCACTCCAGTGGGAATGATTTATCAAAGCACGCATTGCAGACTCTGGCTGTAACATCAGGGCCAGAAGGATAATCCATTGTAATAAAACCCATGTAAGGGTACAGACTGTATTGTTTCCAGCAGGGGCTAAGAAGATACATACAGCAGTTGCACTTCAAGTTACTAAAGTAATTGGAAACTCTAAGTAAATCTTCAAAGGGAGTACGTTCTTGGACATTACATTGACAACAACTGAATGTAACCAGTAGTTAGGGTAAGCTCTTATGCACTGTTCAACTTTAGTTGCCATGAGAACTGGGCTGCAGCTTTAGGACCACCTTTCTCATCTACATAACAGTATGTGACAGACTAAGTATACTTCTGAGTCCAAACTCTCAGTGGTAATGGACCCTGCAACTACTTTGTCTGCCCTAGGCTTCTGGGGAATGAAGGTGAAATGGTTGAGTTCCTAAAATGACATTTCCCCATCTGACAGCTCTTTCTAGTCCTTGGAAAAATAGGGCAGGAAAACTGAAAGTCTACATGGTTTCCATTTACCTGATCTGAATCATTGACTGTAATCTTCAATCCCCTCAATATTTCACCCTCTGGGGGATGCTCATACATGGTCAGTTGAAATCTGTTCTGTGGACCATTTTCTCCATAGAACGTTGGTGGATGGTTGTTGAGGTCAACCACTCGTATAGTCACCGTGGCAAAAGCGTATACTGAGACGTCACCTTCCTGACTGACTTCTGATGCCTGCAGCAGGCAGGAGAGAGAGAAGAATGATGAGCATATACTCTCTTTACTCAGTTCCACGTTCAGGTATTGCTCACCCTAACACACTAACTTGTATGAAGATTCACAGCCTTATATTTCTCTAGAAATCTCAGTCCATTTCACACTGAAGTTTATGATGATTAGAAGATTATGGTAATAAACCAGTCCCAGTAAAGCCCCAGTGAAAAAATCCTCCTTCTCATTTTGTGAGCTTAGCAACTCACCCTAGGTGAAAATTGTTCTCTAAAGACAGATAATCTAATAGAGGCAAGAAAATTGCTTGCCTAAAGTGTTGACAGAATAGAAAAGGAAGACAATCTTTAAATTTGCTGTGGTATCACAGGTAGCTGATTTTCACATTGCTGCAAGGACTCCAGCCTTGAAAACTCTGTGAGAAAAACTGTACTTGCAGTATTTAGGCAAACATTTGAAAAATAAAAAATTACAAACTTTTTTTTTTTTTGAGATTTAGCCTGTGATTTACAATTCTGCTTTGCTGTCTAGATGAGTGTAATTTAAACTGGATATAGTTTGGACAGACAAACAAACCTAGCTGGCATTTTTCTGAATGGAAAGATCGAATCTGTCTGGGTTTCAACAATTCCAACATGCAGCCTGATTTGCTGGCTGAACCCAAGACATTTCTTCTGTCAAGACAGAAACTCCGGCTGGTGTTTTTGTAACAAAACAGCTCTCTCTAACACGCTTTTTTGCTCAAATGGCTCAAAACCAAAGGTACTAGACTGCTAAATTTCTCTGAAGACGCTGGTCTGGTAACTGAGGCACCTGTCACTACCTATACTGGGTGATACAACACCGTTTTGATTCCCTGGGCAGCTTTTGTAGCCTGCATGAGCTCCTGGTCACCACAGATGTAACTAGGAGATCAGAAAAGCTTGCAAGGGCTAATCCTCTATCTGGGAAGCACTAGCAGACTGCAGTAAACCAGAGAGATAAGGGGAAGAAATGGTGCCTGAGTTTAGCTTGGACGATGGGAACTCTATGGTCTCCCAGACTCAGCAAGCTGCTGGAGCCCACTAGCAGGCAAGTGCCCTTGGGGATGCTACATGTGTTCTGGCAGTGTGCAAGGCCTCAAAGTTGCCTTTAGACAATATTGTCCTTACCATGACAAACTCTTATGGTTGTAATGTGCATTTGCTGAAGAAAATTGATATAGTTTTCACAATTTACATTTTTAAACTCAGTCTTTAGAAACTGCTTGAAACAATGCAGCCTTCCACGCAGATACGAGCTCATCAAGGTGTTAGCATGTGGCTGATCAATGCTTCAGGAGTGGATACTGATATGACAGTGCATGATCTATGCCAGTCCTATTACTAATCACAGATTTGACAGTTACCTATCTCATTACATAAAGGTAACAAGACATTAATTCCCACTTTAGCAATAAAATCTGAAAACACAGAGAACAGTAATCTACACACTGTAAAAGATGTTGATTCTCTAGACTCAGAGATGAAATCAGGACAAGATGACTTAATTTGAAATAAGTAATTTGAGACACTAAATATCCCAAGGAACAAAAGTAGTTTGTTCTGTTTCATACTATCTGGCACTCTGCTCAAATATAGGAAGTGGTTTCTAAAACAGGTAAAGTCAGATATAAATTAAGCTATTTTAGGCAATCGTGCCTACTCACGGCATTTAAGACCAACAGTCTTCAAGTGGCCACAGACATACCTGAACTTTTAGTTCATACACTTCTTTCTTGAGCTGATTTGGGCTTTTGATAACAGATATGGCTCCAGTTGTGTTGCCGATTTTGAATGAACCTTCACTTCCTGCAACAAACCCAAGATGCTCCAGTTACATGCCACACTTCATTTTTCTGAACAAGCACGAGCAACCAACCATACGCTTCATTAAGTATATTTTTGTCCATATGTGTATCCATACCTATTAGCAGATCTGAAGCCACTTTTCAAAAATGAAGCTTTTCCATGCCTGGTCACAGTGAGATGAAAACACAGATGAGGGCCAAAAAGGGTTTCCTCCCCTAAGAATGGCTCGGTGGAGCTCTGCCCCTATGGGCAGCTGCTCTCACTTTTCTCTTCCCACCCTGCTCAGGTTCCCTTCAAGCCTCAGCCACCAGGCATGCAAATTTGATATTGATTTCTATTATGCTGTCTTCTTTGTATGCTGGTTTAGACAAAAATAGACATTCCTCATTTTAATTAGCAAATGCATAATTGAGTCTCTGAGAAGCAAGAACATTTCTCTCACTAACATCAGCCAAGGCGAGAAGTCTGACAATCTGTCTGAAAGAAACAGACAGCATCTCTGGAGAAGCATCTTCTAGTCTTAGACATTCAGTTGTTAAAAAACTCTCAGCCTCCTGCACGGCTGTTCTGAACAAAAAGGGATTTTGGAGTATCTGGGGTAAAACCCAGGCTTTTTGCATTGAGGCAGAGTCTGATACAGGCAAGACAGGGCTGCAGGCTTCCTTTGCTACCACCAACCTAACTTCCATTGCTCTGAACAGAAGATCAGTTACAGGGCCGCTGTCCCTTGAGACCTCGTGAATTTGTGCTGAAGCAAATGCCAGCTTGCAGATGTCCCATCTCAATGCCAGCGGGGGTGTCTCATCACAATGCCTGCACCCATCTCACCGTCATGGCCAAAAGCAGGCTGGCGCCCAGGGAGGGGACCAGTCGGCAGCTCAAGGTGTCCTGCCCTGCTCTGCTTAGGGGCTATGGGCACCCCTGGATGCCACCTCACATACAATATTGGCCACAACCTTCGCTTTGTGGCAGAGCCTACCTCTGAAAGGAAAACCCTTACAATGAAGGAGATCAAGCCTTCAGGAATAAAGGATGATGACTGGAAAGCCCAGTCATTTTTCTTTTTCTCTAACTCAATTCCAAAGCTGATTTTTAAACCATCTGATAGTATCCCATTTTGCTAATGCCTGCAATAACTGCAACTTCATTAAAGAACACTAGACACAACATTGAACAGATATCGACTCATACAATGGTCAATTATTAAGATACATTGGCCTGGGAAGTACATCCTGACTGAGAAGAAGCTTAAGTCAATAGCAGTTTCAAGCCACCATACTTCATACTATTGTCTAGATATCACAGGGAAATTGGTAATTCAGAGTATGTAGCATTACGTGTGTTCCTTTATACAGCATGTTCAGAGGATTGAGGTATTTTCTAAAATTACCCCACACTCCCCTGATGAAAAATGCTTATAAAGAATAAATAATTTCCTATTTGCTGTTAGTATTTTCTTGTCCTTTGACAACCCAGACTGAAGGTATTGGAATAATGTCTTGTCATGAGCAATGCCACGGTCTCAGGTGGAGGGATAGAAACCCATTGTACTCTTTTGTTCTCTATCTATTTCTTCAACTATCTATGGACTAAAAGCATATTCCCTGCCCCTGTTTTCCATTTCATGCTAACAAAAACCTGTGTTAATGTGCATGAGGAAAGCCTGCTCTCCATTAAGTCATATTTTATGCTACTTTTCTGTTATCCCCTTCCATCTTCATTTTCCACTCTTTCCTAATCACCTACCTTTTTTATCCCATAGCACCTTTTTGGTCCTCCTCTATTTTCTTTGGAAATCTAATATCTTTCCTCATTAATGCTATTTCCCTTTGACATTTTCCCCAGTTCATCTGCCGTGGCTTATCCTCCTTGCTCAATTTGTCCCTTGTCTAGCATATTTTCATCTCACTGATTTGTTTTTACTCCTCATTCTCCACCTTTCTTTTTACCTTTTCTCATTTTCCATCTGTTCTCTTCTGCAACCTTTTTTCCCCCTTGATGTTTCTACCTTCCTTTTACTCTCTTCTATCTATTCCCTCGCATTGAGGAGAAGGAACCTCAGCATGGGTCCCATCCTACATCAAGGCAAAACCTCAGGTGCAACCCTCTGTCTTCTCTAGACCTTGCTGTTGAGATCACATGACACAATAAAGAACTCACTGCATAGGTCTGCAACTACAGCTCAGTTTTCTCTTCAGAAATTTTGAGATCTCTCACACGTGGAAGTTGGGGTGCCCAGTTGCTATGAAAGTCTTGTTTTGGAGGAAGAGAGAACGAAACAAAACTAAAGTTGTAGCTTGGAGTTTAGTTCAGCGAAGTTGTTGACTTCACCAGCTAATGAATCATCAATTCAGCTAAGTCTCACATTCATGCTATTAAAAGACGTGCAACAGACACTCTCAGAATAGCTGATGAAAAGCATTAATCTTCTGATAACATCTACTTTCTTCCAGTGCAGTGCACAGCCAGTGTCTCTTCACTGGTAAATACAATTTCTTCCAAGAAACCAGAGGTTTCACGGTTTAGCCACTTTAATCACAATATTAATACTATTAAATATCCCTCTAAATACCACGTCTGGGTCTCCCAATGCATTCTCTTGCCTCCTAAATTAAATGATAGAGGTGCTCAGTAGCAGTGAATGCATCTCCCTTTATGCTTTCTGAAATGACAAGCAGGCTACTGATGCCTAACAAATCAGCTACATTAACAACTCCAAGCATAGTTCTGTGAAGCAGATAATAAAACTCAGTGAATCGTATCTTGGCTGTTCTCTGGTAGACAGGACCCTGGAGTTGTTCAAAGTACCTGACATTATTTCATCAGAGTTTGTCTCAGCTTTATTAAACTCTAGCATATCCCATTCTAATTTAATATCAGATCTAGTTTCGACTGCCCTTCAGATTTCATACAAGACCAGTCTACTCACCGTTCACGATGCAGTAATGAATATCATTAGGCTTTCCTCTGTCCCCATCAAGAGCAACAACAGTAAGGACCTCAGAGCCCTGGAGAGAAATGGGAAATCACAGTCTGCATGCTGAGATCAAAGAGCAGTGAAATTGCAACTGCGTATTGATAAACCAAACTTCTGTAGGTCTGTCTGCAGTGAGGTGTGTGGGAGAGAGTGGGTACTTGTGCTGTATGGGGAACACAGCAAAGGGCATTGACTCACAGCCAGAAAAAATCAGTGCTTAGCTTTGCAGAGCAGGAGCTGAATGCTGCTCCTTGGACCAACTCTGTGTTGTTCCTACATCGATAGTTTTAGTTGTTCCGAGTGATGTAACAGCCCGTGCACTGTGCTTTCATAAAACGTGGGGTCACCCCCACTGCTGCTCACTCTCTATGGACCCACTGTGTGACCTGCCATTGCTAGCCTCTGCCAGTGCCATGCCACTGCCTGCACCGATGGCAGAGCAGCCTGCTTTCATGCGTGGGCCTCAGTTGCCCCAGGAGTGACAGGGCTTGCTGCAGCCTCGAGGCATGCCAGGCGCCTGCCAAGAGACCAGTGCCAGTTTGCCCAGTGCCCAGTCCTCTCGTCCTTTTTCCAACTCAGGTTTGGGTGAGCACCAGAGGATCAGCAGAAGCACTGCATTGCTCCCCACGGGCTGCTCTGCTTTGGCAGTACCAACAACATGGGTGCGAAATGGCTGCAGACCCTGTGTGGCCGCGGGTGTCTCAGTCCCAGGGCTGGCTGGCTGCAGAAGCAGCTGGAAGCTGTGGCCAGGGCCACAGACTTGTTGAGAGTTGAGCCACAGACTTGGACAGAGGATTTGGAGTAACTAATCTGAGACCTGACGTTTAGTTTGGGTCACTACCAAGATGCCCTCTGGAAGTTGCTGTGTATGCTTCCAGGGTTACTGTGTGACCCGTGGCCACACAGTGTGCTGAGACACAGACAGCTGCTGAGGAGTCATCAGGTCATTTCAGTCCTACCTAATTAAGTTCAGACAGTCAGCAAAAGCAAATGGGATCACAAAGCAACTTAGCCCACAGAACATTTAGGGCATAAAATTGTGATGAAAATTATGGTGATTTAACTGTCCTTAAACCTTCACTGTTTTTCCTTCTGTGCAAGTAATGTGGCTGTAGGCCGTATGTACAGAACTCGTGTAATGGAGACCATTTGCTCATGTGACTACTCCTGGCAACTTAGAGAGATTGTGACTGTCAGCATTAAAATGCTCACCCAAGTGGCAATGAGCTGTGCAATTTAGGCCTCTGAACTACAGTATTACTGTTTGGGGCTGTAAAAACAGGGAACATTGAAGCAACTGTCAGTTAATCACAAATGGCAATAAGGAACGTTTTCATGATAACCCTTAAGTGAATTTCTCAAAGAAGAGCAAGGTTCTGTTGGAGCAACTGGAAATACAGAACTGTAGTTACTATCATTTATGCTGTAATCTGCAATAAAATCTGCCTACTGGGCAAAATGCAGTGCAGTCCCTTTGAAGGTGACAGAGTAGTTGTAAATCCTGACAACTCCACCAAGGAGAAAAGAAGCAAGTTTACAAAATTAACACCAAATGTGTAAACAAGTCTAAAATCAGCTAGTGTGTCTCTCTCTGTGGAGTTTATTCTAATAGCAAAACCCACACTGGGAAAGACCAATTCGTGCTTCCATCATTATAATATCATAATGGTGTAAGTTATGAGCTCAGGCTGGATGCAATTAACATTTATTGACTCCCATTTCCATGGTAAACACTAACTCCTGTGCGCATCTGATAGCAATTTCAAGATCTAGACGTAACTACGCAGAATAAATGATATGTAATATCATTCATTCTAAACATCTGCAAAGTACACAAGCATTACTTCTCTGCCCTGCTGAAATGTAACAGCCTATACGCTGAACAGCAATATACAGTAATGCAAGGGCTGCAGTGTACATTGGAGATCTGGACAGAAAGTAAAGGCACAATCTTTCCCGAAACTCAAGGGAAGATGAGGTGAACAGTGTGCAATCACACTGCCAAAGAGATCAATAGTCTAATGTTGGGTAATTTCATGAGTAGATACTATTTCTTGTCCTATGTTTGAAGAAAATTTTAATTAAATCTTATGTATCGGGGTGAAAGCTGATCCATACACAATATCATGCCGCTGTTTAGATATATAGAAAATTCATTAGTTTGTAGCTTCAAGAATAATATGTGACTGAAAGCATCATAGTGGATATAATAAACTAATTTGTTAAGCTGTATACTCCCTTTAAAGCAAACCTGCTGATAGGCATTTCTTAGGTGATGGCACAGCCATCAGTGTACTCCTTGGATTCTGTGTCTGTGACTGATAGATACAAAGTGGTATCTTCAGTAGCAGACGCATGGCGACAAATGCAGTGTCCCCACTTGTAAGTGGTTCTTCTAAGTATGTATCTGGTTGTTTGATAATCTGGTGGGTTTTAGGCCTGGGAGGACTTACTGGCATTCTGCCAATCTAGCCATTACTGAGCAGAAAGTCTCCTGCATTTTGGGGATGTCAGGATTCTTCTCCACAGGTGATGTCCATGAGACAGCACAGAGTCTAGAGCATTTGGGCATAAATTCTCCCAATACCTTGCACAACCAGCTGTTGGTACCAGACTGATCAGCTAGAAAATAAAAGCACTGTGAGACCACACAGCACTCAAACACACAAAGGCTTCTTGCATGACGTGTTCAGGTGAGGTAACTGGCAACCTGCCTAGGTGTTCAGCCAAGCACCTCTGCAGGTCTCAGCTACAGAAGAGCTCTTAGCCGCTGCCTGGGCTTAGATCAACAAAAATTCGCAGAATCTTTTTTTACTTTAACGACAGCAACGGAAAGCCTTGCATGGCAAATTTGCAATGGGTGTAAATAAGAACAAGTTTGAGATTTGGTCAGCTCATTTCACCTAGGGGTCAAATCAGAGTTTCAGTCCCAGTTTCCAATAAAGCCTGTGCTAGAAACCATAGGGCCACCTTGTCTGAGATGTGAAAGATTGCACTTGTTCTCCTATAGGCGATAAACAGCACTTACTGCGAGTGTATCCTCATAGACATATCCATAGTAGGGAGTCCCAACGAACATGGGAGGAGTGTCCTGAACATCCTCCACATTGACAGTAACTGTTGTTGTGGCTGAAAACACTTTGTTGTCACCCCTGAGCTTTCCACCACCGTCCTAGAAGAGAAGTCATCATTAGATCCCTCTGCTGAAACATGTCTGCAAATGAGCTTATGGCATTGCATGCACCTCATGAGCCTTCAGAACCACAGTCCCAGGAATTCCTTCTCTCTCTCAACACACAGATAAATCTCTGTGCCCTATTCCCTTCTCTTTTCCACTTGTCCTCCTCCGTCTCTGGTTAGGAAGACAGCTTGCAGTGTCTCAGAAATAGTTTCTTATAGTAAAAGTGGTTGTGCCAATAGATGCAGTCATACACGATCTTTTATCAACAACACAGGGGACAGGGAATTCAAGTTTTATGTGGGGGGAAAAAAGAATGCTAGAAACAGATGCAAAAAGTTAGCGATTAAGGTCTACAGATTTTCATCCCACATATAGTCTTGTCATAAACACAAGACAATGTGCAGTAGCAAGGTAGTGCATTTCTAGGGGGAAATTAAACAGTGCACATGATCAAAGTTTCTTAGGAACTCTTATGTGACTAAGTGAAAGCACGGAGGAGATGTGCAGCCAAGAGCTGTTAGGTAGCCACAGTATATAAACAGTCTCTGGGGATCTGACTACATCAACTCTGTGCTGCTGATACAGCAGAGCCAATTAGAAAGATGGCTCACAATTTCAGAAGCTTTTAACACCCTCAGCCTCAGGGCATGGGCTGGAGGTCAGTAGTCATGCTGGTGTCAAAGAGTGTGAATTGTTCAGCATACCTGCTGTACCAATTCTAAAAATTCATTTTTTTGGAAAAGATATGCTCAGTTTTTCCCTCCTTACTGCCCCAAAGCAGCATTTAAGCTGCTGTTGTTACTTCTCCTCAGATGAACCCTGGCTAAATAAATACATAAAAAGATCAGTATGTTTTTCATAAAACATGAGAAACTCAAAGTCCCATAAGTAGCAGCAAAATTGTCCTCTTTCCACCCATGGGAGTCCGTCTGTGTGACAGGTCCCCACAGGATCCGGAGAGGCTTTACTTCAGAAACCATAAACTTTTAATGCCTGTTATGAATCCCCAGCAATGCTGCAGGTGCAGCACTGCTGACAATGACAGTAGCAAGAAGGGATGTGCTGCAATATTTTCAGGATTTGAATAAGCTCTGCCATGTGGCAGAAGAGAAGTGAAAGAAAGAATCACCCACAGATATTTCCAGAAAATAAGTCCATCGCTTGTGCTGCACTGGGTCCAGCTGTGCCCTGTGTGTTACTGTGGCTAATGACCGTGACCCGCACCGCCTGCCTGCCAGGGGTTTGTCCTTGTTGTGGCAGGGCTGTGACTTGGGCAGCATGAGGGAGCCCTGGGCACTTTTATTTGCCCAAATGCTGACGCGTCTTGAAGCCACGGCTGCTTCAACTGTTTACTTCTAGGTGACTCTTAAAAAGCACAGCTGATTTTCTGCAACGCGGCTCACTATCCTGGCACTGGGGCCTGAGCAAAATGTGGGAAAGCCACTCCCAAATGCCTCCAGATGTTGTTCAGCAGCAGACACCGGTCATTTTTCCTCCCTCACTTTTCCATGATACCCCCCACACCTCCACGTGTTACTGAGGAGTGACTCTCCTGCCTCAATGTTATGCTTCGTGTTTCAGCAACCCTTTAAGTCACACTTGTATTTGAACAAATCAGTCCTATGCAAACACAACCCCACCTCTCGTAGTTTCAGGTAAAAGCTTTATACCTTGGCTACAATGACGACAAAATGTGTTCTTGATTTCTCATAGTCCAGGGTGACCCCTGTTTTGATGCGCAGGACACCACTGTGACGGTCTATTGTAAACTTATTAGTATGGATGTTCTAGAAGAAAAGAAAAGAAGAAACAACGAGTGATTACAGGTATGAAAATAAGATTGCCGTAGGGATTCATCTTTTCCTTCATCTGCTAAGGGAAAAGCCTAGAATAATGATATGATTTGGGTGAATAATATATTTGATGAATTCCACCTCTGTGTGTTTATGAACAATTCATGAACCAACCACAAGTTTCTCATTATTCAGAACAGATCAGTTACCTGCAATGTAGATTTTTTTAATCTTTTAGTATTTCATTGTGAAATCTTAAACTTTGGTTGACACAGTTCATTGCATGGGAAGAAGTAGGGAGGCTTAACAGAAAAAAAGATGAGGAGGAAAAGGAAAAAGAAAAAAAGGTGTTATCCCTTAGTGTTTCAAAGTTCTACTAGCTTAAAAAAACCCAGGAAGTTTGCATACAGAGATTATTGTCAATAGAGTGGTGTTTTGGTGATTTTTGTGATACACAAATAAAACCTAAAAGACCTCTGATTTCCGAAAAGGCCTGAAAAATGTCTCCCTCCATTCTTCTGGACTGGAGATATCTATAAACACACCTTCATTTGGGTATCCCTACACAATGACCACTGTTGGATGATCTTGGCCTTTTAAGTAGATGTCACCACCTGCCTGTCAGTAGATGTCACCACCTGACTTTCAGAGAGGCTTTTTTTCTGTGCAACTTGAGAATTCCCAGAGATGGTGCCAAAACACATGGCAACATTTTTTCAACAAATACTTGTATTTAGTAACCTTTTTGCCACCAAACATATCTGCTAGACATAGAAGTTTGAAATTGCTGTTCCTTGGCTCCATAGTCTATCAGCTTACTGGAAAAAGCTCCGTGCAAAATTGAATCCTGCACATATTGTATTTTAAATGGATCATAATTGGTGAAATCAAAACTAAATTTCAACAAGGCACTCAAGGTGTTCTTTCACAGTATGCCCAAGCTCTTAACAGGATTAGCTTTAGTGTTATGTAAGTATCTCCCAACTTGTTTCCATATTTGTATCCAAAATAAATACTGCAACAAACTGGTTTTGTTTTTTTTTTTTTCCTGTTGCCTCTTGAATAAGGGAAACTGCAGCTAATCTGGACAATGCTGCTTGCAGGAAGAAGGAATTTGAAGGATATAATGCAAAAAGTTGCCCCTTTGGCACACAGAAGGTCTGTAATACAGAAATTCAGCTTTAAATATAGAGCCCTTTCAGTCCTTCACCAGTGTGCGATACCTGTAAGGCTAGTTTCAAACGGGCATGGCTTTGTCAGGGAGAAGACTTAATAATTCATATTTCACACTGTGATCCAAGTCTCAACTATGCACCAGCCTGCTACTCTGAAGGGCACATTTGGGTTTCCAGTGCATTTTGCTTTCTGAAGAAAGCTATTTCATGCTTTAGACATCCTATATGCATACAAGATTACAAGTTAGACTTGCTCTCCCAGTTACTCCAAAGAAAGGGTCAAAAAGAGCCCTGCCTCAAGGAGTCCTGCTGGCAGGCATAGGAGTGATGGTGGCAACTCGAGCTCCTCCTGTCTGCTGGGCTGCACTTGGCTGCTCGCAATCAGACAGCGTCCATTTTGCCAATGCTTGTTTTCTTGTGCATGGTACAAAACTGGCCCTATAGACACTAGTAGCAGGCTCAACCCTCAAAAACTTTTTTAACCTGGTTTCTGAGATCTTGGTAAATGAGAGATAATTTTTGAAAGTACAGGTAATACCTTACCTGCAAGAAGTAGGTGATACTTCCTCCAGAACCTGTGTCTTTGTCCACTGCCTCGATCTTAAAGATACTGCTGCCCGGGGGAGTGTTCTGTGACCAGAAAGAGTTACCAGAGACACAAAGAAGCGGAAAACCAGGTGAGTTAGAAGAAATGAAAAATGAGCATGCAAGGAGGCAGAAAAAGAGAGTGATGGTAGAAAGAATATAAATACATTAAGGGAACCAAAGAGCAGGAAGAAAAGAAGGAAGAGATTAAAAATGGAGGAAGCTGGAGAAGAACAAGAGGAATGAAAATCTTTTTGGAATACAAATGTCAAGAAATCTCAGCTAAGACAGAGCGCATTCTGTGCCCACTGAAGTAAATTCTAAAAACTTCCAAAGACTCACATCTTGGAGCTTACAAAATAGCACACCTTAAGTACCTACAGGCTTACTCCCTAAGTTTGCAGTGAATGTTAAGTATCTACCCAAACCCCAAAATGAAAGAATGCAAGTTAGTCATGCACATCTTCTTATTTTACTGAAAACATACTAGTTTCTCTTTACATCCTATTGAAATATACTTCCTGTATGCAAAGGAACTTCACCAACCTCTGGGACTTGGACTATGTAAGGTGTATTGATGAACTCTGGCCTCTCATCATTAGCATCCATTACAAGGATCCTGACTTTTTCGGAAACCTGGAGCAGAATATGAAGAACGCATTATGACTAAAGCTGATTTTCAACATGTACCTGTTCATTTGCCTACCAAGGTGTAGTCAAAGGCAATGAAAAATTATGTTGTAATATAATACCTTTGCACTACCAAAACCGAGCACATGAAAGAAAACACAGAAAATCCCACAATCCAGAAGAATCTGTTTCGTGGAGAACACCCACGTATCTCTAAAGTAAATAAGGAGTCTCAGAGTACTTTATAAGACACAGATTTGGGCTAATTTTCAAAAGCCTTTCTCCTTCTTTATGGCATTCAAGATACAATGATATATTTCATGAGAATACATAAAAGACTGTAAAAGTTGTTACCTGATAGCCAAGAGCATTCATTAATGCCTCATTTGATATCATGATATTAGGTTAATAGCCTGCATAATTATGATGTACAAATGCATGCTATTAATATGTAACAATCCACCTTGAACAAAACGTGTTCTCTTTCTAAAAATACAGAAGCAAACATATGTGACCAACAAAACTTCCCAGCTGTTTGCAAGTGGACATGCGGACGTGATCCTATTATTTCCTGTTTACAGAGGTTGCCAGGGCAGTTGTGCCTGTAGGATGCTGGTACCTCCCAAACATCTGTTGTAGTAATCTAAATTAATTTGTTTGAGATGAGGAAGAGCTCTAGAGTTATTCTGTCTTGTGGATAGTAAGAGTGTCCCACTTTTGTGGCACCTCTTGTGATGAAGCTCACGTCCCCTTATTGGCAGATTAATACCCTGGCTGTGACAGCATCCATCCGTAACTGAAAATGCCAAGGAAATTTGTAGAAATACGACTGGATGCTTGTGCAGTGCCTCAGATAAGTCCTTAATGATTAGACGTGATCAAAGCTTTATTCAACAGCAGACAAGAAAACCCTCACCACCTTAGCCTAAGCAAATCTTCTTAATGTTATGCTAGAGAAATGTTCTGGGGGTGGAGGGACAGTCAGCTCTTGAGTGTCCAACACTAGTTCCTGTAAAGTCATGTGGTTCTCCAAAAAGCCTCCAGATCTTTCTTAGGCATGAATCCTACTGACCTGACAGGGAAACTTCATAGGAAGCTGCTGTAATTCTGCTTGTCACTAAGTCAGTCTTTCAGCTCACATAACACTGTAAATACCCTCAAATAGCTGAGCAAAGAGCTGGAGTGAGACCTGAGTTACTGGGAGTTCAGTGGCTTTTGAAAGTGGAGGCAAGAGGTTATGTTTTCTGATAAAATGAGATAGTCTCTGTAAAGTAATTTAATAGGAGGATGTAATGTGGGGACAGACAGTTTGCCAAGCTACAGCATAACTAAATACTTACTGTGCTCAGGCCATCTGAAATACTGACAATAACTTCAATCTCATCTTCCTTCTGTAAACCAAGACAATTCCTTTGTTAGAGAGGTGGTGTTTGCCCTGAATGGAAAAGGGACTGCAAATTTAAATGGGTCTCAGCAGGCAGATGAAAGTAACAACTAATATCACAAAGCAATCACAGCAGAGTCTAGGCAGACCCCTCAGAGGCTCCAGTTGTGGGGTGCCTTGGACTTTCTGTGGCTACTGTCAAGAGACGGTTGGTCTGGGAATACCCGTTGTCCTGTAAAGCACTAGTGAAAACCAGTCATCTTTTTCAAGAAACACTTCCCAAAAAGGCACAATTGGTTCAAAATTCTTCTGTCTCAGTATACAGTATTTTGAAGGGTTTATTAAGTACAGTGTACCCTTCCCTGCAAAGGAGACACAAAGGGTTCGGTGTCTGTGTTTCCAGAATAAGGCTGCCTTTAGGCCACTATTGCTGAGAACATCTTTAACTCACATGGTTACAGGTGGGCTAAAGGGCTGTGCTGTAACTAGAGAAGTGCCCTGGAACACTGCTTACACAAATCTCTGCTTCCTCCTAATGACAGGAGAGTCCCCTGTCCAAGGATTAGAGGACTGTAACTGCCCCTAACCTCTTGATGGGGTGCAGGTCAGGGAAGATAGGAACGAAGAGTAAACTTCTCTTTTGGCTAAAGCTGGACAGACAGTTGCCAAAAAATTTGACAGCATTGTCAGAGGTGCAAGTCAACTCGAAAACAATGTGATGGGTGAAGTATAATGTCTCAGAATTGGAAAGTATATCAGATATTTCAGGGGCAAATAAGTTGGCATTGTCCCTGAAAGCCGCAGATCAAATTAAACTGAAGGAAATTCCACAAACACACAGAGCGGTGCCATTTCACTGTACCTCTCTGTCAAGCTCCTCGATGAGTGTAACATTTCCAAGGTTCTTGTCAACAGAAAAGTAACGTCTTGATCCAGCTTCATAGGCCAGGCCGTACACCACAGGATCTCCTTCTGGATCAGTTCCATTCAGAGTGTACACGTGAGTACCTGAAAAATCGGCATTTGACAGCACTTCCCTGTGGCTACTTCGATCAGTGAATATTTCACTAGCCTGTTCCTTAGGAACTTAGCTTCCCTGCAGCAGGCAAAACTTTTGTGAATCGAACCCACTTACTGGGAAATGTGGCTTAGTGGACAGTTCAATAGTCCTGATTGATTGCCACGTTTTAGCCTGCTAGTTAAACTGAGTTTATCAGTGCTGGTTTCTCTCACTTCAGGCCCTTTCCTGTGGAACCGCACCTAGACTAACACGATTCACATCATAGTGTTTACATAGATGACAAGCTCTTGACTAACTCGCAGCCCAGGTGAGTCAGAAGTGATGCTGTTGCACGACTGGGTGACAATCTCAGCAGTACTAAAGGGCCCTCACACACCTCTGCTGCATGGGAACAACAGAATTGCAAACCAGCAGGCAGAGGATCCAGCAGCTGAAGGCAGTGCTCCTGCAGGACTGGACCCAGGCTCTGAAGCTCTGGACATGCAAGAACATTTGCAGACTTCTCCACTTTCAGAACTAATAGATGTGAAAATCATCTCTCCTACTTTGCTCCCCCTCATTAAATTATCTACTTAAGACACCCACACATGCTCATACCAATGAATAAATTCTCTAAACTCATCAATGTATTTCTTTCACAAGCTGGGGAAAGAGAGATTGTTAATTCTATTTTTAAACATTTGAGAAGTTGATGCCAGTTTTTCCAGTAAACTGACTTTGTTTATCAGGAGTGATACTTCCTGGGGGAGTTGTAACACCCACGTTTTCAAAACACGGTGACAGTTTAATAGTATTATTTTTTTTAAACTTACATGTCTGTCATTCTACTGTGCATTAATATCTTCATCCAAATAACTTCAAGCACTTTACGAATATCAATTAACTGAGCATGAAATATAAAACACTGTTGTTTCCTTCCAATCTGCGGTGCCTTGGGTAAGTTACCTGAGATACCCAAGTTGCAGAGGTTCAGAACAGAAACTCTGCTTGACATCTAACAAAGTTCTCTGCACTGGAAATACTGTAGCCAAGCAACTCATTGGTTAGTAGTGAGTTTTGCTTGTGCGTGGGACACAAAGATACAATGGCAGGATCTCTGCTAAGAAAGTTAGCGTAAAGTTAAGGAAGAACACTGTTAAAGGGAACCCAGAATACTCCTGTTTTAAACTACTCTGCCACTGAGTTTTTAATTCTGTACTCAAAAATGATAATCTTTTTTCTCATATCCTCTCTGCCGTGGCAGTGGATTTTTTCACTGACCAGATCCATAAGCTTCAGTTTAGCGTTTTGGCTGAGGTCCTGCCCACAGCACTGACAGGTCAGCTTCTTGAATGTTTCCTCAGTTTTGCAAAGCAACCTATTGCTCCTTATTTGCTTATTCCTCGGCATGTAAAATGCAAAGCAAACAGATCAGTGGGCTTAATGGACATGCAACGTCCAGGCATCAGTGGTGATACTTAGAAACACGGCTGTCTTCTGTGCATAGCAAGAGATTATGCCAAGCTGTGTGGCAGCCGTGGTCACTTATGAGTAAACTCTCTTAGCATAACTACCAGGGCAATATTTGGGCAACTTTGTACAGAAAAATGTTCACACTGCAAAAACCGATGGGCCCACAGGAGCATAAACAACAGACTCTGTTATGAGCTGCCTCAGCCAGCCAACAGTCAAAATTTGCAATACAGGTTCATAAAACCACCAAACACTTTCCACATTTTTCTTGGAATTTTCCCACAATAAGAGTAGAAAATAGCAACACATCTGTAACTGAGATCTCCAAAAATTATTAGGGAAAGACAATGAATGGTATGATGAGACACTTCTCTCATTGTAACAACGGAACTGTGCAAGTACAGAGAAAAGCAAGGAGAGGAATAAACTGGGGCCGATATAAAATAGCGTCCCAAAAGAACACCTGCCTCCTGATATAGCCGTCTATGTAAGAGAGAGAAATTTCAAGACCGTTGAAGGTTCTGCAGCACCAGCCCTGACTGTGTTTATTCTTGTTTTTCAAAAGCTTTGTCTTAATAACACAGCTGGGGCCAAACAGAGAATTCAGTGTCAATTGTCAGCACTCCACTGACATCATTATCAGTACAGCGCTTTGCTTCAGCCTTTTTCAGTCATTAGAAGTCTTTACTTCTTAGTTGCTCTTCTGCCCTTCACTTTTCCTGTCCCTTCCACTTCATACACCGCTGGCTGTCCTGCCTGTTTCTTGCTCGTGCGGATGTCTGCCGCAGCTGCTGAGCAGTGGAGAAACAGGATGGACACCACAACATGCGGCTGGGGTCTCTCAGAGCCTGCAGGGGACAACAGCCTAGTGCTGTGACTGGGGCTGCCCCGAACTACCAACGCTGGTAGGACACAAACTGCAAACCATTCCTCAGGGATCTCAGGGCATGTGCTAGAGAAGAACAGACTGTGAAAGTTCAGGTGAATACATTTGAACCTGGACTTGTTCTTCCAATCTTACAATTTTCTCCCCTACATTTTCTAGGAATTTTCTTATAAGGAAAATGGGAGTTTTCTTGCTGCTAAATGTGAGAAGAAACATGGATATTGGTACAGACTGAGATTACTGAGGTGTCTGAGCAAGTAATGAAGGACATTGTTGATCTTTACACTGGACTGTTTGCTTCCTAGCTAAAGCTGATACTTCTTCATTTTTCATAATACAGGACACTTACGTGCCTTTTAAATTGGATTGTGGATCCAAATTTCTTTTCTAGTTCATTGTAATTCTTAATTTTGCCTGAATTGTAATTTCACTGCACAATAGTCTCCATGTCATTAACACCCTGGGAACACTTCTCAGCATAGTGTTAATGCCAATTAAAAATCTCCTCTTGGTGTGCTGCCTCCACTTGCTGAAAAGGAAATAAATGAAAAAACCCAGCTAAAATCTTATCAGTGAGTACCAAGTAAACAGCCTCTCCCTGTCAGAAAGATAAGGGAATAGAAGAGTCTTTACCCAGGGATATGGCAAATGCCAAGTAAGAGCCCCGTTTGGAAGAGGTGGATGCTCTGAGCATCTAGGGGTATAGTGCAGCAGGCTGAGACAGGGAAGTCCGTGGGAGCTGCATGCTGCTCCCTGCTATGGCTGCTTCACACGAGCCACACCAGGCTTTCACTCTGTTTTCCTATTCCATCTTCAAAGTACTTTGCTCTTGCCACTCAGGCTGAATGGCTGTCCCATGATGCCATTGCTCCATTTTACTTCATTTCTGACTTAAATTTATTCACTGTCCATGATCTCTGGGGTTGGTTTTGCCCTCTCAGTGAAGACACCTTCTCCCTATCTGCTGTGCAACACTCAACAATTAAATCCCCTCCCTGCCAAGCTAAACAAGCCAAGCACATTTTGGACTCATGCTCAGTCTCCCCATTGCCCTTTGCCACCACAGCTGACATCTGTTAATAAGATGCTGAGAGGGACATCCATGGCCGTGCTCCCAGGTCAGGACACCTCTGTTCCCAATGTCACAACAAATGCCACCTCACCCAGGGTCACACGCCTGCTCTCCACTTGTCTCAGCCAAAGGCCCATTTCCCACCCAGGGGAGGTGATGAGCAGTTAACACAAAGCCTACCAACGGCTCTTTTACACTCCAAGCTCACCCCAAGCAAAGGGAAGCCCTGAAGAACATGGACCACAAAACAAGACTACCTCAAAACCAGGTCCTTTCCCATTCATTGTCAGCTACTGCTCCTTCCTGAGTATGCCCAGCCATCTCCTGCTCCCTCCCTGCACCCCAGCACACTGTGCTGGCTAGCAAAGCGGAGACATGGCCAGGATCGGCAACCCGAAAACAATGACTGCTACAGCCGCAGCCGAAACAGGCCCCACAGCTGCAAGCGCCTGTGGTGAGGAGAGCGGGGTATGGTGGCAAGTGCTCAGCACGGGGCCCAAAACACCACCCCATGGACAGCAGCAATGCATCCCTGTGGCACCCACAGCAACAAACTCCAAGGAGAAGCCATCTGAGGGCAATTTTCTGATGTATCTGCAGTTTCTGTTAGAAGAATAAAAACAAAAGCGAAGGCTGTAACACCTGTGAATCCTCAGCGCATCTCTGTGCAGTGCTCTGCTTTGAAGGGCTCTCCATTTTGTGCAGTCTTAGCTCTGCTGCAGTGATGCAGAAGGCAGGCCGTGTTTAACAGTGTTGCTCTTGTAGCTCGTAGCTTTCCTAGGGGGGGAGATTTTAGTTTTTGCAAAAAGTTGGACATTTTTGCACCTTCAAAAAATTTAGCCTTTCTGGAGTCATGTGAATGTGAGGTCTTGGTGGGTCACTACATTTCAAGACACAGTTGGAACTGAATTGTCCAGGTCTGTGTCCTTTCTAGTCAGAAGGGAATTATCGTTTTAAAAAAGAAGCACGTCAGTTCTTTCATTCAGATATTTTTTGTGACAAGGAGGGCTGGAAGTAAATTGTAGGAAGAAATAATTCCTTGCAGGTTCAGCTACTATGTCAGTGACAGATGAAATACACAAACACAGAGAGAGATGGCAGAGCGCCAGGGTGGGACTGCTGAGCGCTGAAGGAAGGACCAAGAAACACAGCAGCAGGGACCCTCACCAGTTTGGGGAGCATCAGCTGGATCAGGGTGATAGAAACAGCGAAAGAACGACGGGTACCAGATGGGACAAGAGAACTCTCCACAGCCAGCTGTGAGCGATGGGAAGAAACAAGACCAGGAGCACATAGGAACAACAAGGGAAGCTCGAAGGGTGGGGGGACCTGAAGTGGTCAGTCAGCCAGCGGTAGGTAGCTGGAAGGTGTAGCTTTGATCAAAGAACTTGGGCTGCGAATTGGCTTTTAATGGGGGGGAGTGCATACTTGGGGGGCATGGGGAAAAAAACAGAAAGGAAAAACGCAAGGATGAGAAGCATACGAAGATCTCCAGAGCACTGATGATGCTTGGGCTTTGAGAGAGTAACAAACAGGCCTTCTGAGTATGCTTCAATCCCTTGCTCTGCAGCTGTTCTCAGTCCCACTCTGTCCCCACTATGAGGGCTTACAGGGATTAATGAGGTAAGATGAAACAAACAACCTGAAATAGCATCCCACATATGCCTTAAGACCTTGATTAGGAGCACGTGTACATTTTGTATGTACACAGGCAACTCTTTGCACAGAGCTAATCACCAACCTGCCCTGCCAGACAGCCACACAAACTGCAACTGCTATTTCAGTTCATAACCTTTCCCTTTTTTCTTAAATCTAGCCCTGAAAGGGGCTGCTGTTCTGGCCCTTCTTACCTCAAGGGATCTCATGCTCTGCAGCAATAAATGGAATCTGGGAATCTGCAGACACTTTCAAGCTTTCACACAGAAACAGTATTTGCTGCTTTTATGATAACTTATGCCACAATGTATATAACTTGGTAGATCACAACCATCTGTAAGTAAGCAAAATTGCACAAGGGAAAAGAAGGCCAAGTTAAGGATTATATGAGCATGACAATGTGATTTTCTTGAATTTGATGCGTCATGCAGATGCAGCACTCCAATTTCTACATTCTGAATCCATTGTCTCCTTCCGGTGCTCCAAAATGTTGCAAGCCCCTTGCCTACAGATGCCTGGGAGTATAACTAACACACACCACTTTGCCAACTGCTTGTAATCTCAGTGGGGCCAAAGACTGTAAAATTCCTGGAGACTTATTAAAGCTGCTGTCCACGGCATTGCTCAGATCAGACACTGACTGCTGCCAAGAAAAGCATCCTGCCTATGACTCCAGATTTTATGTAAGCACAGGGAAGACCTAATGGCAACCTGTCCAGTTTTGCAGCACCTAAGCGTAAGTGAATCCATCCAGAATCAAACATATGGAAGTTTTACTTCCCCTGTTTTGTCACTGATAATCCTGCTCCAACTGAAAGATGACTGCTGGAGTGTGGATGCTTGGAACTGCACACGGACACAGGAGACCAGATTTCTTCTCCTTCTTCTGGAGGAGATTGGGGCAGAGGGCTGAAGAGTAGTAACCTCCTCTGGGGTGTGAAAGCCATCACTGGGGCCGCAGAAAAGAGCCAGCCTGGCAGCACGGGCAGTGTGTGAGCCCTCACTTAGCTCTGGCGTGAAGTTCTGACTGTGGTCTGGTGGGAACACTGGTCCTGTCACCCTGCACAAAGCTGAAGGCAACCCAGCACTGCAGCACCAAAGTGCCAGTGTTTTTTATGCCTTCCTCTGGGAGCCTCCCTGCCAAAGCAACCCCGAGGAGTGGCTGTGCTGACATGGGTGGCGGGTAGCAGTGGCAGTCTGCACTGAGCAAACCCCAAGCAGCCACGTCCCAAGGGAACTTCCCAAAGTGCTTTCAGAAGAGAGGATCCTGCAGTACTCATAGGTTTTAGTCAAGGTATTCAGGGAATTAGCCCAAAGAAGCATGGGCAGCTGCATGGCAAAGCTACCACATTTGGACTTCTCAAAACTAAAGTCTTTCCCTTTCCCAAAAGTTTCTCTAGGCCCTTTGCAAAAGCCTAAACTCAACACCTCCTAACGTTTCACCTCAGAAATGCTTTTGGTGGCACCTTTGGAGCTTTAAGCCAGAAGCTGCTTCTCTCTTGTCTTTTAAAGCACAGTTATACAGCAAAGTAGAAGTACAAGCCACCCAATGTAAACACATTCTGGACGAAGCCAGCAGATGTGGGGCACAGCAGCACTGAAGATGGAGCAGCTTGAGCTTTATCACTGCTGCAACTAAAGCATAAACTCTCCAGAGACCTCTGTGTACCTAGTCTGGTTGCTATGCTACAAAAGCACATGCAAAAGCCCATCACACATTTGTCATTATTCTTACTCAGGCTAGTTACAAGAACACTAACATGGGCTCTGATCCCTCACACTGCTGTTTTGCTGTCGAGGCATGCATACTCTCCTTTCTCGCCTGGAGGCCCAGACCAGATGCACTGGGTCCCAGTGCTGGAAAATTACTGCTGTACTTTGCTGCTTCAGGGAGTGCTGTCATCTGAGAGACGGTGTGGCACTGCAGTCCTGATAGGAAGGCCATTTTTGACTGTGTTGTGGCTCTGTGCCATCTTTAGCTCCCTGTGACCACGCAGGTGGCTGGAGGCTCCCAGCAGGGGCAGAGAGAGGCTGATGCTCTGTAAATGCCTGCGAGCTGGCACCACACCAGGGGATGGGAGTTTGATGGCAGGCGAGTGAGTTGTACTGCCTGAGGTTTGAGTGGTGGAGTTGGCAAAAGCCACTGCAAACAAACTGAGTCGGGGTCCCATTTTGTGGCTATCTGGCAGTACAAGCCTTATCTGCACTATTAGACAAGTGATTCCACTAGCCAGTCTTAGTCCAGCAATCAGCAGGGCTGTCTGGATCACCAAGGCTGAGCAAGTGTGTTTTCCATATGAATCCAAAGCAGAAGTACAGCAAAAATTGCAGCTCCTTCATCTGCCTCTGGCTTTTGCAAGTGCCACTACCTCACTGTGGCCCTGAGATGAGGTTTCCACTTAAGCCTGACGGACCTTATAGCAAACCCCTGCTGCATCATAAGCAAGTTCTTTTTAAGTCCATCAGCTATATGCGTCACTTCTATGCTATGTGCTGCCTTCTCCCTCTCCTCTTCTCTGGTTGAGCAGGGAAAGAAGTCACTGCTTCCCAGTCACCCTCTCCCCATCCCCTAGCATGCCCGGTGTGGATCTTGGCTGGCATTAGCACCACTGGGCCAGAAATGGAGACTTTAAGCAAAGCCCAGGCAGCTGCTTTCCAAAGCAGTGAGTGACCCTGGTCGTGTTGAGGATGGCAAAGGTGGCAGCATTGGTCTTCCAGAGGAGACTGTGCCCTCTGGATCCTTCCCTAACCCTTGCCTCCCGCAGCTGCCTAAGCCCTGGGAGGGGAGGGGTTTGGGTGCACCCCTCTGCACAGCCATCTCTCTCCTCTACGTACAAGTTAGCTAATAAAAGGGTGTCTGGCACTCAATTTGCAATAGCTGAATACTTTTCTGGTTTAGCCTGTAAAAGCTATAGACAAATAGGAGCACATCCTAAACAAAACCTCAGTGCAATGTTTGAAGAAAAAGTGTTCATCACTCCAATATATTTTACATACATTTTTTTAAATGTTAGGAAATTGTTATTTCCCCATGGGAAATATTGATTGTAAATCACCTTTTTGTTCTTATTTAATTTTCTTAACGCTGCTACAGTTAAAAGAAGCATAAATAGACCTGCCTCAAAATGCTGAAAGCTGAAAAACGTATCAATTTCTGAATTTTCAATAAACCAAAACTAAACCTTTTTTAAAAGCATCAGTTATTTAGACAAAGCAATTTTCACTCCAAGTAGAAACATTTTCTGTCATTTGTACTGTAAGCATGAAAAAATGTGATAACTGTTGAAAGAAAATCATGTCTCTTACGTTTCAATGCACAGCTTGCTTTTACCAAGGCTGATAAAATTACTAGCAACTAGGCTTTCTTCTCAAAAGCATTCACAGAATTGGTAAGAAGTCTCTTGCCACCATGAATTTATTTCTGACCCCAAGTGTCTGTGCTCTGATGCTGTGAATAGATTGGTGGACCAAGAAAAGGGGATCTAAAATTCATGTTTTAAGTTACAGCTACAATTCAAATATGTCAGTTTAAATTGAGGCCAACTGAATGCTTGTGAGAAAAACACATAAGACCACAGTATATAATAACAACCTACAACAAATATTTGCTACGAATCAAAAGAACAAGCGGCTCCAGTTTCACAATTTAAACATACCCATTTTAATACTGACCAACAGGTGTGTCCTCCGAAAGGCTGAGAAGTGCCATGTTCCCGTTTGTGCTTCTGGCTCCATTATCAAAGAAATAGGGGGCATAATTTGCCTGAACTGCAACTAAAACAAAACAGAAGCCAAAGAAGAGCATTTTGTAGGTGGCAGTTATTTGGCTTTGTTACCAAAACAGTAAACATGAACTGTTTTGGGAATACTGTGAGCGCGTAACATACCCAGTTGCTGCAATGGACTTTCAGGACTATATCTGTATAGATAATGTTAACAAAATTACTCCTACATGCCACTGTGCCAGTATTCAAGGAGCAGATAATAGAGAAAGAGAGTATATGGGGGGAAGAACCTCGACAGAAACAAATCAAGTAGCAGGATCTCTCTAAAAAATCTCAAATGGTTCCAGACAGCTTAATGGCAAAATTAACCTTTTTAGCTTGCAATGACCGCACACCTCTCCCCTACTCTACATGTGCAAGTCTGAAACTCTCACAGTGTCTCAGTACCTTACCCAGTATTCTAAGCACATTCTGTCATAAAATTATGCCTACTGCATGAGTAATTAGCCATAATTAAATACTTACTTGCTGCCAGACAACAGCAAACAAAGTTAAAAAAACCCCAAGAAACAACAAATTAGTCGTCATTCTACTGACTGACTCTTAGAGATTCAAAATAGCCCGTTTGAAACAGAACTCCAAATATATAAACACAGAGGGTAATGTTTGCACAGAGATCAGTTGCTAAAGAAAATATTTCAGGACAACAGTACCACATCAGTAAGAATTACTACAGGATCGAAGATTATGCTTATATCCTCCTATATTTTTACTTAACAAAGTGATTATTGTACTCACCCAGGGAAATGTGCACCAAACTGAGAATTACGGAGGAGGTGAAATGCCTTATATGCTTCATTCCACTGAAGAAAGGGCCAATTTCTTCCCTGTTTCAAGGGCTTGGTTCTTTTTATTTCTCTCTGAAAGGTCCAGGAGAGTGTCCTTCAGACCGATGTAGTGGAGAGATGTGCAAGAGGCAGTAACAGATGCTAAGATGTTAAGCGGATGACACGTCTTAATTTCTGACGAATTTAAAGAAGCTCCTTCCTAGCACCTAATTAGACCAATTACTTTGCAGTGAGCTCTGGGGCTCATTTCTGAGACAAGATTTGGAGGAATCAGTGTAACTCTCCTAGGTTCTGCTGCGAGTACTGTATTTGTGCTCTCCAAACACACAAGTCAGAGAGAAGGTAATGTAGAAAGTTCTTTCTGAACTCTATCTTTAATTTTCTAAGCCAGCTCTCTGTTTTTGAGAGCTAAACGAGGTTTCTCTGTATTTTAGCTTCAGTAGTCTTGAGAAACTAAAAAGGAAGAAAATCTAACATTAGCAACAAACAGTAAATGTGATTGTTACTGCTTTAAAGGAAACAATCACATCATGATAGCAAAAAATACACAAAATACTAAAAATGCAGAAGGCAAAATGCTCTTTTCATGAGCTGGCCTCATCATTTAATTCTTAAACTACATGAATTTCTGAAAGCATCTTTTACATTCAGCAGGTAATTTAAAAACAATACACTAAAAAGTGTGGTTAACAACCAACACGTAGAAAGGTAACAAAGTCGCTTTTTTTCATTGCTTGTTTTGGTTTTTCGCACATAAAAGGTGTTTGCACCAATTTAAATTCTGGGAAGTTGTTTGCCGACAAAGCTTTTGGCTTCTTAGAAGGAACTTCATCAGTTCTAGTACTAAGCTTCCCAACAAGCAGATGTTTACACAGTGGCTTAGCTGTTTAAACTTGACCTGAGGCAAAGCACTTGCCCTTTAAGGATGCGTTAATGGGGTTTTCTGTTTTTTAATTAACAGCCCGTGTGCAAGAATTGTCTGAGAAATTAAAGACTCCATTGCAATACTTTAACATGAAGCTACGCTTTCTTTCCAGTGGAGCCCTTGCCGTGGTGCTGGCTGCAAGCAGCACCTCATGGTGCTGGCAGCCCCTCGGGGCCTTCTCATGGCTGGAGGCCATGCTCCAGCAGCGCCTCTTGGCCATGCAGAGTGCGTGGGGCATACGTAACTCTGTGGGACGTAACTCTGTGGGACGAGGGCAGACTACGCTGCTTGCTTGAGGACAGGCCCGAGGCACAGAACATCAAGTGCAGAGCCGGGAAGTAGCTTCAGACTGGGCAACAGTGGAGATTATTGGCACCCTAATTCATACGTGTATTTTATCATTATTTGCTAAGACTTCAGAAGACAGGAGGTAAGTGTTCCCTAGACATAACCCTACAGACAGGCTCCCTTCCCAGCACCGGCCTGCAGGGTGCAGAGCCGAAGGTGGGCAGTGCTCCTGGGCTAGCTTTCATCACACACATAGGGGTGGGACACGCTGGGCAGTTTCTATGTATTTTCCCTACAGAGGGAGCTGGCAGTTAAAGCCTGCCGTGTATTTATAGCACATTTTACCCACCAGTTGTTGAAACTGCAGGGTGAACGAATGACAGAGGAGGCCGTGAGAGAGAAGCCTTTGCTGCAGGTGCAGTGCTGTGATGCTCCCATGCTGTGGACAGGGCATTTCTGCACCTTCAGATTCCCCTGGACCTACGGTGCTGCTTGGAGGACACCTCTGCCTGCAGAACAAATCAAATATAAGGCTCCCAAAAGCATAGAAGTAAAACCCTTGTGTACAATATTAACAGAACCCACCATCCATAGTGGATCTTGACAGAGAATGGTATAGAGTGCAAAACCCTAAAAAGGCTCCAAAACAGATTAGACAAATTAACGAAGATTAGGTTCATCAGTGACTAGCAAATGTGGTGATACAGATGCAAACCCTGGCTCAGTATGGCACGAAATCACCACCTGCCAGAAGCTCGAAAGCTAAACCGGGGGAAGGCTCTTTGCCATCTTGATCTTTTTCCAACCATCTCCTACAAGATCAGACCTTTGGTGTGACTCTGTATGTCTGTTCTCGTAGAGTAGTGTTTGCAAAGGCTCCGTGTCAAACCAATGTGTGACTTCAGCAGTGGCCTGTAAAGCTCAGGGGAACCTGCAGCAGGCAACTAAGAAAAACAAATGTATTTTTAGTGCATTTAAATTCATGATATGGGGATTCAAAACTGAAAATTGTGTGGGAGGGGATACACATATAGAAGATGGATATAAATATAATCCCTGTTACAGATTTAACCATGCCACCACTGTCAAAAGTAATATTAAACCACTGATAAAATCACAGAAGCGCACCTGCACGGTGCCCAAAAGGAAACATAAATAGCACCTAAATGTCCTCTCACCTGTCTCCTCAGTCTGGAACTAACAACACACTTGTTTTGGCAGAGTATTTTCCTACAAAAAGTGATTGAGAGTTCTTGTCAAAGTTACTAGCTGTCTGTTGCCCTGGTTGCATCCCCTAGGGATCTAAATCTCTAGGGCCTCTATCTCCAAGGAAGCAAAATGTCTCACTCCTCGTGAATCTCAATGAGTTTGAGCTCTTAATCCCCTTAGTTTGAAAACCTAGCTAATATGCGTCTAGGCACACTCAGATACACAACTAACACAGCAACAGTCTGACAGAGTATTTTTTTCTGTCAGAAAATATTCGTTGATCAAAGCTAATACAGCGCATGGAGCCATGCTGAGTTTGATGAATTTTCTCCTTGGGAAGAAAAGGAGCATGAGAGGGTTTCAGGAGAGCAATATATTCTGTCCCAAGTTTTAGAAATGGAAGGATCCCTCTCTCTATGTAGAAGAAACTTTGTATTTCATGTATTTCTAGCATATCAAGCAGCGAGAAATATAAAAGAAGAACAAAATACACCCATCTGATCTGAACCAATTTGTTTCCCAGGGTGTTCTGTTTGTTGACTATTCAGTATGAAAGCAAATCTAGAAAGATCCAATATCTTCAGAACAAAAGTTCTGGGTTTGGGTCAGTGATTAGCGTATCTATGAGAGTTTGTCAGACAATCTGAATTTTCGTAAAATAAAAGTTTAAATGTTGAAGGATGCTGCAATAATGCAATGAATATTTTTGCAGATTTCACCCCTTCTGACCACAGCTTGGGTGTACCAGTGCAGCATGGTTGTAACTGCTGTTTTGTACACCGTGAAGACTCCTGGGATGCCCCGAGGCTTTTCTCCCCCCAGCAAAAACCCAGACCCCAAACAAAAACCAGATCCTTCCAGGGCACAGGGCTCAGACACAAAACTAACCACACACAAGCCTCTGCCAGCACCTGCCCTCTTATCTGTGCCTTTGAGAATCTTGGAAAAACCTGGGCCCCAACATGTTACTTTTCTTAGGCTTAAATTGGGGTTTAGGGCAAAGACTAGTAGTCTTCCTTAACCAAATATGACCAACAAGAAATGGGCTTCCACTGGTACAGAGAGCTGCCCTTTTTCTGTTTCCACATCCCTGAATTATGCCAATCGTGGGCTGTGGTGGGCTGACCCCGGCTGGATGCCAGGTGCCCACCAAAGCTGCTCTATCACTCCCCTCCTCAGCCGGGCAGGGGAGCGAAAATACGATGAAAGGCTCGTGGGTTGAGATAAGGACAGGGAGAGATCACTCAGCAATTGCCACCACAGGCAAAACAGACTCGACTTCAGGAAAGTTAATTTATTACCAATCAGATCAGAGTAGGGTAATTAGAAATAAAACCGTATCTTAAAAACACCTTCCCCTACCCCTCCCTTCTTCCCCGGCTCAACTTCACTCCTGATTTTTCTACTTCCTTGTAAGTGACACAGCGGGACAGGGAATGGGGCTTGTGGTCAGTTCATCACACGCTGTCTCTGCCGCTCCTTCATCCTCAGGGGAGGGCTCCTCGCACTCTGTCCCTGCTCCAGCGTGGGTCCCTCCCACGGCAGACAGTCCTCCACAGACTGCTCCAGCGTGGGTCCCCCACGGGGTCACCAGCCCTGCCAGCAAACCTGCTCCAGCCTGGGCTCCTCTCTGCACAGGGCCACAGGTCCTGCCAGGAGCCTGCTCCAGCGCTGGCTCTCCATGGGGTCACAGCCTCCTTTGGACCTCCACCTGCTCCAGCGTGGGGTCCTCCAATGGGCTGCAGGTGGAGATCTGCTCCACCATGGACCTCCGTGGGCTGCAGGGCACAGCCTGCCTCACCGTGGTCTGCACCACGGGCTGCAGGGGAATCTCTGCTCCAGGGCCTGGAGCCCCTCCTCCCCCTCCTCCTTCACCGACCTGGGTGCCTGCAGAGCTGTTTCTCTCACACATTCTCACTCCTCTCCCTGGCTGCAGTTGCTGTTGTGCAGCAACTTTTTTCCCCTTCTTAAATATATTACCCTAGAGGCGCTACCACCATCACTGAGGGACTTGGCCTTGGCCAGCAGTGGGTCCGTCTTAGAGCCGGCTGGCCTTGGCTCTGTTGGATATGGGGGAAGCTTCTAGCTGCTTCTCATGGGAGCCATCCCTGTAGCCTCCCTGCTGGAAGAACCATGCAAGCCCTATACACAGGCCCCACCAAGACAGCTGCTCTTCAGCCCAAACCCAAAGCCCAATCTAAAATGTAGGCCAGGCTAGAACTGGCAACAGATGCCACAAGACCACAGCCCCTCACGCTACGCAGCCATACCAACAGAGCTCAGGGTTTCCTCTGTTGTGGGGGGGTGGGAGAAGGCCTATTCACAAGCCAGCAATGAGCAAGTNCTCCCCTCCTCAGCCGGGCAGGGGAGCGAAAATACGATGAAAGGCTCGTGGGTTGAGATAAGGACAGGGAGAGATCACTCAGCAATTGCCACCACAGGCAAAACAGACTCGACTTCAGGAAAGTTAATTTATTACCAATCAGATCAGAGTAGGGTAATTAGAAATAAAACCGTATCTTAAAAACACCTTCCCCTACCCCTCCCTTCTTCCCCGGCTCAACTTCACTCCTGATTTTTCTACTTCCTTGTAAGTGACACAGCGGGACAGGGAATGGGGCTTGTGGTCAGTTCATCACACGCTGTCTCTGCCGCTCCTTCATCCTCAGGGGAGGGCTCCTCGCACTCTGTCCCTGCTCCAGCGTGGGTCCCTCCCACGGCAGACAGTCCTCCACAGACTGCTCCAGCGTGGGTCCCCCACGGGGTCACCAGCCCTGCCAGCAAACCTGCTCCAGCCTGGGCTCCTCTCTGCACAGGGCCACAGGTCCTGCCAGGAGCCTGCTCCAGCGCTGGCTCTCCATGGGGTCACAGCCTCCTTTGGACCTCCACCTGCTCCAGCGTGGGGTCCTCCAATGGGCTGCAGGTGGAGATCTGCTCCACCATGGACCTCCGTGGGCTGCAGGGCACAGCCTGCCTCACCGTGGTCTGCACCACGGGCTGCAGGGGAATCTCTGCTCCAGGGCCTGGAGCCCCTCCTCCCCCTCCTCCTTCACCGACCTGGGTGCCTGCAGAGCTGTTTCTCTCACACATTCTCACTCCTCTCCCTGGCTGCAGTTGCTGTTGTGCAGCAACTTTTTTCCCCTTCTTAAATATATTACCCTAGAGGCGCTACCACCATCACTGAGGGACTTGGCCTTGGCCAGCAGTGGGTCCGTCTTAGAGCCGGCTGGCCTTGGCTCTGTTGGATATGGGGGAAGCTTCTAGCTGCTTCTCATGGGAGCCATCCCTGTAGCCTCCCTGCTGGAAGAACCATGCAAGCCCTATACACAGGCCCCACCAAGACAGCTGCTCTTCAGCCCAAACCCAAAGCCCAATCTAAAATGTAGGCCAGGCTAGAACTGGCAACAGATGCCACAAGACCACAGCCCCTCACGCTACGCAGCCATACCAACAGAGCTCAGGGTTTCCTCTGTTGTGGGGGGGTGGGAGAAGGCCTATTCACAAGCCAGCAATGAGCAAGTGCCCCTATTCGGTCACTGGCACCTGTGCCGGCAGTTTGAGTGGAGAGAGGCAGAGCAGGCACAGAGATAAACTCCTCTTTTGACATTGTGGGTGGCCCTTCCACCTCAGGGCAATCACGTTAGAGCTGCCTACCTGGGGAGTGTCTGCTTGGCATATAAAGTGAGGTTTTCATGAGTTGAATTTCAATCGGTTTTTGGATGCTTACACGCATTTGCAATTTAAAAATGGAGAGAAAATAAAATTCAAGTAATAACAGAGATGAAATTATCTTCCACTGTCCTGCTTTGCTTTACATTAACTATGTACAGTCTTCAGATTTTANGGTCAGTTCATCACACGCTGTCTCTGCCGCTCCTTCATCCTCAGGGGAGGGCTCCTCGCACTCTGTCCCTGCTCCAGCGTGGGTCCCTCCCACGGCAGACAGTCCTCCACAGACTGCTCCAGCGTGGGTCCCCCACGGGGTCACCAGCCCTGCCAGCAAACCTGCTCCAGCCTGGGCTCCTCTCTGCACAGGGCCACAGGTCCTGCCAGGAGCCTGCTCCAGCGCTGGCTCTCCATGGGGTCACAGCCTCCTTTGGACCTCCACCTGCTCCAGCGTGGGGTCCTCCAATGGGCTGCAGGTGGAGATCTGCTCCACCATGGACCTCCGTGGGCTGCAGGGCACAGCCTGCCTCACCGTGGTCTGCACCACGGGCTGCAGGGGAATCTCTGCTCCAGGGCCTGGAGCCCCTCCTCCCCCTCCTCCTTCACTGACCTGGGTGCCTGCAGAGCTGTTTCTCTCACACATTCTCACTCCTCTCCCTGGCTGCAGTTGCTGTTGTGCAGCAACTTTTTTCCCCTTCTTAAATATATTACCCTAGAGGCGCTACCACCATCACTGAGGGACTTGGCCTTGGCCAGCAGTGGGTCCGTCTTAGAGCCGGCTGGCCTTGGCTCTGTTGGATATGGGGGAAGCTTCTAGCTGCTTCTCATGGGAGCCATCCCTGTAGCCTCCCTGCTGGAAGAACCATGCAAGCCCTATACACAGGCCCCACCAAGACAGCTGCTCTTCAGCCCAAACCCAAAGCCCAATCTAAAATGTAGGCCAGGCTAGAACTGGCAACAGATGCCACAAGACCACAGCCCCTCACGCTACGCAGCCATACCAACAGAGCTCAGGGTTTCCTCTGTTGTGGGGGGGTGGGAGAAGGCCTATTCACAAGCCAGCAATGAGCAAGTGCCCCTATTCGGTCACTGGCACCTGTGCCGGCAGTTTGAGTGGAGAGAGGCAGAGCAGGCACAGAGATAAACTCCTCTTTTGACATTGTGGGTGGCCCTTCCACCTCAGGGCAATCACGTTAGAGCTGCCTACCTGGGGAGTGTCTGCTTGGCATATAAAGTGAGGTTTTCATGAGTTGAATTTCAATCGGTTTTTGGATGCTTACACGCATTTGCAATTTAAAAATGGAGAGAAAATAAAATTCAAGTAATAACAGAGATGAAATTATCTTCCACTGTCCTGCTTTGCTTTACATTAACTATGTACAGTCTTCAGATTTTATGCCTGCTTCCATCTGAGTTAAAACCCCTCTGCTCTAGATTCTAGACAGTGTTGACAAGTGATGACGTTCACATTCATACAACAGCTCAAGCTACTCTTTTTCCTATGCTTGTCCTCCAGTTCTGGGTGCATGTGACATTAAGTGTTAACTTGGAGAGGAATATTCAGCATTTTTTGTATGTGTAAATAAATTATGCATAAAAACTCCTGCATGCTTTACATAAACCTCAGCATGTGCAGCAAAAATCCAAATTGCACTCTGGCCTTTGCTCTCTAAATGACATGCTAAGAGGGGCTGTGGGAGTTACCATCGATATCTGGAGGCATTCTGCACAGAGCAATTCACTCAGAACTGCTCAATGCAATAGCCACGAGGGAGAGAAGTAGAGCCTCAGCCATTTTCAAAATCCTTCTCAAAACTCTCCCTCTTCTCACATCTTCGAATGTGGTAAGAAAGTTCTTATTTAGCTTTGAAAGCAAAGGAAGGGGAGCAGGGTGGGCCTTTGACATACACCACAGGTAAGACAGACACCCTAACAACCCTGAGTTTCACACAGTTTTAACTACAGTTGGGCTGTTCCTTGCACATGGAAGGGTCGGTTCACTAGCAAGTCCCATAGCATGGTATGAGCAAAAATTGTCCAAGCTGTTCTCCAAACATCTTAAGGACGTTCTAAGGTAAAGTACACGTAACAAATGCGCTAGCTGCTTGGATGTTTGCTCTCTGGATGGAACTTGGGAGGGTCATAGTGCTGAGTTAGTGTAAGCGGAGAGTTGAGACAAAGTTAAATGCACAGTTCCCACCACAAACAAAACACTCTTGCCTATGCAAACCACATCATTCCCCCCATCAAAATCACCACCCAGAGGACTGAGATATGATTTATATACTGAGGCACATCATCACTCTCCATCAACTTCCATGACTACAGAGTACAAATGATGGTGAAAATCCAGGAACAACTGTTGATGACCATTTCAGATGGCTCTTTTTGGTGTTCAAGAGCTATCCTTTGCATTTGCCTAGCACAGCACTGTAGCTTCTGTCTGCCTGCTGAGCGAAATTACGGGAACTGCTGGGGGATCCGCAGGAATGTGAGCCAGTCTGACAGCAGGAGAGAAGAGCCTGAAGTCCCTCAGATGTCTTCACCATCTGTCACTATCTCTGTTTTGAAATGCCAGCTATAAGAGGGATGCAGACTCACAATACCATTGCGCAGCAGGAACAGCAAAAGAGAAAGAGTCCTGTGGTTTTGGTGGTTAAACCTAATCAGAGACACATGCTTGAGCCCTCAGCCATGATCACCAAACTCTGATCCTCTCTGTTGCCAGAACAAATATGCCACCTCCTATATAAGAGTTTATGCATCTCTCCACAGCCCACTCCCATCACCTGGATATGCAAATTTGTTAAAATTACTTAGAATTTTTTATAGTCCTGCAAGATTCAAATGCAAGCCAATAAACACCTCTTTCACCCTCTCGCTGTGTTATTCTCTTGTTATTAATTGACTGAGTTTAACACTTTTGCATCTGAAAGGAAAATGATGTCATTGTTACAGTTCTGACTCACTGGGGTCTGAGTTCAGTTTTCATCTCTACCACAGACTGTAAATAATCAGCCCAAGATCATTAAATTCACAATAAAGTCATCAAAAGATATTGATGGAATCATTCATGATCTTGGTCAACTTTATAAACCTCTCTCAGCTCAGTAATAGAAAGCTGAAAGCAATACTGTACTGTTTGGTTTGAGGAGTTTAAAGAACATGAGTTGTAACTCAGCTGTCTACACACCCTACTTTATATTGCAGCTCCACTGAGCAGCTACGCTAAACCTCAGCAGCATACAGGAGAATGGTAAAACCGTGAATAGAATCATAGAATAATTTGGGTTGGAAGCGACCTTTGAGGGGCATCTAGTCCAACCTCTTTGCAACGATCTGGGACATCTTCAGCTAGATCAGGTTGCTCAGAGCCCTGTCCAACCTGAATTTGAATGTTTCCAGGGTGTGACAGATGCACTCGACCCCCCTTAACCAAACCAGCTGCAGTTTGGTACAGACTCCAAAGAGGTAAGGGCCTGAGCCACAGCTGGGCCAAGAACTCCTCTAGGAAACCCACAAAGGAGCAGAGTGACACAGTCAACACCAATAAGTTGTGGGTACAAGGGGTTTCGTGCATACGTCTTCCTCCCAATTGGAATTCTCCCTGGATGGCAACTGGACTGCATGCCAGGCAACCCTCCCCTGTAGCAGGGATGCCTCTCAGTATTAAGAGATATTAGTTGGTTAGCTTAAATAAGTGAGTTTTAAGTAGAATGAATGACAGACTTACAATGTTGTGTAATTTAGTATGCTGTTTGCTCAGCTTTACTTACTTAGCATGAGTAGCTAGATTTGCTGAAGCCTTAGGCCGCAAGCTGTAGAGTTCCACTTTGATTTACTGAAGGTGTACCTACTTAGTCAAAACCAGGCCTCCAGAGCCAGTGTAAATCAGAAGATACAGAGGCTTCAAGGCTACAACCATCAACAACAGCTGCACCAAGGTAAGCTAATGGCCTGTCTGAAGACAATGAAGGAATCCAACGAGGAACACAACGACTCCAGACCCAAATATTACTGGACTATCACGTGAGGGGCGGGTGAATCGTCTGTATGGTTGTAATTGCCCAGAGATTTCTTTCTTCAGCTCAGCCCCTCTCCAGAGACATGAGCTGACCCTGCTGTTGTACCACTCCATTAAACTATTTTCATCAAATCCGATGCCTGAGTCTGCTTTGGGAAACCTAGGGTTCGAACTTTGGAGTGAACTAACACCAGATGAGCAGATGGAAGCTAAGTGAAGTGGGAATAAGCATGATGAAACTTTGAAGTCTTAGCTAAGTGATAGAGAGAATTGGGTGTGAACATTTAATCCTTTAGCTATAAACACATATAATCCCTTAGCCATAAACCGTTGACCAAGTCTGGGACTAGGAGTGGATCCAGCCGCACCCAGACTCCTCTCTGAGAAGGAGTTTAGAAAGCCAGGGGGTCCATTATGAACCTTGTGACTCAACGGGAGGGTCTCCCTCAACTTTTTGCACCTCCAGTCCCTGTGTAAATCATTCTAAACAGATTCTAACCCCATTTTTCCTCCGTATGTTTCCTCCATGTAGTAACAGAGTGAACCTTGCCATTGAACTCTGTTAAGTCGCACTTTGTCCTGGTTTGGGCCAGGACAGAACCGATTTTCTTCTAGTAACTTTNCAGCGTCCGGGTGACGTATTGGTCATCAGTGTGGGGGAGCTCGATATCGGTTTTGTACATATTTGTATATTTGTGTATATTTCATTATTATTATTATTCATTATTATTGTAGTTAGATTAAAGCTGTTTTAACTTTTCTAACCCATAAGTCTCTTTCCCTTTTCTCTTTCCCCCCCCACTTTGGGGAGGGAGGGGGTTAACAAAGAGCGTCTGTCGTTCGCTTAACAGCCAGCCCAGCTTTAAACCGTGACACACTTTTATCTAAACACTCACCCGTGACACAGGGATGGGGCATCTACCACCTTCTGGGCAACCTGTTCCAGTGTTGCACCACCCTCATTGTAAAAAATTTCTTCCTTATATCTCATCTGATAAAACACATACCATGAAGAAAACAGGTAACTCAACTGATTCAGGAAGATACTACCCACAAAATAGGAGAAGAAAAACATTTCTCATTCATGGAAAGGAAAACCAAGATTTAGAGAGGTGACTACAATCATATGACCACAAGCATTATGTCAACTTGAACCCTTTTGGAGTATCCTAAATTGGATAATAAGAACAGGAGCACCCAACATGGTTGGCTGCTTTTGAAATTCTGGGACAAAGTTTGGGCAAACAAATAATTAAATCTTGCACACAAACTGCAGTTTCTTCAGGCCAGATGTAGCACGTTATCTTTGTCCTTGACACAGAAAATCTTGGCAAAAGCCATGTAACCAGGAGGCTTAATTTTTTTTAAAGAGGTAGGTTTTCTGGTAATTGGTTACTTCTCAGCATTGGAAGGCAATTGTTTTTGTTTGGCTTATTCATAATTTTAAGAATTGCATACACTTTTAGACTGTATGTGATCTACTTTTGCTCTCTTGTGTCTATATTTATAGATTGAAGAGCTTATAAATTAAGACTCACACGTTAAAATTAGCAACTTTTGTCTTGGGCTTTGACAAAGTATCTTAATTATTAGGATCAGTAAAAAATTCCCATTCATCATCAGATTTTCTAATATGGAAATCAGTTTTTGACCTTAGACATTTTCATATTCTTTCTTTGGAAAATGTTCATACTGCAGTAAAACAGTATTGCAACTTGAAATATTTTAATTTTTTATGTAAATATTGTGCTTAATATTATTCCACAGAGAACCCAAAAATTTCACGGGGAACGCAAGCATGGATTCCCTCCAGCCCTTTCCAGAGAGAAAAACTGTTTTCCATCCTGCTGTACTGACTTTTACTGGCAAAACTCCCTGCTCCAGCCAGCTGTGAGGAGTATGCTCTTTGTTGCAATGGAAGCACAGGAGGAAAGAGAGAAGGGGGTAACTTTGTTGGGAATAAGCAGGAAAGTCAGAAAAACCAAGATCACAAATCTTCTCCAGCTCTGCAGTCTCCTGTTTGTATTGCACATGTTTCGCTCTGCACATGCCCTCCCACCTCACAGCCTGATCTCATATTTGATCCAGAGCAAAGCTAGTCTCCGTCATCCTTTGGGATGCATCTTTTTTCTCTCGGCAAGCACCTCCCCATTGCCCCTCCGATGCACCTGGTTAAGTGCAATTATGCAGAAACCTCTGGCAGCGAGGGCAGCAGTGCATGAGGAGGTACAGAGGTGTCAGACCAGCGTCCCTTCCACAGGCACGCCACCCCCAGTCCAGACACCCGTGGCTCTCTTATCAGCACCATACCCAGCTCTCCATAAGCCAAGAAAGCTTCATACTGTCAGACACTGATAAAGGATTACTGAATAAATTAACAAAGAAAACATGTCCCTGAATAATCATCATCCTTCTGCACCCAAATGTTATGGAGCAGTCCCAGTGTTGACCATGGGATATGTACTCACATCTCTAGATATATGTAACATCCTCATGTTAGGTTTTAAATTTCTTTCAGATTAATTTCTTGTATCCCATATACTCTTACACACAAAGCAATGAGCATAGCAAGAAACTTCTTATATTTCCCAAACGGATAGCAAGGCTTTCTAAGAGAGCAGGTACACAATCATACCCATATACAATCTCGTTCCTGTGAAAATGCACTTTATAATCATGACCAAATCTGCAGGTGAGAGCTTTTTAGAAAAATGAACCAAAACTGCAAGTCTACCTGCAGTAAAAACACTTACCTGTGTTCACTCCCACTGCCATGAAAAGCAAGAAGGAAGTCAGAAGTCTCGATCCAGTAACTGCTAGCAAAGTGCTGTTGTGAGGTTACAAGTCAGACCTTGAAGGAGGAAATACTCACTTTATTGTTTAAGCATGCACAGATCAAGACCAAGTTACGTATGATCAGCATTTAATAAGACACAAAATAATGTCAGATTTTCCTGTCCCTAACTCCTTAAATGGCATGATATAATTGAGTCAGACCAGAATCTTCTCTTGCTGGGGGAGTGTTTTAAATGCCAAACTCCACACATATATCTAAATAAAACCATTTTTCACTCTCTGTGGGCCCCAGTTTACTGGACTTCTGCTGGCATTTCTGCTAGGCACAAACTGTGAGGAACGACTCACTGTGCTGCATCAGGAACCAATAAACGTTACCCAGGTAGCACAGCAAACACGCCAACGTCATGGTGTGGGAACAGGAAGCACCCAGGGCTCCTTAGGACAAAGGGGTCTTAAAAACTCAGTAACACCATTCAGGGTGGTCAGACGGCCCTGTTATTTCGCATACCACAATACATTTAATGCCCTGCTACAGTTTTACACAATGCTGTCATGAGGGAACCACAGCTGTGATGTTCTTATCTCCAAAGGAATTAAGAAATGACAATGGGAGGAAAACAGAGGGAGAGCAGACACCAAACATTTAGCAATTTTGGCATTTCCACAGTGACTTTCAAACAGATGCCAAAGAGCTTCACAACAAACTGACTTTTTTTTTTTTTCCAGATAGGTAAAGAGACAGTGCTTTCATCCCCTCAGAAAAAGTGCTAGTCTGCAAAACAAAAATCTCAGAGCACTTGCCTGCATGATTTATCATGAGTTACTGTCATTCACTGTATGTGGCACAGCAGAGGTGGTTTGGGGAATTCCTGGGAAAAAGAAGTAACTCTCCCAGTGCTTCATCTCAGATAGAGCTCCTCCTGGTTGTAGTCTGCAAAGTGTTTTATACTCTTTACAAAAAGGGTGCTGTGGATAACTGGGGAAAAGGAGAACATCTGTTACAGCTGCTAAATAATCAATGTTTCTGCTAAGCCATTTTACTAGCTTAGAGGCTTTTAAAGACCACTGCAAAATCTATATACAATTCAGTAACCTTGCTTCTTTGGAAGCTACATATCACTCTCCTCATTTTGTTTTGATAGGGACAGAAAAAGAACAAATAGTCCCTAGAATATCCGGGTATATTTAGATAGCCTACATTCCCTTTGGCAGCGTGCTCTCTGATGGATGTGGTGCCACAGAGCATGACACAGATCTGTGTGAAGGATGCCATTTAGCAGCAGACAGACAGTCCAAGTTATTTATGGAAGAACTAGTATTGTTCATTGTTTTGCCTGTAAAAATTGTACATATAACTCAGAGTTAGGCTATGAATAACGAATGAATCAAGATTTTACAGTTTACTCAGTGTGGCTGAGAAAGATAACAAGACTTGTCGAGGCAGAGCAAGGAAATGCTTGTGTTCTCCCCATAAATCTGGCCGGTGTGCATGCCATGGACATTACTGTATAGATGCCCTGCTTACAAGGCAGTAATATGACGTGTTGAAGCAGGGGATGTATGAAACATGCTCCTTTCAGGCCACGTATAACCAAACTCAGCTGTTCAGTACAGGAATGGCATGAATGCAAAGACTACAGAAGAGCTAAAGCCCTTGCTAGAGATCAGGTCTAGACCACACCAGCAATTCAGTCCCTGGAGAAGTCCCTGGATTTTACTCAGGTAAACGCGTGGCACCGTGGTTACAGACAAGTCTTCCTATGACCTCCGTTGCTGGGAATGCAGGTGTGCGTGTGCCTTGATCATTCTCAGAAGGGAATCCCACAACTCAGCAACTCTCAGACTGGACTAAGTGCCGAGGTACTTACCTTGTTAGGATCTGGGAGATGCAACTGGCCAGGGCATACCTCAGCCTTTGCCTTTGATTGCTGTAGCAAGAGGAAATTTGAGTATCCAGGCAGCCTTACACCAAAGCAGTGCTGGTCTGTAACCTAGAAAGCAAGGTATGTTTCAACAAACTTTCTATCTATAACAAGAGGCTTAAATACTCAGCTTTGAGGTAATTCACCTTACCTCAAAAACGCATGGGACTATCCCATTCCCACTATGTGGGAATCCACATACACTTTCCAGCAACTATCTAGCCTTTGCCTGGAGAGATTTCTACAATCCATAGTCCTATAAATACTCTGTTTCTCAAAACAAGTAGTTTAACCTGGCTAGAGCCCAGAGGTTGGCCCTTCATGCTTACTAGCGCTATCTACTAGCACTGCGCTCTTATCTTCTCCTCCCACACTTCCCAGTACTGTACCTCAAACTATTGTGCTTATTTGAATTTATTTTATTGACAGATTGCTGTAAAAAAAAATCAATTGAACTATATAGAGAGAATCTCAACAATAGATCTTAATTTGAGGAATGAATAAAATATCTGGGAACGGACTTCCACATCTGGTAACTGAGATTACATGATCCAAAGTTATTGAAGTGAAGGCTGAAATACAAATTAAATTACAAAAAAATCCTTACTCATATTGTGACTTTAAGGTGATTATATGGTGCCTTGAAACAGAGATGCTCAAATCCTGGAGCCGCAACTGTCCTTGGTACAAAGATAATGTCTGAAAACAACAAATCCAATGCAGCACCATTCTATACCACGTCTTTTTGACAATGCGCACTCCAGTCAGTCTCATGGACAGAAATTTGTGAAGTTCAGTTAAAATAGTTCAGCACAAGGAGGAAAACTTGAGGAAATTCAGACAGTAGAAGAATTGCTCTGAGATAAGATCCCACATAGACAGAGAATGGACGGGGGACCATCATGCCAAGAGACAAAAGACGATTTTTCTACTCAGTGAGAACAGCCACTGAGGAAGACTTGGCATTAAAAATCATAAAATCACATCTAGGAACAGAAGAAAGCATGGAAAGACAGTTAGGGAAGGAAGTAGAGAGAAAGTTTTGTTCAATAGACAAGAAAAGGTGCAAAGCACAGTTTATAATCAAATCACAAAGAGCAAGTTGACTTCACGTCTCAGACTTAAGAATCTGTGTTCAAAACTGTTGAGCCTTGACTTAAATTGGCGGGAATCTAGGGGAGTGCCTTTCAAAGATCATCAGAGGTGGCACGTACGAGGTTAAGGTCGACCATGCATGCAGTGCTTTGCTAGATGTAACTTCAGCTCAGATTTCTTTTAAATCTCTTTTCATCAACCACTCACCTGAAGATTCTTGCAGAAAGCAGCAGTATTGTTATATATTTAACTAAGTCAAAGGATAATGCTGAATTGTTTAACCTTTGTACATTCAAACAACTACAAGATAAGAGCCCAGTGACAATTGCCATCATTTACTGTTTCCCAAGTAATGAAAAGTTAACAACTGGAAAGCTAGTGAGTCAAAAAGGACTCTTTAAAGAGGGACTTGCAGACACTGCTGCATTATCTCATCTCACTCGGAATCTTGTTTTCCACCATCTCGCTGTTTCTCTGATAGCGTTTGTAAACACATGGACTTCTTCACACTTTTTTTGTATGAAAACATCTTTCTTCCCAGGCATATTGATCTCTTGGGGAAAGTTCCGGGATGCAAATAGGTTTTCACATTGCTCACTGAACGCGCCACGCAGCTGGCACTGACTGCGACACAGGGCTCTGCGACAATGCAAGCACTAAGTTCTGTCTTGAGAACCCACCTAGCAGAGACAGCATTTTCCAGTGCACTTCAGTTTTGGGAACCAATTTTAAGAGCATGCTACAGAGATTTGATTTTCAGAGACCAGGCAAGCTGTATTTGCTACAGACTAACTGAATGGTGCCTCAGGAATATGTCTGTTTTCCGCCTGAGGCTGGGATCAGTGCTGGTGACCGAAAAACATCGCAGAACTCAGCAGAAAACCACTTTCTTCACTGGCCTAAGTTCTAAGTGCCATCTTGCCTGTCAGGTGAGCGAAACCCTGCTGCTGTTTAGATTTTGGACTTGGGAGGTCCTATTAGCCAGGCTATATTAGTTGCTTTGACTGCACTACACTGATCACAAATGCATGTGCACATTAATATAGTTAAGAGACGGTGCAAGTGCCTAGTGGGCAGTTAATCACAACCATCCATTGAACAGGCATTTTTTGTGTGCACTGAACTTTCGAATGTTTGGGCTTGAATGCCTCCTATATAATGTTTAAATCATTAGCTGTGAGCATGTGTGCCACACTTCCTGCTGGGACTAATCAGCTCTTGAACTAAATCCTGGATGCAGTGGGAATCTGTGACAGAAACTGGGCTTGTAATGACAGCTTCTTGCAACTACAGAGGTTTTTGTGATTGTGTTGGGCTGCGGAAGACAGACAAGTTAGGTTCAGTTTAGGATCTCTCCTGGGCACATAGTGACCTGATTTCTCTGATAATTCTTTCAGAGGCTGACCAGATGGCATCATGAACAGAAGGTGCTTATCCTACAGCAAATCTCTGGCCTTAGGCACTCCCTTGTGGAGCATCAGCCTGAAAACGTAGAATTAAATCCCCAGCACCTGAAGGTATTCACAGCCAGCACACCTGAAACACACAAACAAATGTTGGCACAAAAGCTGAATGACGATGTAGACAAATCCATATCCAGACACTGAACTGTTCTAGCAGAGCTCTCCACCATTGAGACATTGAAAACAGAAGAAATTTTGGGGAATTCCTTCTGTGCCAACAGCCCTGCTCTAAGATCAAAAGACCAAAGCATGATGAGACAGTCGTGTGTTCAAAACCAATGTAGGTTACCCAATGGCTGCCGTGGGAACCAGACATACGTGGGTTGGAATCAACACCCTTGCTCATGTCATTTAATTTAGGACTAGGGAGCTCTCTGTTCTCCCCATCTGCAATTAAAAACATACTTGATGAGTCCTGCTGAGAAATTACCTGTGGTAGAGACAACTGCTCACATCTAACAAGAACTTGTTGATCTGAGGCAAAAAAAGTCGGATGTGTAAGGGGCTTTCCCATCACCTTCAGTCTAAAAGAGGAGAAACTCAGCGCTAAGCTTTGGACAAATCCTTCTCAGAACCAACTTCAGTAAAAAGTGTATACGCAATCTGATCTGCGCTCACCATCTGACAATACTTTCCTAAAGCTATTCATGAGGGGGTAGTTAGCAACAACATCGGACAAAACAGAATCAGGCAACAGATCTCCAGACTTGATCCAATGAATACTAAAGTTGCCAGGAGTCTTTCCACTCAGTTTTGGCAAGAGTTATCTTATACACCCTGTATATCTATACCAGGCATTACTTATCCCTGTGGTTTTATGTTTCATCTGAGTTTATTATTTGAGATGACACTGTCCACGCAGGATTTTAGTTTTCCTTAGCAAATGCCATCACAAGAAGTTGCTGTTGTAGTCCATACTTTGGATAAATAGAACTTCTCCAGAGCTAAAATCCTGAATTCTTCAACTGGACCCAGGCCCTTGCATCAGTTGTGGGCCACACAGTTTAGACGGCTGAAAAGTCAACAGCAAGAGCTCCCCTTACACATTTTGGGATCATATTTTGTGTGAAGAATACATAATTTTATTTCTTCTGCTACCTGCTTTGAAAGAGGAGATCCCAAAACCTGCCTCTGTGCCAACACTCCCTGTCAGCAGGGATCCTTTCTCCTGCGCTCCTGACCATTCAGTCATAGTGCCAAATAAGACAGACTGATTTGGTGTTAGCTGGTGGTATTAAGCTCTAAACAAAGTGAGGGACCACCTGGCTCTCTTAGTTGACTATGTTAGACCAGGATCCAACATCTGTTCTGGCAGGCACAGAGATATTTCAGAAACATTTTTATTGGAACTTGAAGGCTGTGCAATTTTCTTGCTTGACAGCCAAATGCACACAAACCCACAAGTTAAAAAAAAAAAAAAAAGCATTTGTCAGCTTGGACAAGCTAAATTTACTACTTTATATAAGCATACAGCTTGTGTACTTTGAAAAGCCACTGAGCAAGTATGTTCCTCCTCAGGTAAAGCCAAACAAATATATGTAGAAGTGAAAGGAAAACAAAAGGAAGAACAGATGCCTGTAAGTGAAGCCATGATCAGGTGATAGCTCTGTTCTACCACATGAGGAAAATGGCCTGGTACACAAGAGTCAAACTCTGTTGAGGAATCACCTTCAAGGGCTGACACATGACATCCTAGTACCTCTAGACAAAGCAAAAAAGCACGCTTGGGCAGCAATCACAGTCCATGCTGAAATAATTTGAGGATTCCTGATTTAGTTTGTTCAGCCAAGACTAGGACCTCACACAAGTAACATCTTTAACTTGAACAGCCCTCAACCCTAGGCTAAGGCCAGTCTGGGAAACTTAGTGAGTAAAAATACTGAAGTGCACTAAATGACGTCCCAGGATCCCTCCAGAGACCCAGAGTATTTCTGTAATGGTCATTGGGGTTTATGTTTTTGCTATTAGAGAGAACATTTTGCATGAAGGAAGACTGGAGAGTGTGGAGCACACTGGTTGGAGGGTGTGGGGCAAAGAAAAATCATACAGCATTTTTCAGATTTAAAAGAAATGGACTTAAGCTCAGATTAGAGAACAGAATCTTCGTACCTGGTAGCAATGCTTCATACAGAGCTGTAAACACACATGGCCATAATTTAAAGAGTAAAACTATGCTGCAAACCCATTTAATACAAAAAATGCTTTTTACATTTACTTGTCATTTGTATTCTACACATTCCTTCTGCGAGCTACAAAAGACAAAGTAGAAATAAAATACGTTGGCCCAGTGGTCAGCAGCAAGCAGAACAATCAAACACAGCTCCTTCACCAGCCTCCTGACTCAGAGACCTTGCGAGGAGGACTGGCAGCTCCTTTATCCTTGATATAAAAATGCTATGCATAGTCAACCCTTCAAAAGTAGGAAGCTGAGTGTCAGACCTATCTAATCTCAAAACCAATAAGAAAATAAAGTAATAACAAGCACATAGAAGACCCAGAAATAGGTTCAGTTGCTCAGTACAATAGAAACATTGCCAACGAGACAATGGCCACATGTAAGTGCCCATAAGCTTGACCCTTGGTAACTGCATTTGCCTGTGTGAGTTACAGCAGGCCCCTGACTGTCCCCATTCAACTCCCTCAAATTCTGAAGGGCACTGAGACCATTTCTATTGTACTGAAAATTATGTTAAGGGAAACAGCAGTATTATGAGTACTGAGGGAAAAATCACTATTTGCAATCTGCGATTTGCCCAACATGAGAAAAGCTTTCTACTCCTCCTCATATTCACTAAAAGGAAAATTGAATTTATGAACAACCAAGTAATTCTGTTTTAAGGACTCACCCCCAGGCAGTGAAATCGCAGCATATGCAGAGGACAGTTAGGAAAGGACAGAAGATACGTGAGTGAAGACCCCAATCACTGCTAATGATGTCAGCAGAGAGTGCTTCGGTGTCTCTGTTATTCAGCCCTTTGGTATTATTCTTAGTTTTTATTTCAAGGTCCAGTAAGTTTTGTTTATTGAGGTGATCACACAACTCAGGCATCTTACAAGAACAGCTGCCTTCTGGCTTCAAGAGGAAGAGATTTAGATTTACCTTTTCAGTATGCTGTTTAATAACCACCTGATGACATTCTTCTAGGAAGTTAAAGAACAGGCCCCTTGCTTTTAAAGCCAGATTTAAACCCCCAGAGGAGGTCCTTTACCACTACTTTAACAACCTGCTTATCTAGTTTCTCAGTCCTTTCTAAATGATGAGCTCTTTCTCATTTCCAAGTCGATTTCAAGCACTGAGAGCAAAGGCTGCAGGAAAAACTGTTGTGTGCCTAGCTACAAACAAAATCCTTTGTCAATATAAAATCATTCATAGAAAAGGTTAAATATGCATGCATACTGATAACTAGAAACAATAACACTAGCCTTTTCCCACCTTTTAGGCAATCCAAAAATGCAAACCAAAGTGATTCAGCCAGCTCTCCTCTCTCTCTTATTTGAGGAGCTAAATCCTTGTTTGGTGCAGAGGAATACGCGACGGACGCAAAGTCCGGTGGCAGCCAGACAGCTTTGCCTGACCCTTAAGCTGCCAGGCTAATGTTAACAGATGAAGGAGCCTGAGTGAACGAATAAACAGTACTGACTGAATCCTTTCCCAAATGAAAAACAAAAGTAATATATGCTTATATCCTATCCGTGAACAGAGGGCCCTCCACCAAGCAAAGCATCGAGAGATGTGCTGGCAGGCAGATGCTTTTCAACTCGCTCTCAGTTTGCTCATTTTAACTGTGGAAGGGGTCCAGGAGGCAGTGGCGGGGGTAGCTGAGTACAAGACTTGCAGTATTTTCTTCTTTTCATCGGAGAAGTGTTGAGATACACACCTGTAAAACAAAGATGGAAAGGAGAAAAAAATGGAAAGAGTTGTTTGATCAGGAGTGCGGAGAATGGCACAAAACTTTAATGCCTGAAGCTGAGCTGTGTTTGTATGGGCAGGCTTAGATTATCAGTGATTAGAAAAATAAACAGGGATGTGATGGCAATTTTTTTTCCCTCTTCATTAGATTGCCAGAGATTAGCAATTCCTAGCAATTTTTTTCCCTGTACCGGGGGTGCACCATCACTGAAAGTATGATTGCTGCTGCTGGAAGTTTCCACAGTCCGATGCAGGTCTTCACAGACATGGAGGCAGTACTACTATTTCTCCAGAGCTTGAGTCCCAGGACCAAGACATGACACAATATTTTCCCCTTACTATCATCACATTCACCACCTTTCCTGGACAGAAGTCACAGCCTGACGTTGGCTTGAAACGTGTGCTTTCTGGGACAGTAATTGTTTCTGATAGAAGAACAACACCCTAAGAAATCAGCGGTTTTCCTTCAAAAGCAGCCGCCAGTATGGTTAAATTCTCCCCCTCCTGAAGCCACGCTGAGTTAGCCTTCGGGTGGCTTCGCAGCTTCCCCTAGGCACGGGCCTAGCACAAAGAACACAGCAACACTGAAAAACTGTGTTGTCCCTGCAGACCCTATAAAGTAAGTAACATTCCCCTAGAAAAGACAGCAACACGGAAGCACAAGTCACCCAGGAACAAAACACAGTCAACATGGTACGATTCCAGTCCAGAACTGTGTACGAAACAAAACGCTGTGTTCAGCTTTGGGCAGTTGCATTAGGCCTAAGTTTTTACATCTGCCTCTCAGGGAGGGCCGAAGGGGATTCAGATCGAGCATTTTCACATAAGCAGATTTGTGACAGAGATGAGCAGTCATGTGCAGCAGACAGGTGCACCCTGTACCAAAGCAAATAAGCAGCAATCCCTGACCTAAAAAAGGTTTGGCTGCACCTGGGGACAGGAGATGGCTACAGTAAAGCAGAGAACCGGGGCGGAGTCTAACAGGCGACAAGCAAAGATCATCAGGTATTATTGGGTCTGCAACAGAGGAAGGCGTTTCAGATTGCTTTTGTAGGAGATCCTTGCGGTGAATTTACAGGTTTTCATGGAGTGCTTCCTTTGTACTTCTTTCTCCCCGTCAGCACAGTACTTTCCATCGCTCTGTGAGACCAGTATCACTGTATTTTACCCATGGGAGACAGCAGCCTGCTTTCAAAGGAACATTCTCTTTTGTGAGTGCTTTTTATCAGAGAGATTTCACGCCTGTTGCGTGTAAAAGGCTCAAAACGCCTGCTATTTTGTCAGATAGCAGAAGGTACCTCAGACTGAAAAGTAATAGCTATGCTCATCACGTGAAATCTCAGTACTTTGGAAAGGTTATAGGTTCAGGCAGGTAGGACACATGATCCGTGTCAGGCCAAGAGTGACAAAAGCCACCTCTGTGCATTCAGCACTGCATTCCCCAATCCTTCCGGATGGGCTAGGAACCCACTATTCTTGCTGTGGATTGTTTATAGCTGAAGTCCTCGGTTGCTACTACATCTGCCCATTAGATAAGAAAGGAGCCCCAAACAGCTATAAACCTCTGACCCACAGGCATAACTCCGCAGTGTGTTCACTGCTCCTATAAAATAACGCCCATGATCCAGCACTGGGAGACCGGAAGGAAAGGTGACAGCTAAAGGAAAACTGCAGAGAAACACCAGGATTTCCACCTAGGTTACCTAAATACAGAAAGAAATAAAGCATTTTAGGTACTTTATCAGCTGAAAAAAAATTGCTGGGAACTTCAAATTAGTAGTTTTATGTTGAAAAGATAAGAAGAGGGTAAAGAAGTAAATAGGAAATAGACTATTTTAGATCAAATTCTGTACCCTTAAAGTTTAATGAAAGTTATCAGCTAGCCATTTTAATGAATTTAGAAACTTGAAGATTTAAAATGTTATTACTCTAAAGAGCATACCTAATCATTTTATCCTAGACTTATTCATGGTTTAGCTGGAGTCTCACTGAAACCAGGGATACTACGGACATACAGAAAGAAGCAACCTGAGTGTTTTTGGACTAGGGATGGTGCTGAATCACCATTGCAAGGATATATGAGAGAGGCAAGATTGCTAAAACTATCACATGTATACAATGAAAGCATTGATACGATGCCAGAAATTCCAGTAACTGCTTAAAAGACTACTGATTCTTTCTGCAGGAAATATGCTTTTACTATCAAAAGTAGCCCTAACTAGAACTGGAAAATTAGTTTTAATTCTTCCATTGCGCATCTAAACAAGAGGCTAAGTTAACTCCCAGCTGACTTACTCCTTCTTCTTGCATTATTTTGTTCCAGAGCCAAGAAAATGAAGCTGGATGCAGCTTTGTGCAGGAACACGGGGTGTTTTAAGTAAACAAAAAGGTGCACAGGCAGGGAATACTGAGCTGGTAGCTGGAAGTATTTGCATCTCACTACCAGCTCACAGTTAGGCACCCGCCAGTCAGAACACAAGGAAAGAAAAAAGAGTGAAGATTGGTTTTTTGAAAGGACAATCTTACCATTTGAAACTGTCATCCAGATCGTAGATACTTTAAAAAGCAAAAAAATGCTTTGCCCTTGCTTTGAAGGCTATGGCTTTCCTGTATTATCCCTTAGAATGGTCTCTAAAGACTACAGGGTGGCCCTCCCCTTCTACTTGCTCTAGGCACAGAAAGCATTTGGCTAGAAAAGGCTTCCACATACTTCAATGCAAGTACGCTTCTACTTGTGCAGTCTGTAGACACCCGTATTTAGGACAAATTCCATCTTGGGTAATTCTTGTTTCTGGTAGGGCAGCGGGATCAAAATTTGAAGTTTTTTTGAATTTACAGAATCACATTTTGGTTGATCTCTCAAAACGTGGAGATGGGTGCAGCCACAGATAAATAGTGATAGAATACAACAAGGCAAAGCCACCATAAACCGTCACTTTTGTAGGCTCTATTCTTATCAGTGAGGAGCTATGCTATGATACTATTCTTCCTGCCCTCAAAACAAGAGTAACACCATCTACAAAGCAGCCAACTGATATCAACACTTTATGCTTTGATTAGACTAGATCATATTTCTCTTGATTGTTTTATACTGTGAGCATTAAACGGATTTTCTTCTACTCTTATTTCTTCCCAATCCAAACACTCAATCAGGTGTTTGAGAAAAGAGAACAATTTCTTACTGGTACAATGAAGATGATACTCACCTGCATGGAAAATTCTGTGTAGTATGCAGGTGGAAAAACCTCTAAGTGTTGTGATTTATCTATACTGATTACCTAATTAATGTAATGAAATTGTAAATCTTATTACCTTTATGCCTCTTTTTGTTGAGTTTGGGCAGTTTGGAGTAGCAGCCTTTATCCTTGTGACCTACGGGTGAAAAATAAACATTACCAGTTGAGACCGGTAATGCAAATAGCCGTACAGACACACCAAACGGGTTGAGTTCACAGACACTTTGATTACCATATTTACCATTGAAATCCTTGAACAGAGAGATCAGTGAAACAAAGGATCATCACGACCGATTTTTACATCTGCGCATAGCTTTGCCCCTAGCTCAGAATGGGAATGAATTTGTTCTTTTTCATCATTACTAGTAGATACGCCAGATACATTGTGAAGATTTTCACCCTTTGAAACGTCACATGTTGGCAGCCAATACAAGCAGCAAATTCCAGCTGTCTTAACCTAAGCAAAACACCGCACTCTTTTTCCAGTTACATCGCTTAATGAAAATACAAAAGATTACCAAGAGAAAAAAAAAAAGAGTATCTCTCTGTCCATATGGACGGGCATGTAGAATAAATTGCTTTGGATGGGCAAAGCCATTTAACTCTTCCCTCCCTACTAGACCTAAATACGTGAGCTGTTGATTGCACTTGACATGTTATGCGCTGGACACGTTAAAGGGAGAGGAAAGGTTGACTCTGGAGCAGAAAGGACAGAGGTACGTGATTTCTCATTGAGAAAATCTCACATAGGGTCAATGTTTCTGGAACCCCCTGTGACACAGTTGTACAGCCAAGGCTAGCGATGGTGGCTGCTCTAGATCCAAGAGGCTGAGGTGTCTTGTCACCATAATTTCATTCTGATGTAACTGGTTTTAGATAAAAAGTACATTTGTCTTGCATACCCAGGCACTTCTACTTTCCCATCACTGCGTTTATGGATAAGGGACAGCGTCTTTTGCACGCTTCCTCCCCACCTTCTGCCACAGCGAAGCACCAAAACCCTGGGGTGCACGTTAACAAAAGGGAACATTAGTACAGGATCCCATGTGTATTAATTTGGGTTTTATTTGGTGTTGCTGTCTCCTGTCCTTCCTGGACAGGCTTCTGCTGTGCTGCTGAAGACACATCTAGATGTTCTCCAACTCCCTTTGCACTGTTCCTTAAATTTACCTCAAGGGGCCTGGGAAGCCTGAATAAGTAGAAGTAGGAAATGCAAAGGGAGCAGAAGGACTTCAGGTACGTACATGATGACATTGCTGCAGCATTCACTCCCCCTCAGCCCAACTGGTAAATGAGAAAACTGGGCAGTTGACTTGACCAGTTTGAAAGACAGCTTCCACATGCTTCTCCATAGTCATATTTACACATAAAGGAATCTTAGGGGGTTTCTAGAAAATATGAAGCATGGCAAATCTGTTGCTCCTGACCTTTGGACATTTTGCTTATTTGTTTCTCCTTATCTCAGATTCATTCTCTACATCTGTGTAAAATAAACACCATAGAACAATCATGGCGAGTCTCTCAGATTTACAATATCAAACATCAAATCTGAACAGGTAAGTCTAAAAGTTACACCTTTCAATTTTAAACTGTCTCGCTGCAAACAAAGAATTACATCTTCAGAGATGTAGTTATAGACAGATGGGAAAAACCTCTGTTTTTAAGATTTAAACTGCTCTATGAATTTCTGTGCTTTGGAATACTGCAAAATGGTAACTGGGTGCCACAAGGTAATACAGTAGTTAAAGCGTGGAGTATCAGTGGTTAACAAAAACAACAACAAAAAAAAGTCAAGACTGACTGAAGGTCAGAAGAGCTAGTTTCACCTGTTTCACTATTCTGTAAAGAACTTGTCATTTACTCCAGTGCTGGTGACCTGGCTGTTTCGTATTCCCTTGTTCTGTAAGGTAAAAACTTTTTTCATGTGTTTCTCACTATTCAGAAAATACATTCTTTTTACATTGGTAGATGGTTATCTAATGGAGAAATATAACAGGAATTTTCTTCAGAGAAGCGGCTTTCAGAACACAGATTCAGGTAAAAATTAATCATGCTGTACTACATGCAACAGGTAGTAACGGAGGAAATGCTGCCGTACAAACCAAAGTATCGATACACAACCACATTCTGCAGTTTTTTAAAATTTTTTAATTTTCTAAATTAATTCTCTCCACTTGCCAAGCTCTGTTTGTTTTCCTTAATTAAAATAGACATAGAGAATAAGCAAAGAGCAGAAAAAGGAGACAATTATATTAGAATATACTGTACCTTCCACAGTAAAGGCACTGAGACACAAAAGAAAGACAAACAAAAAGCCACATAGCACCAGGAGCTTCATCCTTCCAACTAGTCATGAGACACCTTCAAAGAGACTGAAGCAGCATTCGGTCTGCCTCCAGCACAACCTCACCTTTTTATAAGATAGATCGGAAGGAATGTTGTGTTCCGCATGGGTGGAGATTTGGCCTTTGTATTGCACTTCAAGGGATGAAAACAAAGAACGCTTCCTATTACGAGAAGCAGTTTATGCAAAATCAGGCAGCACTTAGCTGCATTACAGAGTATCCTCCTGCCAGCTAAAAAGGGGCACCTGGCTTTAAGAATCAGAGGATACAGGGATGCTCCGACGAAGAGTGTTTGTCCTGTGGTTCACAGCAGACTCCTTAGGTGACCTTGTGTGCTCCTTTGGGTGCTTGGAAAGGCAGAGAGCGCAGCTGAAATGAAGCTGTGTGGATAGTGAACTAGTACTGAAAAGGCAAACCAAACCCAGAGTGTTTAAAGCAAAGCAATTGCCAATGTGGTGTTAACATAATTAAGAAGACAGCTGGTTAAGCAGCAGATTTCTGAGTGTATTATTAACTTCTCAGTATCTGTTATATCTGGATAATGAAGTCTTACAGAGATTCCAGCTAATGATCAAGATTAAGAAGTCCATCAGATTCAACACAGTATCAAGGTTCAGAGAACATGCACTAAAAACAAAAGAAAAAAAAAGAAAGAAAGAATAAAAAAGGTCCTTCAAGCAGGGATCAGCCGCAGAGCTGAGTCTCTTAAATAAGGCAAAAGCTTAGGTTTGTCAGCATCTAATTCTCACAGCTTATTCTGATAAGATTTGGGTCTCAAATACCAGAACGCGCTGTAAGTTATGCAGCCTTAAGAGCTGGGAGCGGTACCTGGAAGCTGTTCAGACTTGTAATTGCAGCTGGACAGAAGGCTTCACTCTTCTGCACATACATTGCCCTCTGGCAAATTTCAAAGGTTTCACATTTCAGGTTTTGGATTTGGCTTTTTTCTTGCACTGGATCAGAAGCCTTCCAAATAAGGTCACCCCTTTATCTATCAATCTTAGCCCCAAAAGTTTGTTTCTACATTCCTACCTAGCAATACCCAAATATTGTGAAGAGCGCTAATGCCTCTAGGATCAAATCACTAACAACACTTGCTACAGATAGTATTGTCTTCAAAGTGCTTTATGAACAGCCCTGCCCCACTACTGGCGAGCCTCACTCGTTCAGGCTGGAGTCAAGGTTTTAGTTCACATTGCTGTTAAGCTTCTCAGCAAGTACTTTTACAGTTCAGTCAATGATGCAGAGAAAGACGAATGGGACAACAGAGCGTCAATGATGTTTTTATGATCTCAGGCTTCTTCTGAACAGTTGAAACATACAGATGTGAGCTCTGTTCTTCTACTTTTAAAATCAACATTTTTGCTGGTTCACACGGAATCAATCCTTTAATTTGTAGAGGAGTTCTACACTCTAAAAGGGGAACAATCATTACTATTATCAAAGTAGGTTTTGTCAGTTAAGTGTTTTATAAAAAGAACTACTTACATAAAGCATATAAACTAGAACTACTTATGCAAACTAGAAGCCTCGTAGGAAGGAATTTGACACGGAAGCATCTCTGCAGTCCATTTTATTAACGGAATCAAATTTACAGCTTCAGTGTATATGAACAGAAATATTATATTGCTCTGGATGAACTCTAAATGGAGAGCAAAGTGACTCATATAGCTTTCAGCACAGAATGAAGTCTAAGCTGGTAACAGCGGAAACTCTTCAGCTTGGCTTTCCTGAAATAATCTTTTCCATTCCATCAGCGACTCGTCACTTTAGCAGACCAAGGTTGATTTATTACCGAAGAATTTCAAACTTGCATTTGTGTCAGCAACATGACACAGCACATCCCACTCCACTTCAGGATAACCTTTGTATTTCTGTCTAGTCTCACTCAGGAAAGCACGCACTTGAATTTAACAAATGGCAAGTGACTTTCCTTTATAGGGTATTAACCTACACCAAGATGTCAAGATGGAAATTCTCAGTTTTCTAGGCCAAGTGATACTCTTGTAAAGATGTGGTAGTTACCCCTTAACTTCTGTGCTACCAGGCAGCAAAGCTGAGGATGAGAGGAGGCATGGGGAAGAAAATGAAGTTTCAGACAGGACATACGACTTTATGTCCTGGTTTGGGCCAGGACA
>VZSC01006796.1:326276-342301 GCA_013398225.1 Steatornis caripensis | reverse complement strand
GGGAGGAGCGGGCCGGACAGGTGACCCAGAACTGACCAAAGGGAGTTTTCCATCCCATATGCGTCATACACAGTATAAAGCTGAGGGATCATGAGGGTCACTCTTTCTTCTTCTATGGCCGGCGTCCAAGGAGGACTCTGTCCAATTCTTCTACCTTCGATCCCGATCCGTGCACTCCTGAATCCAGCTCCTGCCTGCTGCTGCTGAGTGCAGTCCGGGACTTTCCCGCGGCATGCACCGCAGCATCTGGGTGAGGTATTCATCATTAGTGGGGGGGAGCTTGATATTGGTTTTGTATATATTTGTATCTATTTCATTATTATTTTTACTATTATTATAATACATTATTATTGTAGTTAGATTAAAGCTGTTTTAACTTTTCCAACCTATAAGTCTCTTTCCCTTTTCCCTTTCCCCCCTTTGGGGAGGGAAGGGGTTAACAAAGAGCGTCTGTCATCCATTTAATAGCCAGCCCAGCTTTAAACCGTGACAATTTAAATCTATTTTCGTTCTTCCACATATTAGGTAAAATTTTATTAATTAAATAGAAGAAAAGCAGGCTAGTTGGTAATTAATTGTCAGCAAAGCTACCCCAAAACGTGGAAAGGTACAGGCAGGCAAGTTGTGCTGAAGATCTATCCCAGCATGTAGCTCTGGAAATTATCTCCTTACTGGTGACTAAAACCAACAGAAACAAGACAGTTTTCTGCTGGTTTTGTTACATCACTTCTTTCAAAATATCCAGTGAGAGATTTTGAGCAGTGACAATCTCACTGTAAATATCTGCACAGATAGCGTAGAACAAGTAGACATGATCTTCTTCAAGAAAAAAACCAACCAACCAAAAAACAACCTAAACTGAGCATGTAGAACAGAGCTGGGAAATTTAATGGGCTAGTGAGCCTGCTTGCTAAGGTTTACAGATCTGAAATGTCAATAAGGCACATGAAAGAATAGGTAGGAGAGTCATTTTTCTGCAACATTCAATCAGGCTGTCTGAATAGCATCGCACTGAAGCAAGTATGGATCTCACTTGGGGACAACAGTATTTTATTTCCATTACACTTTCTGAGAAAGTTCTAGGCAAGTTCATGTATACATGATGACACTGCATAATATTGAACAATAATTATAATCACAAAGGGAGATTACACATAAGCAGTTAGAGACTCTCAGTATGGCTCCAATAATTAAGCAATTATAAATTTCCTACTGCCTAATTTCACAGAACTCAAACCATTGCACTTTTAAATCTTGACTCAAATATCACTTAAATGTAGAAGTCTTTGTGAAGTCTTTAGTTGTTCTATGTATCTAAGTCTCTGAAAATCTAGGAAATTATAATATCCTAAATTTTGGTCTTGCTAAAGTCAGTGAGGCTTTTTGTACCAAGTCGGCACCAAATCAAATTCTCTATTATGTTTTATTTTAGTGTGGGTTTTTTTTTTTTTTTTTTTTTTAAAGAATCCCAGGTCCTACTGAAATGTCTGGGAAAGATGGGGCAACAAGAGGTGCATGTGTGGGGTCTGAAAGCAAGAAAGGAAATAAAACATTATGGAGGAAAAGAACGTGTTAAGACGTATTACTATATATGTTCTAGTTGAATTAATTTGGCTTTTTTACATACAAAAGTTGTACACTGAACACAACTGAAAGATTTTTTCCAAAACTGTATTGCTTTGGTTTTTGCTGAAGGAAAAAGAAAGCAAAGGTCTTGCTTTACGGACAAGTTAATTTTGTGACTTAACCATAACCACATCTAGGTAGCAACCATGTGAACAGAATGTTTTAGTGGTAATGCAGAAAAAAACCCAGACTGGTTTGTAATCAAAAGACATAGTCTACCAATAAATGGTTAAAGCTCTCCTGCCAAAAGATCTTGTTACTTACTGTGTTTGAAAAGCTTTTTACTCCCCAAAACAATTTTAATTTCACTGATGTTAAGATGATTATTTCTGAAGCTTACACAAAAGGTCTTCTCATGCTTCTATTAACAAAGACCTACCATCTTCCCCATGCCCCCTACCCCGCCAAGAATGACTCTGTTAATATCAGGACATCTTTTTTGATAACACAAAAATAAAAAAGGAAAATCACATCACCGAGCGCATCTCATCTCTGCCTCCTAAAATGGCAGCTGCCTCACCCAACTGGCTTTCTTCCTTAAACATATACTAGAAATGAAAAAAATCTCCTACAAGGCACCTATTAACTCAAACCTACCAAGACTTTATACCCAAAAAATCTTTCATTTTTTTCAGCATTGAATGGAACCATCACCTTCTCTTCCACGTGCACGACAAGAAATAAAAAATGAATACAGAAGAGGAAGGTAACCAGGTAAGATGGGAAATGAGTTGCATAACAGAACCTCATCACGTGTCGGCTACTGTAATTTCAGGCTATGTTCATTTAATTAAACTGAAAAAATGTTGGAATGTTAAATGCATTACAGCTGCTGCCAACACATACCTCAAAAGAATCATTTTTCTTCTGGAATATTCACAACAGAATATTGGCAACAGGAGTGTTTACAAAGACTTATTTTTCTAAATACAGATAACCGCATTGTAACTTTCCCATCCACCCCAAGCAAGAAGTCGGCACGTGCTACTTGCATGCCTCATTTGTTTTCTGCTTGCAAGAGGCAGGCTGCTACTTGGTCTCCTCTGTTACAACAATCCAAGCCTTCCAGCTACTGTGATGGGAAATGGAGCAAACCTGTATACTTTGCACACTCAAATACCCCACGGAGGGGAAACGGAGCAGGTGGTGGGAAGCTCCGCTGTCTGTCCAGGGCAAGAGTTTTAAATAGTTTACACTTCTGCCTGTCAGCCTGCTCTTTTATTTCTCGTTCCAAGTTTGGAGAAGCCAAACCAAACACTTGCCTAAAAGATACTGTGCCAAAAAGAGCACAAAGGACTTTGCCAGATGAGTCTGAAGTATTGCCACAAACTTCCAAATCTCCTTGCTACCAGGGGAGGCTGCCACAACCTCCACAGCTTTGGCTGACCAGCTAGGAAGTGCAAAAGTAGCTCTGGCCTTCAAAACCAGAGAGGATCAGCAATGCTACCCCAGAGCGTGGCCGAACAGACACAGTTTCTGTATTTTCTCTTCTCCAATGTGTACAGCATCTGCAGCCTAGATACTCTCATCCATTCTGCTGAAGACATCATCTTGTATAAGACAAAATTATACTTAGTCTTACGTTCTTTGATTCATAATCTTTATTTCATATAATGTGCCTATAACCTTTGCCATTGCTGGCTGCCTGTGTCTGCCACTCAGCATGTCTGTGCCAGCAATTACACTGATTTACGTTACCTTTTTTAACTGTCTCCTCACCTGGTGTTCGTAGTCACCTCCAGTTTCTGCCCTCGAGTCTGTTCTCTTTTCATACTGCTTGCTTCCCTTCTGCCACTCCCATGCCTTTTTCCCTCTGTCATCCAGTTCTGCCCCAGTCTCCTATTTCCTTTACTATGACCTGGTAATAGGTGAACAATATTTTTTGTTGCAACTCTGATTTTTTTTTTTTCCCCACTGAAGCTATTTTTTTCCCAAGGCATGAGTCTGCTTTTCCGCCACAATATTTTGACTCTTCAATAAAATACAAATGCATGAAAACCTGATTTTTTTTTTTTTGGAACCAATCTCAAATCATATACATGCTTAGACTCTACCGTCATTCCTCATGGGAGAGAAAGTTCAGCATAAAATTTCCCACTCATCACATGGGCTAAATTGTCCATTCAGGATAATCTCGCATAACACATCGTGGCTAGCAACCTGCTGATGCATACACCAAGCTGAAACGAGTTCGCTTTTGAAACCTTGTAAGAAGCTGGAGCTGTCCACTAAGAGACAGAAAGGTTTGTCTCACCACCACCCCTCTCCCTACTGAGCCGAAGCTGCTCTCGCCCGCTGCCAGGAAGCCCACACCCTCCGCGGCTGCAACAGCAACCGTGTTGCGGTTTCACAGCACACCCTTGCTACCTGGCCTATTCATCACAACCTTCGCCTTGCTGTAGCCATGCCAACTCCCATCAGCTGCCTTCCCGAAACCCATATATTCCAAGACTACTTCCTTGTCCCTCCTCATGACTGCAGTTTTCCGTTCCCTTCCTTTTTTGTATAGGCAACCCTTGTGTTCTGTCTATACCAACAAACACGTCCACATACCTCAGAGTGGCATGCCTAATTACGGCTGGAAGGTCAAACGTGGTTCAAGTTAATGTGGGGTTTGGTTTATTTGTTGGGGTTTTTTTTGTTGCTGTCTACTCAAGTGTTTGTTAAAATCCCCTGCTTTTCATTACCTAGGCTAGGATGAACGCCTGCCTTTACCACAAGGGCTGATTTTAGTTCCTTCCAGTATTTACCCCTGCGGCTCCTTCATAAGTCACAGAATAGTGGTAGCATGGGGGCTCTTGGCTCCATCTGTCGGAGGTCTTCCTCTGCTTAAGCCCTTGACTATGTTGCTTTCTTTCCCGAAGGGTGCATGTGGAGTTGGCTATCGAACACGCTCTACCTCATCCTGTAACTGCTGTTCTTGAAAGCACGTTCAGCTCATTTCTCACGCCTGCTGATTTTCCATTTCCTTCCTTTTGAGCACTACAGCCAGGGCTTCTGTTTTGTTACCTTTGTGTATATGAAAAGGACAACTGGCACACCTAATTATGACCATAAAACTCTGTGGGATTTTTTGCAGGTCCAGGCATGACTCAATGATATGTAAACAGAATGTGGCTAAAAATTCCCCGTCTTTTACAGGAATTTCTTATTTTCTTATGCGTGCCAAAGAACGTTAAAGACAAGGCATATGTTTATCCTGCAATCAAATTAAAATCTGATCCTAAATATTGACTACAGCTGACATTTCTAAGGATTTCCATGATGTTTCAAGTAGCTCTACTTTAACTCATGATCTAAATAAGGAGCTGCATAATTTTTAATAATTTACTTCAACTTTTTAAACAAGCATACAGCTTCATTTAGAGAAACAGCATGACATCATCATCTTCTTGGAAACTGAGTTGGCCAAGAAGCAGTTTGACTGGGGCAGGGGAAAAAAAATAAAACAAACCGAAATTTCAATGTTTAACTGGACGATCCAAGATTACATGCAACGTCCATGAAAAATACTAGTTAAACATTTTTATAAATTCTATGGTGGTCTAGGTATCTACAGAAGTACTAGACTTCTTCCTAGATGCTAACTTACCACTGCTGCAATGGTGAGGTAGCAGAGGCATGATAATTTATTTGTATCAAGGTAATGGCTTTTGAGTTACAGGTCTTCACTTCCTGTGTGCAAGCCTAAAACAACTGCACCATCCCGCCTAGGCTGGTACGCATGAACCATCGCTACCAATTCACCTTACTCCTGACTGCAGTGATGGTCCATCCAGAGATGAAGATCACAGTACAATACACCCTCATCCATCAACATCTATTTCTAAGGAAAAAAAAAAGTAAAAAACCACCCAAACCGCAAACAAGAACAACTGCATTTCTTAAAGCAATAGATCTCTTCAGGATTTCTGAAGACCTTGTAAGAGCAAGAGTAACTTAGCAGATTCCTCCCCTCATCCAAGACAATGTAAGGAAACAAAAATCCAGCTATCTTTGCAAATTGTATTTGAGCCCCAAGTGAATGAGAAGAAAGACAAGCTGAGCTGAAATGCAAAAAGCTCGCTCCTATATGTTATGTCTCTTATGGAGACAGATTCAGACAAAACTTGGGCTCTCAATAAAAGCTTCAGCAGAGTTCTTCTATCCCATCAAATTTCTAGCTCGAAGTAAACCCATTGTTGGTGAAGTGTTTTTTCTTCCACTCCTTCCTAGTCACATAACTACAACTGAGGTGACCGTAAATGCTTTGGGGGACAGACTGTGTTTGCTGCATTGAAACGGTGCCCAGTGAACTGGATCATGGGATTTCAGCTCATGCAAGCTGACACAAGTGGCTGACACTAAATCAAACCATGGAACATTCTCCTCAGACAAACGTCACTCTGTAGGAGAGGCAGGAAGAAAGGTTGAAATGCATACCATTATAGAAACGCAGACAGCCTTAGCCTCTAAACGCCTTAGCTCAAGTTCTGGGCTTCACATTACCAACTTATTTTGGTTGTATTTAATGATGAGCATATCCACAAGGTACAGAAGAACCAGGAAGAGGCCACAGTGGCCGACTAACAGCATTTATACCCACTCAGAAGGACAACCTCCCTGTGCTATATTCCCCAAACCACCTCCTGTCAGATCAGTACAGACAGGCTTTATCTGTTTTTAAGAAAGAGACCAATATGCACATCAATCACAAAATCTTTCCAGAAGCCCTAGAGGTCGACAGCTGCACAGTATTTTCTGCTTTGAAGGAGTGCCAGCTGAATTAAACACCTTATCTACTCAGGAAAAACAAGAGCGAGATGTCTGCCCAGACATTTGTCATTGTACCGCTTCATTTCCTCATCAGTTTTCTGGAACTAAGCATTTGGCAACCAGACTAGTTATTTTGGACAAAACACCTGATAGTGTCTTGTATTCTTCTACCATCCTTCTGAAAGAAAAAAGCAAATAAAAAGTGCTTTCTCAAGGAGCAGCCGAGAGTGAAAGAAGGACGAATCTTGTAGAGCCATGGTAAATGGCAAGAGGGATAACCCTCCCCGTTAGGTGCCTGTGTTTTCCCCCACTCCAGAGGAAGAAGTGACACACAACAGGAACAGACCTGCTTCTCTAATGAGGAAGTTACACAGCTCCTCTCATCACCCATCACGGAGGTGTGAGCTCTGGCAGATTAGCTGTCAGAAACAGTTTCCTAAATCACAACTTGCTTGGACTAGAGGACTGGACTGCTGCAAGAAGAAAACATTTCCCTCATGCATAGCACACGCCGCACTGCATCCAATGTAGACGTTTTGGGGCTGAAGCCTTGCCTCATTTCGGTATGCCCTGTTTAGAAGTCTACAGCTACCAGATAAACTGTCCCTCAGCATATCTAAGGCCTTGAAAGACTAGAGAGAGAATAAATCACGTAAGAAACCAAGGGGAAAGGGGACACATGTTATTCCATCTTTACCATGTTGCCTGCAGGAAAAAAGTTAAAAACAAGCAAAATACATACAGCTACCATCCCCACCTTTACAGAGCAAGGCTATCCAGAAGAGTGACCTGTGAAGAGACAGAAGAGGGAACACACAGAGCTTGGAGGCCACAACCACCACACACCAGCTGCCAGCTCTGCAGAAGCTTTACTTGTAGGGCACAAACGGAGGAATGGCAGGACACTTGCTGAAAAAGCTCTGTGAAAGATGTTTCAAACCCTGCTCCAGGACAGTCCTAAGTGATTATCAACTCACCATAAACTGCTAGGAGAAATGATAATCCCAGTCTTGATCTTCATTCTGGTCTTTGCTACTTACTGTATCCCAGACGCTGTCATTATTGCCTCTAATACAGTGAATACAGCTACAGCCTGCAGTTCCTACACTACGCACCCTTTGCCTTTGAAAACGGAGACCAGAACATACCCCCAGAGAACTACATTGGTTCACCGTAACTAGTCTAGGCTGAATTAAATTCAGTTTGTATCCTGCCAGTTCTTAACGCTTGCTGCCTTCTCATAGCTCAAAAGTTAGTTTCACTTATCTCTACACTTAAGACAACCATTTGCTCCAACTGTTTTGTTCTCTTTATACCACAAGCAGCTGCTTCAACCTGGTTAGAGGAAATTCTCATACATAAAACGCAGATTCTTCTTAGAATGTCATGAGCTTTTAACAAAATACTAATGAATCTTATAATCTATTAACATACCACCTCCAGAAATGATGACCCTATGAAGACTGCAGTTAAGAGTTTATCTATCTAGTTTCTTTTTATCTAGTTTCTTTTTGGCAAGTGCAAAAAGACACTCTAGAGCATGCCTTAATTTAACAATTAGAACTTTTTTCAAGATTTTGAGAGACAGCCTTACTGGCTTTCAAACATAACGCATTAGTAATGCGAATCTAAGGATGCATCACTTATTCTCCTGGATGATTCAGACATTCTTACCTCTGCACTCAATTTCCTTCCCAGCCCCCAACTTACCTTGGCAAACAGCAACAGTCTTTTTTCAACTGCAAAGACGTAATAAATTTGCTGCTCCTTTCATAAAATGAATGCCTTAATACCCTCCTCTATTGTTCGAATGCCTCAAACTTCCAGCTGACAAGACTCTAAACTCACAGGTTAGCAGGCTACATAGTATATTTGTGTTTTCATTTCATCTCCTGTCTCCAACCTCTCCCTTGACATGCTTCCGTCTTACAATTTTGTGTATTCTTCAACCTTATTTGTTAAAAAATTTTCCTTCTTCTGACCGAGTCTAAGGATGATGCTAGTTCATTGCTCCTAGTATTCCATTTCCAGTTTGCTCAAGAACATTTTCTCGCTTCATACTTCTCCCACTGTACCTTAGGTGGCATTTACAATGGACATTAGCCAATTCCCTGAACCACAGGTGGAACCTGACGAGGAGGGAGCTCTTTGCTTTTTAATTCCCATGTCTCCAAGAAATACTACACTTTCAGCTGGCTTTTTCTTCGTGGAGCTCTCTGTCTCCGTTGAACTTACACACTCTTTATACCAAGGAAGTACTACTCTCACCCAACACCTGCATCTGTCCCACTGCCCCACTTAGATGCCACCAACACACACAGTGCATGGGCACACAGGCAATAGATCAACTGTGTTGCTCTTGAGGCAACACTTGCTGGCTTGGACTACTTGTCCTGGTTCGACCCAATGCAGTATTCCATCCCATACACACTGTGCTCAGTATAAAGCTGAGGGATCATGAGGGTCACTCCCTCTCCCTTTATGGCCAGGGGCCTGAGGGCACTGATGGGCTCTAACGGCCCTGAGCAGCCTCACCTGGTGCTGCTGCCCACACCCACGGCCCAGGAGCCCATTTCAGCCCAGCATGGGGCTGTCAGTGGGGGTGCTGGTGATGTGGCAGGATACTGCTCTCCAGCTCTGCCCAGCTCCTTGCTCAAGCATCTGAGGACTCGGTCCGATTCTCCTGCCTTCGATCCCAATCAGTGCATTCCTGAATCCAGCTCCTGCCTGCTGCCGAGTACAGTCTGGGACTTTCCTGGGGCGTGCCCCACAGTGTCTGTGTGACATATTTGTCATCGGTGGGGGGGAGCTTGATAGCGATTTTGTATACATATTTCATTATTATTCTTTCTATTATTATAATACATTATTATTGTAGTTAGATTAAAGCTGTTTTAACTTTTCCAACCCGTAAGTCTCTTTCCCTTCTCTCTTTCCCCCCTTTTGGGGAGGGAGGGGGTTAACAAAGAGCATCTGTCATCCATTTAATTGCCAGCCCAGCTTTAAACCATGACAACTACTTAACAAACCTGGAAACATGGCACACATCTTTGTCCACCTTTATCGGTGTGAGCTACCAATATGACTGAATCTACTGCAGCCACCAAACTGTAGATTCTCAATTTTACTGTCCATAAAAAAACCAAAACATACATAAAACCGTTTCCATCTCACCCCCTTGTAATTCACGGATGCAACTATAGTCCAACTGAATAAAGTGTTTTTGACAGACTTGCTTCAATTAACTGATGAAACAAACTCGAGTGCCATTACTGTGTAATTACTAAACATACTTTTACATCTCGAGCCTAAAAGAGGCCGTAACTTGACCATCCACCCCAACCTCCTGCATAATCTAGCAAAACATTGCTGCAAGTAACCACTGCACTATAGCACGGAGATCCAGAATTGACTTGAAGACTTCAAGAGAACTAACCACAACCCCCATTAACCTGTGGCAAACTTTGAAATTTTCCCCCTTGAACTGTGTTCCTGGGTTCCACTATTTTACCATAATTCTAACACAGCCCTGTTTCTGGCTAATGAAATTTATGACTCCCTTTTTTTTACTGCTATGCTTGCACACAAGCGTCTAGTTCTCCTGTATTTGTTATCAGTTAAGCAGGAGCTTATGTTTCTTCTCACTAAACAATACTAAACTAATGAAATCTCACTCGAAACCATGTTTCCTTAAATATGAGTTTACTTGAATAAGAAAACCATGAAAATATCTGATCTTGCTTGCTTTTGTGACTGCTTTCTCTCACTTCCCTTAAAAGTAGTTATTTAAGAACACCCAGAAAAATTCCGTAGCGAGTGTCATTACTACCAGTCTGTAAAGGAATACAATTACATATACCCATCTTCAACCTCACCAAACACTGAATGAAGAAGGAAAAAAACTTCTTATGACTTCATAACCAATAGTCAAAAACATGAACAAGAGCCTCTTATAGAGAGGGCAAAATAAAGTCAGCAAATTAAAAGTAACATTCCTTATTAAAGAAAAAAATTAAGCTTTACTCCTCAGCTAGTCTTTGATTTCTATGAGTTTATACCCTCCTAATAACCATTTTCCCTTCCTAGTTTACAGGAGCGTATAAAACAGGAGATAAAGAATTAGAGGGGCTAACCACAGTGTCGAGCAGCTTTTACAGATCTGAACTTTAGGACACAGGGCATCCAATTCCCTTCTGAAAGTATTCAGTGTTCAGCAGGAGACAAAAACCCAAAAGACAGTTCTTCCTCAGCTGTATTTGCTGTCAAAAGCTGCTGGACAAGACATACTTAATGGACCCTAATACCTACTTACAAAAGTCTCTATCTCTTCCCTCAAGTAAAATTGAGGGGGGAAAAAAAAAAATCCCACTATAAATTGCTTACGGTAACATCACCCTACTAAGTTCTATTGGTAAGTCTGAACAATTTTTTAGTTCTGGAAGTTTTCAAGTTGTCTGTTTGCATTCGAAGAGTAGCCCAACACGAAGCCAGCAGCAGCTCTCAGACAGATGCTCTGCTTGAAAAAATGGGCACCACTTCTGGTGCCTATCAAGCTACATTTTAGATTTTCATTCCTCCAAAAATTAGAGCTGTCTTAACTAAGATAAATCTTAATTCTTCACTTAGGACTTCAAATGTAAAGGAAGAACTCTTAGCCTTGTTTTTCCCTTTTTGGAGGCCAAGACTAAATAGCACTAAGACAGTACTTTCCTACTGATGTAATCTCATCCACAGGAGTCAAGCCACATCTTTTCAGAAGACTGAGCACAAATGAGTGCTTGTGCTTCCTCCGGCATTATTTGGCCAGTTTTTTCTTAAAAGATTATTACACCTTCCTGTCAGTCTCACTTTCCATGCAAACACCTCCCTTAAGTAGGGTGTTCTACACCTTACTGTTTCAAACAATCCAGGATCGCTCTCTTGGTTCGTAGTCAACCTCTAAAACTTTGTCCTCAGAATCTAGACAAAAGGAGTTTTGCCTAAGTGTATTTTAGTACAGGCACAAATACTAGAATTTTGTTCCAAGACCGCTCTCTGTAGATTTCAGAATTTGACTGAGGACAACCACACTGCTGTGTTCAGCTATGGCAACAGTATGTAGAAATTTATTAACCATTATAAAATTGCTTAAAAAGGTAAAACCCTATGAACAGGCTACTTACACTTGACATGATCCACAGATTTCTTCCATCTAAGTACTAGATTTTCCTTCAGCTCTAACAGTGCCAGGAACTAGATCGTGCCACATAATCTTAGTGCACAAAGGAGTTACAACAAGGTTCTTCACAATATACTCTTTAAGCCCTATGACTGAAGAGACTAAAAATACTACAGTATATGACACACACAAAAGTAGCACTGGCTGTAGTCAGCAGCCAACAGGTTACACTAACAGAAGCACCTGAAGCAAGTGTAGGTCAGCATCTTCCATCTGGGAAACATCCCCAGAAAGATGCTAGCCAGTGAAACTGGAAATAATCTTTGTGGATTTTTTTTTCTTTTACAGACGAATATGCACTCTCTTCCAAAGGAAACTGTAGCCAAAAAAATATTTCTAGTACTCTTCACCAAGTCATTAGTGTAGAGGTACTAAAATACTTCTATTAACACAGGCAAAGTAAGTAAGAGCAGTCAACTTGTGAGGCTAGGATTTTATTGTTCCATAAGTCAGTATATAAACATAGCATATTTACCAGAAACTGAAAGTTTGAGTTGCTGACATTAGCTCAAAACTTTCTTGTGCCCAAGAACTCACCTTTTATTCCAACATACAGCAATAGAGTTTGGTAAGTATAAATTTCTTAAATCAATTTCACTAACAGAGAACAGTTCTTTTAGACCAAGCTAAACATACCAATTTGGAGAAGAATTAGAAACAGACTAAAGCATACATGGTATGCTATGGCAAATTTATGGTAATTGGGTTTACAACAGGCCATCCTCAATTCCCTTCTTATGTGCCAACTGTACAAGCTTGTAAGAGATGAGCACTAGGAGCTCTTCTGATGATGGGGCTTCATCCACGATACTGAAATTTAGTCACTGGATGAAAGACACCCCTCTATTGCTATTAAATAGTTTGATAAATCTAGTATCAGAAGAACCTAGCTATTACATCCAGTCAACATTACAGCAAGGAGTTCTCATGTGTACTCCAGAAAGAGACTAAAGTTCACATGGGACAAATGCCACATAGTTTCCTCATCTTGTCTCCTTTCCATGCTCTTTGGTCACCTCACCTGCCAAATCCAGTGCATTTCTGAGAACTGCTTAAGCCTTTCTGAAATTCCTGCCCAGGTAGAAGTCATTACTGCATTTAGTGCCATATCCAATTTGTTCAGCTCTCCCCGTGTCACTAAAATATCATTTACACAATCTTAACTGAAAACTGATGCATCTCAATAGCACTCAATGAAGTAGCTTGTGTATCTATCTATATATGGGATACCGGTCTATAAACTACTTCCTTTACTATGCAGTAACAGTAAAAAAAGAGTTGAACTGCTGTCAAATCCATTAAAAAGCAGATAGACTATTTTACTTATATATTAAAAATAATTTACTTTCCCAAAATAATGTACAATTAGAAGCAGTTCACACTATTTTGAACACAAATCTGGAAAGTGTTTGAAGAAAAACTATTAAGTCTGAATCACATTGCACTGAAACAATATGCTGAAATGCTTTAAACTTCTGACTTGCAGCAAAATTGCTTGTAACCATGAATTTTTATTTATGTGCACTAGGTAGTCTGTCACACAGCTGCAAAGAGTCAGTCATCTTGGTTTACTTTCTCTTGCCACCTCCACTGCCCGCAAGCATGGTGGCCACCCGAATGAAGATGTTCAGTGTATCTGTGTAGATACTCATGCACCTAGGAAAAAGGAAGTTGACGTCAATGTTGTTGAACAGATACAGTATTATTTGGTGTTTCACACCATACTTCATTTTTTAAAAGCTTTCGTGAAGCATCTGTAACAAGACGCAACTATGATTGTCCTCAGTGCTCGATACGTCAAAAAACCCCTGTACTTTTGTTCTACCATCTCTGCCAGCAAGAACTATTTACAGAAGTCTTAACAGACAGTATACTGTTCTCATATAGCAGCCCTCTGCTTTTATGTTATACTTTCATCTGTTTATCTCCAATAATTTTAAAGAAGGTCAGTATTATTCTACTTTAAGTATAAAAGAACAAAATCAAGGAGGAAAACAATTCACCTAAGATCAGACAGACACTTAAAAGCAAGTTACTTGTTAGTCAGACTTGGCCTTTACTGACAGTCAATTAATCCTTCTTTCCCTATCTATCACACTATTGAAGCTTTTTTATTCAGTGACAGACTGGTAAATATCAAATGACTGTGAAAGAGTTAAAATTTTTTGTCTCAGCTGATACTGACAGATACTTTCAGAAAGCAGCTATAAGTTATCCCAGTAATGCTTTGGAAAACAAAAGTACTTTTCAGACAGTATTGCTGGAAGCATGTGACACCACACATTCAATTCCATTTCTCTCATTTCAGGCAGATGGTTTTAGTTTTAACTCCACTAGCTATTTTCACATTGTGTTTTTAAACCCTGTGATTCTTCACATTTGACAGCAATACACTTTTGAACAGAAAACAAAAGGTCTAGCATACTTTGATACAGCTTCAAGCAAATTCTTACACAGACATTGAGACCAGCTGTGTTAACACAGAATACTTACGAATTGATTGGATCGTATTTTATTACTCCATAAGACGGAACAGTTTCTGCACGCTTAATAACAACCTGTGTATCGTAGAGCAGGAACATGGCAAAGAGCACCAATCCACCATAAACAGCTACCGAATACAAGCCAGCACCAAAAGCAGAAGTAGGAGGCAAGAACATGGATCCTGGAGAGGAATGGACAACAGTATTCAAGAAAGCTACTATGTGTATCTGCTACTCTGAGCTGGGTCAAACTTCAGTTACCGTAGCATGTTTTTCAATGAGTATTCAATTCTCAATGTGTGGTGCATTTTTAATACCAAGAGCATTATTAATACACGAGCTGAAAATGTCACATATACAACCCAATCCAGTAATTTTGAACATCCTAGGGCATCATGTGCACTTTTCTTCACGTGAAAATACTTCTATCCCTAGGACTACAACAATGCATAGAAACACATAAGAGAGAAGAACAAGTGGATCAGGAACTACTCACATTTACTGTCTGCCCTAGTCACTGGCAGTAACTAAAAATACAAGCCACCACTATTGGCCATTTGTCAGATTAACACTTGCCAGAACTGTAACTTCATGTTTGTTTTCAAGAACAAGTTTAACAGAGTATCTTCTGCTACGCTAGAGTTGCAAGGGGTGTATTTAAGGCAAACCTTAATGGACAGACCAGTCTGCAGTTAAATGCGAGCTGCATCTTAGCAGTTTAAGTTTATAACCTACTTTATCTACCAGTATTAAAAGAGTATCTTACCAATTGAAGAGGCAAGAACAAAGCCCAAGCCTATTCCAAGTGGTCCTCCCATGTTCAGAAATTTTTCACTGGGAGCACACATGGCCACAGTTGAGAGCCCTCCAACGATTCCAGCAGTATACCAGGCAGCTCTGATCAGCAAAGGACCACCCAAGAAGGTTACAGGAGCCACCACTGCACCCATGACACCTAGCAAAAGGAAAACAAAACAACACCCCATAAGATTTGGAAGAGTTCTGGTAAAAGCATCATCTGCCAAAACAATTTTATTTTTTTTCCAGTCAGATAACATGTCTCGAACTAATCTACTTACATGACAAAATATCAGCACACTTGATTATGCACCTGTCTAGAAGGGAGCACAATAAGTTTGCAACCTTAAATTCCATTACCTACTTCTATCTAGCTCTGGAGAGTACTTCAGGGAGCCGATCTTTGGAAGAAAGACTAACAAAAGTCAACATATGGCTCTGTTCAAAACAGAGCTGGTAAGAGATACTTAGCATGGACTAATCAACTACATAATAGCCACAGGAGCACTCAACACTGAAAAGCAGGACAGATTTCTGCTACAATAATTAGCTAGGCAAATAAGTTAGACTGTTTGCTAGTCTTGTATGAAACCTCCATCTAATCCATTAATATCACATCAGGTTGTTTCACTTAATCACTAAAACAAACACAATTTGTTCTTGGTAGAAATGTTAACTCTGGAGAGGCAAATATGATTCCAGTGCCTAACATCCATGTGTCTTTCCTGAACCATAAATTACTTCTGGCAAAACAGTTTTGAAAAATGATAGTCACTGTTATTTGAAGTAGGTATCATTACTAAGAAACTGATCTGTACTCACAGCTTATGTACCAGATGGGAACACGTAGCTAAGAAGCTGCAGTTTAATACTAACTAACATCTCGTTTTTCTAGTCAAGTTTTCACATACATTCCTATCCTGTACAGCTCAAGCGTGGTAAGTGTAGGCAATAGTGCTTACAGAAGCTATAGTGCCAGAAAGCAGCCATGAAACCAGTTAGTCCTATCCCATGCGCCATATACATACGTCAAGTTTAACTTGAGCATGACTTACGAAAAATAAGAGTTGTGTTAAGGACACTGAAGAAATTTCAGATTGGGTTAGAGAGCAGCTAGGCAAACTGAACACGCACAAATCGATGGG
>VZSC01006796.1:253763-307384 GCA_013398225.1 Steatornis caripensis | reverse complement strand
GCTAACCCAAGGGATTCCTCCGAGTAGGTCTTTGAAGAGGGCAAAGTTAGCTTTCTTGAAGTCCAGGGTTCTAATCTTACTTATAGCCCTGCTTCTTCCACGCTGGATCCTGAACTCCACCATCTCATGGTCACTGCAGCCAAGGCTGCCCCCAACCTTCACATCTCCAACCAGTCCTTCTCTGTTTGTTAGTATCAGGTCCAGGGTCGCTCCTCTCCTCGTCGGCTCCTCCACCACCTGCGTTAAAAAGTTGTCATCAATGCTCTGCAGGAACCTCCTGGACTGTACATGGCTGGCCGTGTTGTTTTTCCAGCAAATATATAAAATTATGTGTTTTACATGTGGAAAACGAGGCCTACAGCATTCATTTCAATTCCCGCATTTAACCAAGGTTAAAATACATGAAAGTATAGAAACTTGGATGTCAAATCCCCAGCTCAGTAAATCGCTTAAGCTTGTGCGTAACGATGATACTACTTGGAACCGCGCTCTAATGTATTTAACTTAAAGGACATGCTCAGAATTGTTGCTTTAGTTACTCAGGAGTAGCGCTTTGGTTACTCGAGTGCTCGGAGATACATGAAGATGAGTGCTTTGGTGAACAAGGACCTGACATTGTATGGTTATAAATGAATACATAAGACAGAACATTTTGTTCACTGAAGATTCTGCCTGAATAAATTGTACATAAAAGTACATTTATTTTTCTTGATCCATGTTTAAAGTCTATAGCATGAATTATTTACATCAGACAATCAAAAAAAGCTAAAACAGTCTACAAATATTTTTCAATGAAATAGTGAAATCAACATTTACAGCATGGGACCTCTCAATCTCCAAGTAATTGCTATTCATTTTGTTTAAATACAATAAATACTCATTTTTCTAAGTGCCCGAGAACTCTACTGCAGCAAAAACTGACCCGGGGCTTTTGCTAAAATTGCGGTATGTGCTTTCACTTTTAACATGCAGGGCACTGTTCTTCTGCAACTTCTCACAAAAAAAACCCCTCTTTGAAATTCAGTAAGCTTTGGTTCGAAGTGATTGGTTTCCACCTGGATGGAGTGAAATTTTCTTCTTGGGAAGTTTATTAGTACATTAAAAGATGCAAATTAATTCATAATTCTTTCAGCTCATTCTCTTGGGAACAATTACACAAGGAAATTATTAATGTACAAGAAAACAACAGTTAAGAATCTCAAAGGGCAACAGGGGTACGGAATATATGAAAACATTTAGACCTAGCTAATAGCAGAACTCTGTTATAATAATAACAGTTATAAACCAATTTTAATTTTTCTTTATTTGTAAACTCATAGCAGCCACACGGTGCAGACAAAGAATCAAAGACCCTGGCAAAATGAGTTTACAGTCAAAGGCCCTGTTCTCAATGAAGTGGTGTGGAAACACAGTGTGAAGAGTTGAACACATGCTACCAGGGCTTCTAGGATCACAGCCAAATGCAAGGCTTCAATCAGTTCACCGGTTTCAATGTCTCTGATGTATACCATTCCGTGATGATTGCATAGAACACTAGCATTTCGGTGTAAGTTCCTGCACTCTGATAAGTAAGCCCAATATTTTCATTTGGATAATGAAAACCCCTCAGGATCCAGTTAATATTTGATGAAAAAACAGCAAAGACAGTTGCTTTTTAGGCTTCTTTGATGCACTTACTTTTTCTGCATTTAGTTAAGGTGTTAAACAACTCAGCCACTTTCCATTTTTGTTTTCATAATTTATCTGGCCTGCTTTTAATGTTACATATCTGATGAAAATTTCAAATATTTTTACAATCAGAGTCGTAACACAGCCTCTCACCAGGATACCTATAATTAATCTTGGCTGTCTGCTTCCAGCACTCCCTGACATCTGGCTATCAGAAGACTGAGAGGGAAACACATGTTCTCAAAATACTGTAAACCAAGCATCACTACTGAGGGAAGTTTGCTGTAACATGGGCATTAGGCTGTTGTGAAGAACTTGCCCTTTTTTAACTTGAAGCACAGCCACATAAACACATCGATCAAGCCTCTGTTGACCAATACCTGTTTCCTTGAGGTCTCCACACTGAAAGTCTGATCATAGCTTAATACAGTGGGGCAAGACAATAAACAGGGATGTCACCTGAACTGAGAACAAGATTAGATTATGATATGCAGGAATAAAATCACTTGTATTAGACTCGTGCACATATGCCTTTCTCTATAGACTAGATCTAAACAGTACTGTTGACAAGTTAAAAACCTTTAGATTTAAAAAAATAAGATGCAGTACAAGTATTTATCTCGGTTTTCAGAATAGCAGAAGGACTGAAATAATAAAAATCTAAATAACATGGACTGAGAAAAATAAGTCCTCAAGAAGAAGAGTGGACGCAGTAGAACTGTTGTACATACAAATCACCCAGACAGAAATCCAGGTTCTAAATACAGCAATATTTACTGCACTTTCTGGTGGCAGTGGGCCGCTTTCAAAACTTCCTCCCTCAAAATAATTCCTAATTAGAAACACTGTTTTGATGATATGTATAAAGGAAAAGAGAAGTTTCTACATGTTAAAAAATAGTACTGTTGAAAACACTGGTGAAATTCCTGTTCTGTCCTGCTTCTGCGGTTGCCTGACTGGATGAATGTATTTCCTTTTGCCAAACTAAAATAGGCAGTTTGCTTCCAGAGGAGCAATTCTATCTCACAATTCAGCTAAGGCTACTGAGAGAAATCAAGGATTATTACCTATCTAATGCCATCATTCTGTATATTTAAAAGAACATACGGAGTTATTGGAAAAAAAGGAGTAGACACTTTATGCATAATTAATTTAACATCGCTATGCAACTCAAATTCCACTAGCCTTTTTTAGCTAGTTTTTTCTCTGCTACTTTATGCTAGAGACCCAAATCCCACAAACTGCGAGAGAAAGAGGTGTGAAGCAATCAGAAGAACATTTCTGAGTGAGATTACTGACAAAAGGCCATAATGGTTAAACAGTTTTCAAATGCAAATTTAACTATATGAAAATGCAAGCAGAACTTCTTTTTGCTGAAGGCAGGAGAATTAACTGTTATTTTTCATGTCATGTTTATTTTTGCCCTTAAAAAACCCCCAAAACCCAACAATATAGAAACCTTCAGAGGAAGGATAGGCAGGAATAAGAGGGTGAGGCCAGACCAGGCTTTTTATAACCAAAATTTTCATTCTGTAAGACTTCGCTTGAGGCTGTTACATGTGAAACAAGCTGATGGCATCAATTTGACTCTAAAGGGTCACGTGCCTGTATAAGAAAGCGCTGATTTAACTTAGCTTGGAATAGCATTTCTCCAACTTCAAGGGCAAAATGGACAGAGAATATTCCATGTCACCATTGAAGTGAAGTCTTGTAAGGCTGGCACCAAGGTTCAATGGCTGAGATCCCTCGGCTGTTGGCTCTGTGATACGCCTCTTTGGCAGCAAAGCAACAGTGTCAGCCTACCATAAATGTAAGTGCCAGATCCTTTTTTTTTTTTCCTTTGAAGTGCACAATCTTAAAGGTTCAGGGTAAAGCCCTGGAGAAAACAATATTCAAGTTAAATATCATCATTGTTTTTGAGAAATTACTTTAGCAGCTATCCTAATTAATCATGGCCATTCCCTATCTATATAGACAGCAGACACAGAAAAGAAGTGTCATGTAAGGAGTCTTTCAGAAGGAGTTTCTCCCCTTTAGATAGAAGCATAGAGGCCTGTGTTAACATAAGAACTCAGCAGGCTGCAGATAAAAAAGGTGAGAGCTCCTCTAAATGTCAGGCTCTGAGTTTGGTTACTGTATTTCTGGGATTTGGCCCTTAGCATTGTAGTCATTCAGAAACCAGCTGCTGATTAGTACCAAAGCAAAGCCAGTGATACAAATGCGTGAAACTATGAGACACTGAAGGAAATAACTTTGAAAATGCAGCGATGCCTCATTGATCCAGGAAATTCACTTAGGATGCTGAGGTGTTCCCATCCCCGTTGTCAAAGCATTGCTCATCTACCAGAGGTGGCCAGATGAGACATACCTCAGGTGGTGCGGTTTCCTTCCCAGTAACCAGAAAGCAAATGAACTGGAATTTTGAATCTCAGCATGAAAAATAATCTTCTTTTCTTTGAAATGGATATTGTTTCACCTGCGATCATAAACGAGAATGAGCGGTGAGCAAGTGCCGTAAAACCACCTAGGTTTAGTTTTAAAGGTATTTATGGGAAGTCTCACTTATTGCTAAATGATGGAGAACAGTTATAATCTGTTATAGTTAATTTACTACTACATAAGTAAAAATGTGCTAAGAGCAGCACACTTGTTAAATTAAAGCTCCCTTAATGATTACACAGCACTTGGGAATAACACCCAGTTAAAGAGTAAGTGGTAAATGGATGTTTTCTTTAGAATCATTCATTTTGGGAAAATAAGACAACCGAAGCCCTTTACATTTTTGCTGGTTGTAAAAAGAAACTAAATATCAAGAAGTAGACTAGGAGGGATTTCTTCTTGTGGTGAATATTGGAGTACTTGCTACAGCTGATACAAGTTCCATGAGACACTCGGGGCTCTAGTTCTCCACCCCATTACAGTGGGTTGAGCTGAAGTCAGTGCTGTTCTCTTGCTGTGTCACTCTTACAAGAGACTGAAAAAAATCAGGTAAAATACTGGTCTGGATACTACCCCGTATCTTTGTTGTTTTTCTTCTCGTCACTAAAGTATCTGAAAATGCGATGCATTAAATCAATGGTAATAGCAAAATCCAAAGCCTCAGATAAAAGCTAGTGTTTTCCTCTTTACAAGGGTGACGATTTTAGCTGAATCAGGGTTATCTTTTGGGTAGGGAGTAACCTTGGTAATTCTGGGGTGGGGATGAGACTGATGAGGATAAATAAATAGTAGAAGAGATGATACTGTAACAGCCTTTCTGATAGAAAGGTGTTCTCCAAGGGTTAGACTTGGGCATATTTCATCAAGAAGCTGTGAGGTGATCTATTGGATCTCTTCTGAAAGATTGTCAATAGAAAACACTTCTTACCTTCAATTCTTGTGTTTCAACCTGGGTTTGTCACTTTTTTTCAAAGCTATTTCAGACCCAAATATACTAAGAAAAAAAGATATTGAGGCTGGATCATCTCTTATTTAAAAGTTAGAAATTATAAAATATTTCTGTGGCATAGTTAGATACATTGGAAAAAATATTTCAATTTGGAAATGAATCACAAAATTAATTGCTAAAGTTACATTTAAAACCAACTCAATCATTCGTAAGTATGAAAATGGCTGTACTCTCTCTTCTTTTCTATGATGTACTTGTTCAATAAAATGTGGCATTTTTGCATTTAGTACTTCTGTGAAAGAACTTGATTTAAAAAAAATCTTAAATGTGAAAAATCATCCAAAGCAATCTCAATATAGCATTGTCATTTTTTGTTACCATCTTTTCATATAGGAGCTTTATGAAAGTATTGCTTAAGTAGTTCAGGGGCCATGTTGCGGCCACCCCGCACAACAGCATGAGTGGATGGCGATGGTTCAAAGCTCGGTCCCCTCTGGATGTCTTTGTTAGAACCTGCTGTACAACAGCTTTGCGCTAAAATGAGACAAGGATCATTTAGGACTAGCAACCTGTCATGTGCTAAGACAGGATGAAGAAGGCTGATAGCTGCAGAGCTTACCGCATCCTCTTCAGGCATGGCAGAATAGCTCCATAGTAGAGGCACTACGGAGGACTGGGATGGGTCCCCGCTGTGGATGACAATGCAGCTAAGTTATCCCAACTCAGAGCTATGCACCAATGCTTTGTTTTTGTCTTTGGCTGTCAGAAAACCCCTCCCGCGCATCCAAGCTCCAAATAGAGCAATGGCAGCATGCAGAATGGATCTTGACTCACTTTGCACATGCCTGTCTCCAGTACTTATGGTGATGCTACAGCATCAGATCATTATTTTTCTTTTCATACGCATGCTGTAATTGCATGATATTGGCCAAGGAGAGTTACAAATGTGGATGTATCAGCTCGTTGTTTAATGGGGCTTGCATAATTGGTGGCATATGGGATCTTAATGAAGACTACATGCAGTATGCTGTTTGTCTAATAAGAAATTTAAAGTACGTCTTTTTGTGGTTTGTAGTATGATCATTAAGACGGCTGGAATTAGTGAAATTACTGTATGATTAAGAGAAAGGCATTCCAGCATTTTCTACTCATTAATAAAGGAAGACTATGTGTATGTAGAGCAAGATTGATTAGAAGGTAAGGACTCCAAAAAGCAGTCAGCACTGATCAAAATGAGAGCTACTAAAAGTCAAGAAATCATTGTCTTGCAGAGAGAAAATCCTTTCATCCATGATAAATCATAAATATTGAAAACTTGCGCTGGTTGTTCAAAGAAGGGTTCTTAATGATGTCCGCTTATGTAGGACCCATGCAAATCTGTGTGTGCAAAAAAACACTTTTAATTGCAGAATTTTCTCCTCAGACATTGTAGGTGTATGCTGGCTGTATTTGCTGTATTCTGAAGTTCTTTCAATTCCCTGTAGACTTCTGCATATTAGATAAGGCCCAGGGAAGAAAGAGACCCTTATTATCCTGTCCCAAGTTCTTCGACTTCTTACCCTTCTTCCAGTCCTCTGGGGCTAAAGGTTTTGCCTTGGGGGTGAGGAGTGATGAGGAAGAGAAGGTGTTTAATAGCGTAGCCTGTCAGATGCACACCCTCAGGAACAAGAGCCTGGAAAATGTCTTCTGTGTACTTTCAGCTGCAGTCATTATTTACATTTTTCTTAGCATTCCTCAAAGGACAAACAGGAACACCATCCTTCCTTCGGCAAAAACAGCGCGGAGTTCTCAGAATCATGTGATAGCCTCATCTTCTTTCAGAGTTGTTCCAAAATAAACCATCTCTAAGTCACCCCCCCAGAAGTTTTTAGAACTCCATTTTAGATTATGATAGGAGGAAAAAACACTGGAAGAGCATTTAAAAACATATATGATTTTTGAGTCCCATCTTTTGAAAAGTACTTTGCCAGAAATTATTAATATTTGGCAAAAATTTTTAACTAGTCAGAGACCACTTACATGTTGCCTGAAGTGGAAAAAGCTTTTTTGATAAAATAGAGGGGGTTATGTTTTTTGTGTTTATGGAAGTCTCAGCCGTAACTGTGGAGCAAATACAACTTCTGCTATGTAGAAAAAAGCTGCTATGTAATTTATTAATCTAAAGTGTTCCAACATACTACAGATACCTGTAAAATCATATTGATGAATGCATAGGCTCTGAAGGGCATATTATATAGAAAAGCAGTAGAAGCTGCTGCCTGTGAAGACTTAATATAACTAGATAATCTTACAAGCGCTTAACAGTATTTATTCGTAAAAGGCAAGCTCTGCTCTGCAGTTCGGATCTTACAAATCATTTCGTATGCACCCAGGAAAGTTGAGATAACCTACTAGAAAATAAATGTGCAAAAACTGAGATAAATAGCACCCATATTTTTGAACATGAAGTAAATGCCAATGTGCAACTTTTACATAAGCTACCTAAACCTTCTGCATCTGTTTTATAAAACGAATCTGTTTTCCTAAAACTCTTGATCTACCCTTTTAGCAAAACACAAAATAGACCGGCAAAGGTCAAAAGCATATTTGAGTCACCATCTTATACAGGTTTACTGAATTTTATCCTGGAAAGAACTTGTACACAACGCAGGTCCTAAGGTCTGAAGTGATTTCTGCATCGACTATAGAACTTCCGATCGAGGGGAAATCTCAGGATTTTCCTTTAGGAAGACACCCATTCTGTAAAGGGCAGAAGACTACATCCAGGTTGAATCTGGCTCTGTGGCTAAATAATAACCATGAAAAACTTATGGATCACTTCCAGTCTGTGTGTCTCTAGTTTGCACAGCAGATGCAGAAACCTTGCTCCCACCACGGCAGCTCTGCCTTCAACTCACTTTCTCTCTTTCCCTATTCCCATATGCCCAAGGAACCTTGTAAGTACTTGATGTTGTATCCGCAGGACCTCATGGTGTAACATGGAATAATTCTGCAGAAAGCTACTGAATTTTATTTGGGCAGCAACCAGGACCCTGATTTTTATTACAGGCTTCTAGGGTAACACTGAGAAACTCACTCGAGTGTGAGAGTTACCAAAGGAACCCAATGGAATTAGAAGCTGCGAAAAATGAAGGAGAGCTGGTTATATGTGCTTCCTTTGGCTGCCTCTGCCTCACCATCTACCATAGCAAAAATGGGGATTTAGTGATACCGCCTTTTAGCATGAACAGAAATAGTTGATTGTAAAAACAAACTCAATGAAATATTCAGTAATAAAATGGTCAAGTCACTAAATAATGCATTCAGCTGGCTCTAGTGGTTGACCTTTGCAAAATTCCTTGGAGGTGAAGTGGAAACTATTTTTTTTCCAATGGTGTATTCCTGGAGAAGCACTGCTATGAGAACTCTATATTTCACAACAAAAGCAGATAATTTTTTAGTTTTAATTATGCATATTCTTCAGTAGGTGGCCTTCTTCCTTCTTAGTAGATACCGAATCAATACCCTGGCATAGTGCTAATGGGCACTGTGTTACTTGAGGTGCCATCTTTCAGAAGAGAGGCTGAAAGCAAGGTCTTGTCTTTTTGTGATTTTGATGGCTCTTGTGGCATTTTTTTTTTAATAGTAAAGGTGTTAGCATCAGTGCCTTGGCCACAGTCCAAATTGGTTAATTACATTCTGTCTCCCTAAATTTTGCTTTGTGCAGTTTTAATTTAATATGGTGCTGATCTTCTCTTCCTGCCCTAAGTTGTTTTGTGTCATTGCTGGGCACTATTAAATAACCTCCATATTTCCCCTGAGACAGCTGCATTTAAACTGTGGGTAAGGCAAAGCCTGCACATGAAATTTGTGAACTGTTCCCAGAGAAGGAAACACAAGCTCACTTGCAATTATTACATGCCAATATTTACCTGGACAAACTCCAGCTTTTCTGCTCCCCTCCAGCAGTTTACTTTCATTTGGAATTTAACTACCCAAATGAAAAACAACAGCTGTAGGGAACACTGTCCCTTCTCAAGAGGTCACAAGGCTCATGCTTGGGAGGACTTTGTCAGCAGGCAAGTAGTTTTATCCCCTGTCTGAGAACATAAGCTGCTACAAGCGGCCTTCCCCTACAACAACACACAGAGTTCAGCCACAGACTGCAGAGGGATGCTGAGGCAGAGTTATCCTGTCCCAGTCGGGCGGCTGCCTGCATCTCATCCCTCTTGCAGGGTCAGTTTGTCCACCCAGGGCAATTACATGGGGCCACGAGCTCACTCTTGCTCAGCCCTCAGTGTTCACCTAATACACACAGGGCTACCTCCAACAGACAAAGCCAAACAGACCATACATGAGGCTAGAAATGAGGCTAATACCAGCGCATTCCTGGATTTAGTTTACAAAGTGACCTTCCTGATGGTCTTAATTGCACCCAAACTCAACATGTTGAAGTGTAGCATTATGGCTCTGAGAAGATGTAAGAGCAGCGCTAAGAGGAATAGCTGCTATTAGGATACAACACGTAGGTCGGGCTCGTACTGTGGGAATCCTGAAAGAGGAAGAAGCTGAAAGAGCTCCTCATAACAAGCAGTGTAATGCAACCTCTGCCACAAATACAGAGAGACGGACCTGCAGCTCCCCTGAACGCTGACAAGGAGACCTTGCCTACGGCACAGGAGCTGGGGTCCTTTGCCTGAGTGGCCCCAGAGCAGCAGGGGCCAGACAGTGCCGTGCGTTGCTGTGGGCACCTCCCACCAAGAGCATTTATATGTAGTCACTTTGTTGACCAAAGGCTCGGTAAGAAAGCCTATCAGCTGCCTGGGAAAGGCTGTGGATCGGAGCCTTCTGGAACCAGGAGAATCAGTCTGCTTTTGCTGTCACACGGAGTGGGGAAAGTCCAAGTCCACCTTGAAATGGTTTGAGAGAGGCACTGACAGTGGCCATGGCGCAGCTGTTGGGTTTATGCTTGTGGCAAGGAGACGAGAGCTCAACGGCAAATTCTTCATGTGCTATTTCTTACCCTTCTCTCAAATACTGCATATTCAGTGCTTCTAGAAGACACCATATCTCGAACTAAAAGCATATAGGAGACATCTACACTAGACACTGTTAATCCAGATAAGCAAAAAGTTTGACTCTAACATAATTTTTCATTGGCACAAAGCCCTTCTTGAGTAGACGCTGCTGCTCAGGACTGAAGTCAATCAGTTGAGTACCACTGTCCAGAGTTTTTCCAACTGTACATGTTATTAGGTGCTATAAGGGGGTATGAGGGGGAAGGGATCACGTTGCAACACAAAGCGGTAGTGTTCTTATGGCACAAATCCTTCTGAGGGTAAATCAAGGTAGGCAGGTCTCCGCCAGCTTGATTGAAAAGTAGGCTAAAAGTAAATATTAAAACCAGAAAACTTCAAGTGCAACCTGTGTAACCAGAGCCATCTGAAATAGGCTTATGGGTAGATCTTATTACACTTTTTAAAAAAACCCCATGTATTTGAAGTCTTAACTTGGAAATAAAATCAGAAGAAAAACTCTATTGCTATAAATCAGCAGGACTCCACCGATTTCTCAATTTACTGTATTTGAGTAATCTCAGCTATGTATTATCTCACTTGGCTTTAAAACATTGCCAGAACTTCAGGCTTCAAGGCTTTTCATACTGATAGTATTGTTGCTCTTGCTCCATCTTTTTTTTTCTTTTTTAAATACAGCATGCTTTTATTGTTTTATTTAAAGCTATTCAATCTTTCCTCCTGCTATCCAAAGACATTTTGCATGTAAAAACAACAATTTGGACCACAACTCACAACCATCTGCTTATTTATAGCGAGATGCAACAAGTGAAGGGAGTCTTTATTAAGCCTTCAGTGGGAGTCACGTGACTGCAATGAACTCAGTTTTCATTTTCCTGATAAAAATGAGACTGTTTCTTTACTCGTCCCTGTCATTATTTTATGTTCTGCAACAAGAACATTAAAAGAACCTTCATTTCTTGAGAACCATCCCCTTCACCCTATCACGCCTGTTGCTGTACCAGGCATGTACTGTGTGTCTGGTCCTGGCGTGCCATTAGGGGACAGAACTAAATGTGTTTATAGATTTGCCTTTATTCATTCGGTGTCTGAGCGGGCACGTGAGCTGATAAGTATGTTGTTTTTTCATATTGCTGAGCTATGCGGAGTGGGACCCTCAGGAAAAAAACCCAAACGAACCCCCTGCAGTAGCAGGGTTTTGGTGGGGCAACAAAACCAAACAGCTGAAGAAAAAAATGAAGAGCCAGTCATTGCTGGTAGGAAGTGGACATTAAATAATTGCAGAAACCTGCCTTGTGTAAGTATCAGCTGCAAGAAAAGACCCGTATAGGTTTTAAACTCACACGAAGTTTCTCATAAACTATGATCCTCGGGGACTTTGACAATAAAAAAAACCCTTCTCTGTTCAAAGAAAGAGTGTGTGGGAAAGAGGAAAGCTGTTGACATCCTACTTTCGGTGGATCACTTTTCTTTCTAATGAGGACACGTACAAATTGCAGTGCAGCACAAAGGCAGAATGCTGCTGCTCCCCGAGTTCACTTTTGATCCTTAAAATACAGCGCGTGGGGGTAGGAAGCTGTTTTTTACTTAAGAATGTTTTTCAAAATCTCATTGTTGCAGTCAAGACTATCCCAACACTCTTTTACAGACAGAGCTCATTGCACTACAAAGATACTTCATTTTTTCTAACTTAGATCCAAAAGATATTTTATTGGCTTTCACTGAGATGTATGACAAGTGCTCCAAGTTCATGGCACCAAAGTCTGACGTATTGCATAGTAAAACCACAGATAAAGTTCCTAGCATTTACTGTTTCAGTTAAATATACACAGTTATACTAGAGGGTAAATGAAGAAAAACTAGGTCATTAACATGGATAGTAGTAACCATTTTTAACGCAAGTACATAGATGTTCTGTCCATAAAATGGCTCGAGTTCATAGCATTATGAGATTTTGCACTGCTTATCCTGCTTGCCACTATGGCCCAATATTGAGACATCGTGATACTCGAGCATGAATGCAGGAGGGGAAAAATTCAAGAGCATTTTCAATGCTGCCAGTGATTGATAGAAGGGGCTTTATTCGTGCTCAGCACATGCATTGGGATTTGTCTATCCAAATTACTGGTCTACAAAACAAGTATCTGTATCTCAGCTCTATGGCTAGGCTGCCTTTTCAGTCAAGGAGAGAAATAAACATTTCTAGATTTATCTCCTCCTAATGTAGAAATTGAACAAGCACAGATGGGTTATGCTGTAGAAATAGCTACTTTTATCCCTTGACTACATGACAGCGTAGACCACTAGCTCCGAGATATGAATCCAACCCTCTGTTTCTAGCCGAGTTCTTCATCACCTAGAAATTGGTGGCACCCAGCCACTGCTCTTTCTAGCTCATGCTAAACACAGCTTCTCTTTAGCCCTATATAAAACTACTGAGTATGAAGGCAACTAGGTGGTATCTGAGTACAAATGAGGAAGAAACCAGACAAATCTACACAATCTAAGATCTACACAAAGCAACACAAGCTCCAGAAAGAAGACACGCCTTACATCATTCAGGTGGTGGGTACTTCAGTTAGTTTGCAGGGAAAATGATGTAGCGAAAGACCACATGTGTAGACCAATTTGAGTGAAATCCTGATTCAACTGAAAGCAAATGCAAAACATGCAATGCTGAGCAGGCTCAAGACTTCAGCCTTTGTCTGAAGAAATGGCACATTTCTAATATGACTACCATAAAGGAAAGAACTCTGGGGTGCCTTTTGAGGAATGTTAAGAAGCTTAAGCCCATCTTGATGAGCTTACTGATTGTGGTGCTCAGCCCACAGAACGTAACAGGGATCACAGGCTGAGGCAAATGAGTCTAGGACTGGATTCAGTCTTGGGCTCAAACAGGGATGATGAGTTTGAATGTTCCAATGAGAAAGGAGCTGCAAGCAGCTCTCCCTTCCATCTCTGTAAAGCACGGCGAGAAAACAAATCGTTGTATTTTTACACTATGTCTCAAGGAAAGCTTTTTTATTTAGACTACCTTGCTCAAGCCTGTCCACTTCACAGTGTTCCTGCTCTGGCCACAAATCAGTTGCTGCTTATCAACATTTGGACAATTCTGTCGGAATGTAATAACAGCCAGTGGTGGTGGGCAGCACAAAAGAAAAATTGGGTCGTGTGATTTTAGTTAGCCAGCTAATTCTGAGCTCTGCAACAGTCGGCGGGAAGAACTTTTAAGTAGTGTGTGTGAATAGAAACATCAAAAATATCCGATCTATGTGCAAACTGTAGCCTGACACACAAAAGAATGTATGACCTTTAACTCCATGAAATACCTGTCAGCCAGCTGTGCTAGGCAAGAACCTTTCTGCAGCTCCTGTGATATGTTGATCCTCTTTTCACACCATCCAGGATTTGTATCTTTTTTTCCCAAACATTATAAAATGAATTGACTACAACCACAGCGTTCATGTAAAAGCAATGTATCTGTATCACTCATATCAGATAACAACACCTTTCATCAAAGGATCCCAGGAGTACTATGCATCTTATTCACAATAGTTCCAGTCCTGTAACAAATTCTTGCTTAAATTTCTACACAAGCTGCTCCGCTGATATCTAATGATATGCATAAGATCTCTCAGAATCAGGGACTAGTGCTGCACGAGAATTATGTTTGCCTCTGCTGATAACAAAACTCTCTGTAGGGTGAAATACAAAAAGAAACCCTGTTAACTGTTTGAATTCCTTGAGGAATTTTGGATGTCAGTTCTGGGTTCTGTCCAGCCCACAAGGACCATCACCCTACTCTGACTGATAATACTCCAGGATATTTAATGACAGAAGATAAGCAGGATTTGCGCGTCTGGGAAGATGAATACTCTGCTGGGAAGGTCTAAGCTTTTAAATGAACTTTCTCAACCGGATGACTAATTCCTTAGCAGAGCCAGAAAAAAACCCCACAATACAAATGAGGCATTATAGTGGGAGAAAGAGTGCCTGATATTCTGACGGACCCCATTTTTATACATCATTCCCAGCGACCTCAGAGACAGTAATGTGTCACCATGAAATTAAATAACCCCACCTTCCCCCAGACTGTTTTACTAGCCTGCTGAGTCTCCAATGTCTGTACAGGTGAAGCCAGAAGGAATGTAGAACATTTTATTTTGTTTTATTTTATTAAAGAAGAATAATTGCTCTTGTAAACATATAAATAACAAAAAAGCTTTGAGTTCCATTCTCGTGTAGACTGTCAGATAGCACTGGTTGCCAAGTCGTGATCCCATCAAAAATATGTATCCAGAATGTACCACAAATGTAAGAGCAGTCTAAACATGATTGCATAGCCTAAATCCTATGCTGCAAACTTGATATGCAGCGTAGCCTTCTGTTCCACTCCCACAAAAGGAGGAGTGTTCTTACCTGCCTTATAATTCAGTTCAGGTAATGCCTCTTAAATAAGGCACACTCCCTTCCCAGAAGGCAGTCATTTATCAGTGTTATCAGATAACTGCTTATTTTGAGCTGTTAATGGAAATACCGTTGCCTGCCAGGTGTGGTAAAGCTCCTGCCTTCTGTACAAGCGGAATTCAGCAAATCAAAATCTGGGGGGAAGAGATCTATCCTCTAACGGTCTTCAGATGAAACTTTTTACCGTCTTTCCAGAACCAGAGAAAGAGTCCGGACTGTGCTATTTGGCAGCTTAACCTCAGAGGAAATGCAAAGTAAGAAAATCTTTGGAAAACAAGTAAGTTCAAACACATACCACTGCCAAATCCTCTTCACTCGAAATAAGTCTTAGCTAACAAATCCAACCTCTACTTCAGCCTGCATACACTACAAAAAACCAATGCAAGCTGTTGATGTAGAAATCTTGAAACAGCATGAAGTGAAAAATTGTATCAATTTTTTACTGAAAGTTTAGACCCACTTTTATGTCACTTAGAGACATTTTAAAATACCAGGACTTAGGTGGTGAGAGAATAAATGGATCATAATTTAATCTCTCCTCCTATCTAGTTGCGTTTCAGAAAATTAAACTGTCCTCTTTTACACTGATGGTTTTATGATCCTGTGTTTCCACGAACTCAAAAGTCTCCCATGCCCTTGGAAGAGATGAAGGCAACACTGGCTCTTCACCCAGCCAGTGAAGTCAACACACTTGGCAAACACTCAAACCTGTTAGTGTGCCACTGCAAGACTGCGGCCCTCTCCACGCAGGTACACATGCAGACATTCACGAAAGACACGGGACAGAGCTGCTGCTCAGCTCAGGCCTGGCCTGGCAAACAGGAGAAGCCAGAGCTGACCCCACACCTCTGGCACATTCAGGAGGTCCCTTCAGGAGTAAGAAATTTGGCATCTGAAGGTCACTCTGGCTCTCCAGCCCGCTCTCTCCCAGCCTGATACCTTCTGTATGCTACACGTGCCAATTACTGAGGAAAGAAGATCTGCTCAATGGGTCGCAAACATGTAGCCCGTGAAGTCACAAGGCTGATGGCCGACTGCTGGCTCTGTCGTCAGCAGCTCCAGTCCCTGCCAGCACAAGGGAGAGCAATGGAGTCCCTGCTCTCCCAGCACCTCTACTCTCAGGATGACCTTCATCTTGCTAGGGAAGGTGGGAGAAGACAAGATCTGGCAGCTTCCCACCAGAATGACCCCAGTGTGCATGGAAGCAGTAGTGAACAAGTCTCACAGGTTCGTGGGAGGGGAAGCAGATCCTTCCACCTCCACCCGAGGCTGGAAGACCCATGCCTCCCTCTACTCTACCCTTGGCAACATTTACCCCAGTCCACTTCGCCCAGCAGATCCTGTCCTCTCAGTACTCTGTTGGGGCACTTTCCATACAACCACGAGTGCCTTCAGAAGCCAGAGGGCCTCAGAGGATCAGGCCTATCACATTTTGGTTTTCCATCCTGCAAAATTGTTCTGCATTTAATAATCCACATCCCTGTCTTATGACTTGAGAGTCATAAGAGACTTGAGAACTGCTTCCAGACTTGAATCCTTCTGATTCACAAGATGAAGCGTTCTTTTTCTTAAACGTATCTTTTAACTATCCCTATATGGGATATGCTCACTTGTATCAGTTATCTGGAAAATGTGCTTTGTCTTTCTTGCACATTTCAGATTTCCCTTAAGCTTTCATAATTATTTCTGATCTCGATGGTTTTACTTTGTCAGCCTAGCTGATATCAACCAGGTGAGAGAAATGATTTGAAGATGGATTCTGTCTATGAGGGAGCGGAGGAGAAAACCAGCAGTAAAATTCTGGTAATTTCTCATTTCATTGTAAAGACATGTCGTGGCTATTTGCATATTCTGGCTGTGAAGTAAACAAAGCCACAATCAGATGACAGTGCTGCAAACAGCGACAATCAGAAGAAAGGCTTGAAACGCTATTCAAGACTTAAGATGTAAGTGCTTATTAAACAACAAACCTTTCATACGAAGAGTGCTCAAAGGAAAGCATCGTATTAGGCACCTTGCTCGGTAACTTGGGCCTATTCTCACAAATACCATGGAGATTGGGATACTGAACATAACAAGTTTATATACATGAAGTGCGTGTACACTACAGTGAATATGTACATGACCTATTAGTTTAGCTTGCAATCCTGGTAGATATAAGGCTAGCTCCTGTAGAGCTCATGGCATGCTGAGCGCGCTGCTTCCAGCATTTCAGTTGGCCCCATCACTGCATCCGTCAGCTGGCCTCAGAACGGAAGGGAAGATGAGATAGGAATTACCAAGATACAGCTTGTAATGGCTGAGTCATAGCACTAAATGCCTCTAACCCAAACTAACAGGGTCATTTTAGGAGGTAAGGCTTGTTGTGACACCTGCTGAAGAAGAGAAGAAACTCTGGGTACTTAGCATTTTGGAATAAAACTCAGAGTTTGCCTTCAGTTGCATTTAGTGTCTGAACAAACTCCAGGGCACGAACTCCCCTGCCAATTTAATACAGACGACTGTTTGTGGAGACTCATTAACGTTGTGTACAACTGCTTAAAAAAAGGTTAAAGTTTTGGCAGAAAGCAGCAACAGCAACTATCAACTCAGCTCTAGAAACTCCCCAGCACTTACCCTGAGGCTCACCAGCCCGGGAAACACTGAAACATTGAGCAGAGTTTTAAGCAGACACCAAAGCGCAGAGCAGCCAGTGGCACAGAGGGGCTGCAGGCACCGCCGTGTCCCTTGCGGCGCCAACTGATGCAGTCTGCGGGGGCAAAGCTGCTGGCACCCCAGCTAACTGCTCTCCACTAAATCAAATCTGCACATATACTTCCCTTAACTACGTGCTTTAGTTCTTTATAAAGCAGGGCTTTAAAAATGAGACATCACCATTTTGAGGGCCTTATTTTATACTAGAATACTATGAATTTCCTCTCCTGTAATTCCTTTGGATGTGAGGTTTAATTTTGACTGCTATTCACTTTGTAGATACTCGGGCCCCTTAAAAAAAATAAGAAAAAGGTCAAATATATATAGAGAAAAGTAAGTGCCAAAAGTGTTTCCTGATCGTTCATAACAGCAGTGGCTTTAGAAATGGGTTGGAAGAAACTCAGAGAAAACCTCCAATTCAATTAAAAATTATCCAGAAACAAGCAGAAGCAAAAATGTGAATGTGGAGAGTCAGAGGCATTGTACAAGTTTTGATCAGGTGCTGGTCTCACCTTTTATTACCTGCATCCTCTCGCTTCAGACTTACAGTGTATAATAGAGATCTCCAAGTTCTTTCCCTAAGATTAAGAGCAGACATTATTGTAGAAGTTAATGAAACACTTTGAGGGTGTGATTTGGTATGAAATGCTTTTCATCTCCCAAAGATCTCAAAGCACTTTACCATTCAAATGAAGTGATACAGATGGCTCACACTCACTGCTCAGTTGTAACCAGCTGAGGAATGGACCGCAACAAACATTTAATACTTCCCCTTTAACCCTACATAAATCTTTAGAAAAGTAATTGAAAGATACCTCTCGGTTGTAATTGGAAGGGGAATGTAGGTGGAAAGAATTTAATTATCTGAGTTGCAATTTGGCATGGGGAGTATGTCACACCTTCTTATTGTATGGTAACACTCGTCTGCTCTGAGTGCCATTCTGCATACAGCACATACAGCAAGCAGTCTAGAGTGCTACAGCCTGAAATTACTACCTGTCCTGAAGAGATCCCTGCAGCAGGAAGACTGGTTTGTAATTAACACAATCTAGTACACTTGATATCCTTAATTATTTAAGGGGTGCGGGAGGAACGCTAGGAGCCTCAATGCTTTACCTGAAGGGCAGATGAGATGGCACGAGAGCTGTGCGCCCTTGGTCTGCTTCCTGGCCCTCCCATTGCAAAGCCGCTAGTGAAGCAGCTCCTTAATAGGAGTCAGGAAAAGCTCAGACATGGAGGACCCTCATTGCTGAAGGGCTCTCAGAGAAGCAGAGCTAAGTTTTCAAGCTAAGCTACAGCTGCTCCTTATCTGCTGCCTGGAGGCACCAACAGGTATCACTACAAAATTCACCAGCTATATTAATTTCTTTTATATTTCCTCCCTTTGCCCCCCCAAAAGTCCTAACTGGAGACAGTGGCAGGCAGTGAGTTGAACCTGCAGCACTTCAAATTGAAGAATAACCGTGATGCAAAGGATCTCGAAAGATCACCAGATTCAAGTTCCTGCCCCAAAATAGGCTCAACTACGCCGTATAGCATTTTTGGTGAAAACTAATCCAAACTGTTCTTAAAGCCCTTCAGTTCTGGTGAGACCACTTACCCAGAGAAAACTGTCTCAGCATCCTCACTGTCAGAAAGCATTTCCTCCTCTCTAATCTGAATCTTGTTCTCCTGTCTGCTGCAAAGATGAGTATGGACGTACTAAGTGCGTCCAGTTTGGACTAACGCTTTTTTTAGAAGACAGGAAGGAATAGGTGTTGGCTGCCACTGCATTTACGGAGAGAGGCAAGAAAAGGTGCTATTGGCAAACAAAAGGAAGGCAGCTAAAGCATCAGGAAAATAAAATGTTATTAGTGAGCAATATTTTGTAGAGTAAATGAATGCGGATTTGATGAGGAGCATAAGTAACATCCTGGAGGGTCAGCAGGGAAACCCTAATTAGGCAGGATGCCCTTCCTCAATGTTAATTAGAGTTACGTGCTTGATCGAATAGGTACAGTTCTTCCTAATAATGCAGGAGGCCAACAGGAGGCCTGCGGCATACAACCAGCCTGCTTCTCCCTCTCTCTCACACATACAGACACATACCAAGTGTTGCTGTACAGGTGTTCTCTTATGCATATGCACCTCGTGCACGCATAGAGCCGCGTCGTTATAACCCACGGGACCCCTCCACCTGCTTCTTGTCCTTTCGCAATAGATACTACTTATCTGGTGCTCTGATTCAGAGGAAAGTGGGGTTAACATCCTCCTCTAGACGAGGAAGAGACTGTCTAGTGTGCTGTGGTCGGTTGACAAAAGGGGGAAACCAGAGTAATAGCTGTATGCGAATGAAGAGCCCACACCGTTTCCTAACGCACATTGCCCAGCCACAGGTCATTATGCAACTGAGGGTAGCGCTTCTGGGAGCACTCGTAAAATACAGCTTTTATCTCGTTGCTTCCAGCCCACGTCTGGTAATGCACAAATAATGTTAACAGCATCCACACAGATGGACAAAGACTGGACGTGTCCGTGCTCCTGGTGAAATACAGATTTTGCTGCAAACTTGAGATGTGTTAGAAGAGAGAGGAAGACCTTTACCTCTTACAAAAAGGCCCTAAAACACACATCCCAAGGTGCTGCTTTATAAGCAACAAAAACTCCTTGCTAGGTAAGAAAAGCCGGCTGCTTTCTGAGCACCCCTTTAGGCAAATAGCCTTCAGACTGATTCAAGATAGGTTATGAAATGGGGTGGCAGCTGCTCAACGTGTGACAGGCTCTATACAGCAAGTTGACAGCTTCATATGCCAAGAGACTTCAGTAATGCAACAGCTGTGATAAGCACGAAACTCACTGCACGACAGGATAGTTAACAACAGAATCCATTGTCAGTGGGGCCAAGATTATTGTAAGAATGGGTATCAGCATGCTTAGGAAAAATAAGCAAGATATCAAAATTAATTTTTGCTGCATTTGGTTGCCCATACACTCATCACGTTGTTTCACGTGCACGTCGTGCGTGTTCCAGCCATACTGAGTTGCTCCACAGGGCACCTTTCAAACGTGCAGCGATCTTATCCNATATCAAAATTAATTTTTGCTGCATTTGGTTGCCCATACACTCATCACATTGTTTCACGTGCACGTCGTGCGTGTTCCAGCCATACTGAGTTGCTCCACAGGGCACCTTTCAAACGTGCAGCGATCTTATCCCATTTTATTGCCTGCAGACTAGGGACACGCTCTTGCAGCTTAAAAGGCAGTAAAGCATATTGTTAATACCATCCAAAAATTTAGTGAGAAAATGGAGAAACAGAGGAGTTTTGAGGGATGCAAGGAGAGAAAACGTCTGCGGAGCAGCTAAAACACAACAGTGAGAAAGTAAGCCACTGATGTTTTCCAAGAACAGTCACGTGTGGAGGGAACTGCTGCAACTACTTTCGTTAGCTTTGTTTTTGTTCTCCAAACTTAGCAAAACGAGAACAGTACTCGAGAGGAACAGTTCTGCAAAACAGACCAACAAAAGTTTTGTAAGTAAATTCCATTTGTGAAGATGGCTTTAGGTGCATTGAAATAAATCATATTGTTGCAGTCTATCGATAAACGTATGCAATATAACAGGCTTACAGTGGCTACAAAACTGAAAGAGATCCTATTATCTATAAATAATGCCTCATTACGTGTCAACGTTAGGAAGTACAGACAGATACATGAGCTGAATAGAGGAAGGAAATCAAAGGAGCAGACCTAAACATTCAAATGGGACAATTTGATAGGGTAAGGACATCAAGAAACACACAATTAAAAAACTGTCCCACAATTATTGCCGATACTGAGAACTGATGGTAGTCATACACTTTTACTGTTATTTTCCTAATGATAAAAATGCTGGATAAAAATCTGGAGTGGAAACATTGCACTGCTTTCCACCACTTTTTCTAAATTTTCTATGGAAAGCTATTTCGTAATGCAGCTTATATCACTTTATGCAAAAACACTGATAAATCATTGCAATTCTATCTTATGAAATACAAAGCTTCTTTGCCACTGTACAAATAAAAAAAATGATCTAGAAAACGGGAAGTGTTTTACTAACATCTATCCATAATGCTTCGTAAATAAAATCACGTCATTTGGCATATCATCAGCTTGCGTTAGTACACAAGCAATTAGTGTCACGAACTAGAAAAGGCAATCCATAAAACTGAAAAAAAAATCAAAATGAGAATGCACATTCTGAAGTAAGTTACTAAAAAAACCCCTCCACCTTTTTACAGTTTCTCTTTCACATGTCTTTCTCTAAAATAGAAGAAAAAGAAACATTTAAGCTACCAGCATTTAATGCATCAGCAATTCATAACATCGGTTAGCTTTCTTAAAAAAAACCATGAGAAATGAAAGGAGAAAAGGCTTGCATTCCTGTTTTGCTTTTAAAAATGTAGTCTATCGTGTCTCTTAGTCTTAATTATTAAAAAGTAATTAATTAAAGTGTCTTAATTATTAAAACGTAATCACCCTGTCACATGGCTTTCTATAAAATTATTCACAGAATCACATGAACACAAGTCTCAATACACCGAGGAGCTTAATTTTATGTTTCTGTCACAGACATTTTCTAAAATAAGTTTCTAAAATATGTTCTTCCAGCTTTATACCCATGACCAACACCAAAAGTGCTGCTTCGGCGCAACTAACAAGGTTGTAATGTTGTGCTCGTATTGGCTGAGTTAATTTTCATCACAATAGCTAGTGCGGGGCTGTGTTTTGGATTTGTGCTGAAGGCAGTGTTGATAAGGCAGGGATGTTTTCGTTATTGCTGAGCAGGGCTTACACAGAGCCCAGGCCTTTCCTGCTCCTCAGCCCACCCCACCCCACCAGCGAGGAGGCTGGGGGTGCATGAGGAGCTGGGAGGGGACACAGCCGGGACAGCTGACCCCAACCGACCACAGGGATATCCCGCACCATACGACGCCATGCTCAGCATGTAAAGCTGGGGGAAAAAGGAGGAATGGGAAGACATTCAGAGTGATGGCGTTTGTCTTCCCAAGGCACCATCATGTGTGATGGAGCCCTGCTTTCCTGGAGAAGGCTGAACACCCGCCTGCCGATGGGAAGGGGCGAATGAATTCCTTGTTTTGCTTTGCTTGTGCGTGTGGCTTTTGCTTCACCTGCTAAACTGTCTTTATCTCAGCCCATGAGTTTTCTCACTTTCACCCTTCTGATTCTCTCCCCCATCCCAACAGGGGGGAGCGAGCGAGCAGCTGCATGGGGCTGAGCTGCTGGCTGGGGTTAAACCACAGCTGTTATTAACGTATGTGATTCAGTAATTGAATATTCTAAAGCATGTAGTCTATGGCAAGCTTTTAAGGGCAGACTAAATTTGGGGACACTTTGTATTCATTCCAGTTAGAACTAGTACGTACATAATAATTTCAGATTACTTACACCCAAGAAAACTGTCTCATGTCCACCTTCTGTGTTTCAGTAGCTCAGAGAAAATAGTAAGAACCTCCCTTCTAGGACTTATATCTGTAAATATGCCCCTTGTAAAAGTGAAGCGAGGATGCTCTAGATACAGAATTGTCAGCTACCAACAGTTTTGGCCCACACCCTGGTTTTGGCTTGGCAGAAGTCAGTAGGAACCTGTTGTCTCTTAAAAAAAAAAAAACTCGACAGAGAATGAAATGTTTGCAGTCTAGCTCCTAACAGCCCTCAATGTCAAAACCTGCCCTCAGTGGCAATCAGCATCAGTGGAGAAAATAAGCACTGAGCTAGGTCTGGGATGTAACGAGTTCACGAATCCCCAGGAGAAGTCGCTGAGGAGCAACAGCACTGAACCTCAGTGGGAGAACAGGAAAGAGAGAAGCTTTGCTCTTTGCGTGCAGGATTTGAATTTCCAGGGCTGCTTCTTTGGCTCCTTGATGGGCTCTAAATTCTTTCAGGAAGCAGTTGCCCGTGTAACACTGCTCTCCGGGACCTTGGATGGCAGCTTCTCCCAGGCTGTGTTGGAATTAAATAGTAATAAAAATGTAATCTCTGAGAGTGGATACCAGTTTGAGTTAGAAAAGCCCTTGCCAAAATACGCTTTTAGAGCCAGCACAGCACATATATTATTGAAAAGCTTTGTTTCTGTATGGTGTGCCAAGTTGGCAGAAGTGCAAATTTAAAATTTAGAAGTGATTGCTAGGGAACTGAGCAAAAAGAAGGAACTAGAAAGAGGGGAAGAAATTAATAGCATTTCTTTCTTTTAAAGAATAAATCTTGAGCTAGTTTTCTTTTTTATGGCAATCTTGCATTATTTATCTGTCTTTCTAGGTCAGAAAATAGGAGTAAATTTTATATGTGACACTTTCTTGTAATCTTTGTGCAAAATGGGCTCTCACAGAACACCGCAGTATTTTACTCAGCTGTCTTGGCATGTAGAGGGATGCATTTTAGGGTCCTTAGTGGTTCGGGTGCTGATATTGTGCCTGGCAAGATCTTCGTGTCTTTTTGAGAAAGGGGAAATAAGAGAGCACAAAAATAATACAGCAGTAAAACTAAGTAACATAGCCTCTATATCAAGGATATTAGACACACAACTGGGCTGATTTTTCATCCTCTTTGGAGTTTGTAATCTTTTTCACAGTCTCTGTTTATCCACAGAACCCATTTAAAGGACTAGGCACTAAGGCTGTCAAGATGCACTACAACAAATTCTGACCCACTCCTGGCGGGAGTGGGGCGTGGAAGTAGGGCTGACAGCTGTAATTTAAAAAACAAAAACAATAGAAAACCACAATGTTTTTGTAATTAAAAAAACGCAACCGAGCAACATCCAATTCCTGCAGAGAAGTCATCTGATTAACATGAAAAAAATTTCCAAGAAACTTCACCTGCTGTCCTCAATCCTTTGTTCTTCCTATACTCCTTTCCATAAAAAGAGAAATAAAAGTAGGCAGCATTTATTTTCCACCTCATATGGAAATAACTTGTAGCTCAGACCTCAAGAGCTGATAATGCTTTTGTACTTAAGATGACCACAGACAGGTATTCTCACGTTTTATTCCACGTATTCTGCACAGCTAAATCCAGAATGCTGGCCCTGAGGAATTAATGATGGTTTTCTACATGTTCACACTGTAAGCAGAATGTGGGAGAGCAAAACTTACATTAATGACATACTACTGGTAGGTCATAAATATGAAGATATTTCTGCAACATCACACAAAAAAAGCCTATGGCAGGACCATGACCTCAATTCAGGTATGCAAGTCTACATCCCCCCTCTCCCAAAAAAAAGGGGGTAGGGTGGTGGATTCCAAGCTCAGATAACTCCTTTCACCACTGCCCAAGGAAGATTCATTTTCATTCTGATACAGTTTCACCACAAAAGGACAGCCATATTTTGGGCGAATAGAAGAGAAAGTTCTCGCACAGGATTCAGATGTATAAATAGTTAGGTACACGGTTTCAACATAATTCTCAGTGCATGCCAGCAAGACGTGCTGTCAGTACCCTGTACTACAGCTTCCTTCTTCTTTCCACTCTATGGATCCACAGAAGTAAGATGAGTAAGTTCCTGGCTCAGGCATGAAATATTGCTTGGATCCATTAGCGGCTATGCCTGCAGAGTTTGCCAAGAGGTGAGTATTAGGCTAAAAGTAATAGCAGATTCTAAATCCAACATAGGATTCAACTTGTGAAGCAAGTGCTGTAGTGGCACTGTAGCAATCTGACTTTAGATGAGGTTCTTAAACAGAAACTTCACACAGAATGCAATTTGTCTGTGAAAGAAACAGTCGCTATTTGCAAAATTGCTTAAAGCGTGCTCTGTCACTGCGGTCAGCTGTGTTTGACCTCACCACAGCAGGTGTTCATACCGCAACGGATAGCATCAGGATTTTTTGTTTTAACAACTAGGAAGTCCATTTACCTTTTAGGTTGTAAGCATGAAGCCTCCAGAACTACATAGCAAGCTTCTTCACGTGTCAGTTTGCTTTAATTACTTTTAAAATTCTGTTCCTGTAAGGAGGGTAACAGGTCAGTACAGCACTTAATAAGTAAACCAGCAATAATAAGAAGAGCTGCCTGGTTCCACACTTTGAGGACTGCATGAATTACATGATTCCCTCATGAAATGGAAGGAAGAATTAAAACTGGACCCACAAAATCCCCAGTGAAGAGCTGGCTGAAACCCAAACAGTTATGAATTTTATGGCCTGAGGCTTATTCACCTAGTTACACTTTCAAATTTTGACACACTAGCAGCAGAGCTCAAGAACGCACACCATAAATTTTGGCATTGCTGTGGCAGTTCGTCCTCTCTACCCAGTTGCTCGAGTTCTGCTTGTCTTGATACAGACTGGAGAGAGCAGCTCTGTCTCCCCTGTGCACCTGAAGAGACAGACAAGCAAAATATTAAACAGCTACAGATGCTGAAAGAAAAGCAACTGTTCAGTCAGCTCTTTCAGTTTTGTTTTTTTTTTTTCCCAAAGCCTTGCTTGTAGGACAAAACTGATGAGAATGTCTGATGATTAAAAAAAAAAGCAAAGAAAATCTGTCTGATAGGAGCACAGCTAAAGCTTAATCTATTTATGTAACAAAACAGAGGCAAACTGCTGTTAATATGCTAGAGAGGCACAGAAATTTCTGCTAATCTATTATCAGGGGACAAGCTGCTGTTCTGGCACAGCGAGGGCTCACATCAAACTACCAGTCTGGCAACTCTTTATGCTCAAATCCCTCACACCCTCTGTTCTTCCCAAGACAGGCACTCCTCACTGTTATCAGTCCCAAATGTTTGACGCACCTGAGTAAAGCGTGTCCTATTTCCCTTTTTTCATTCTCAAGTGTGGAGCTACAGCACAGGACTTGTCCGTCACAGACAGTCAGTGCGTGGGGCACGGCTTCGTCACAGTGAGAGAAGCCTTTTCCCTACCAGGCTGGTTGAGATGGGGAACGGAAGAGCTATGCAGTTGGTAGGAGGTAGTGCTTATTCCTAGAGCCACCTTGATGGAGCTCTCGTGTCCAGCCTTCCTATACCTATGATCAAGTCAGTAGTTGCCTTATTTCGTCCTATTCAAGTAGGCAATGCCAACTAAGGTTCACAGCACAGACTCAACATTCAACAGAGAAAAAGGCAAAGCCTTACAAGTTTCTGCTGATGGAGTAATACCACAGCACCTCTCCATATAGAAGGACCAGCATTCTTTCCATGGGAAACCAAACCAAACTAAAGAAAACTCCACCCACTAAACACATCACACGAAGGCTAGGCTTAATATGAAAGTTCGTAAGGTGCGAGGTTCAAGGTCACAAAGTTCGTTTTCCCACAAGCTAAGCACCGTGGGAGAACACACACTGTCTTATTGCAATTCACAGATCTCCATTCCTGATGACAAGAATAGACTGGGAAAGAAAAAGGATTTCTTTCCCTATTACACTTAGACTGCTGCACACGGCAGACACTGAGCCTGTTCGTTCCAACAGCGGTGTACTTCAGTGGTGTTCTATTTAAGCAGGCAAAATAGTTATCGAAGTGCCATCTCCTAAGCAGGTTTACCAGATGCAGTGAAATCCACCTAGGTGTCTGTCACTTCACAACACGCTCGCTGCACTGCAACTCCTCCAGCGTGCGGCATAACAGCGAGCAGGAAGATCTAGATGCTTTCAGTGCAATTTTTCAGGTCTAAGAGACGCAGATGAGCTGGGTGAGAATCCACTCAGGTATCGTTGACAAAGACATAAGCAAGAAAACTTCCTCAAGGACTGTTCTGTCAATAGAAGTCAACCTCAGGTTGTGATGGGAAAAGGAGAAAGGGAGAAGCCACCGAAGAGCCATCTATCACACAGACTGCAATAGCCTTAACGGGGAATAAAATGGAGCCCCTTATGCATTTTCTTACCTTCATTGCCATACTTTATAGGTGTGTTCTGTGGATTTGTAGTAACCGTGTGACTTAATTAGCATCTGTGCGGAGTACACGTTAAGGGATCTGGTTGTCAAGCCTCCTGCTGTGATTCTGTGGCTGTTGAAGGCAGAACGGCCAGGGAACGTGGACAAATCCATGTTCTTCTACAGAAATTGAAGCACGTCAGTAGCTTCTTTCCAGCACTATTTGCAGCTGACATCCCCTATCTAGGTGGTGCCATCTGTTAACCACATCAAATCCATGATCTCTTGAAGGAAACTGAAAGGTCTAAACCATTTCAGAAGTAGAATAATATTGATACTGGAAAGAGACCACTGCAGTGTGCTGACATCCTATGTCCAAGCGACTTCACTTTCAGGGCGATGGTAATGGGTGGTGGGGTTGCCGTGCAAGTGTTCAGCTTGGCAAACCCTCACAATCTTTCCAGTTTCATGCTCTGCATTGTTCCAGTAAGGCATTCACCTGTGTTGCCCCTGCTAAACTACATTCTCACATCAGATATGCCGCTCCGCTTTTACGACATGCTGCTGCGGGAGTACTCAAAAAAGAGTAGATGGCCACCAAATTCAAAGCAAGTGCTGCTCCACACTTCTCCTGGGAAGAAGTGAATGGTTATCTCCCCTTCCTCACACCAAGCTTTCTGCTAAACACAATTACATGCAGCATTTGACAACGGAGCTGATAAATTATGTGCTGCTTGAATTGAAAATGTGAAGGATAATAGGGATGAATATCAATGCATTCGTAGATGACATAAACCTATTTCACCACTTTCAAGGCATTTTGGTTGTGCTCAGGGATGACTTGCATGAGCTAATTCTTCAGTGCATTGTCTTAAATGCACTTAGAGGAAAAACGGACTATGCCTAAGAGGTGGCTGACAGAAAAGAGGAAAAAGAAAAACAATGAACAACTCACAAACCCCAAAGGGAAATATTTTAGGGGCATGAAAATCTCTCAGCTGAGTTTAGTTGAAAATTTTCTAGTTTCACTGAAACTGGAAATTGAGTCTGGCTTTCAGGTAACTACAATTTATTCCCATCTGACTGAGATTTATGTGCTGTCGGAAATACCTTCTTATGACTTATCTATAATAATTACAGGTGAACACTTCTGCAACAAAAAGGAGTCTTATTGTTGGCTCCCATTAAACACGGAAGTCAGTCATCTGAAAACTGTGGCAGACTGCTGTCTCTTGTAGACACCATCATTTCTGAGGCAAATAGCAATTTGGGCAATCCATAACCCTTAGTTAAGAACTCTAACGTAGCTCTATTGTCATTCTCCAGTATTAAACCAGTAATTTTCCCAGAAATCCCTCCAGTGTAAAAACCACAGAGAAATCTCAATTTAGCTATAGATCTTGCTAATGGAAAACTTCACATGCTAGCACAGCGAATGCTCCAAGATCAAACCTCTGAATTCAAACTGAGGGGCACAGAGGGTTTCATCACTACTTTGAGCTTGGTTTAGAGTCCTGCACGTTTTTTCCTCCATTCCTATGTGAAGAGCTCTGGACAGTACTCTGCAGGCTCTCACAGATGTCCTGCACAATTCTCAGCTATCATGTTAACCTTTGAAATTTAAGGGCATCAAAGAGCACCTTTCAGTTGGTAGCACTAGACACTGCCTGCACATCTAAGAAACGGAACAACAATCTGCCTAAGCAGATTCACAGACCAGTCAGTTGTGGCTTTTTAGGATACTCTCTCTTCATCCAAGCCACAAGGACATACATTCAGGACTGCTTTTAGAAAGCTAAACAGCCCAGGGAGGCATCGGTGGGATGCTGCCATCAGAAAAAGGAAAAAAATCTATGCGGTTGGAGGAAATGCAGACCTTTCTAAATGGCACAAGTTCGCATTTCCACTTTTTTTCCACATGTCTGAAGTTCCTGCTTCCAAGTGAGGTTCGTGCTGTTGTAGTGCAACGTAGGGGGAACATGCACCTCGCAGGGGATGGAAAGAAGTATGGAGAGAGAGCCACCCACCTGTCCTGAACCCTCTCAGATGGAAACGCGCACTCTCTCATTACACTTCTCCTGCCCTCTCAACACAGACATTGCTGTGGCGGGTCTTAATCCCTCTCTAGGCTGTCTGATCCCCTGGTGTACCTCAGGGCCTCCCCATGTCTTTGGGGGCCGGACGTGAACTCGGATACGTTTTGCAGCCACCCCTCCCCAGCTTCATTCAGCTGCAGGACCAGAGGGCACAGCTCCTGAAAGATCAGCTGCTCTTCGCCCCTGCTTACCCAGAGGCAGGAAAACAATTGCAGCTACAGAGAAGTTTGGTACATTCGTGTATTTTTAACAGGATTCGGGTGCAGGTGGGCTTTACGGTGGGTCTATGGACCATGGAGCCGTTTCTGGCGCTAGCCCTTGCGCTTCAGGCTGTGAGTGGGAACACGGGACCGCTCAGCAAGCCACTGCATCTCGGAATCCTTTTAAGGATGAGGATTGGGTTCAAAAGGAACAACCATCACGAGTGCTTGATTTAACAGATACAACTAATCCTGTTGTGCCGGCAGATTTCCTTTTGACTAGTTGGGCTTACTCAGCTGGCCGTCCTCAGCAAGGAGGCACCAACCTGCCGCTCGTTATAAACGCGCAGCTGCAGTGCAGGACCCGAGGTCGGCCTCTCCCGACACGCAATGGTCCGGCACTGGCACAGGCAAAATCTCAAGAGCAACTGTGGAAAACCTGTCTGTGAAAACTGCCTACAGTCATTCTTCAGGGCCCCCTGCTTTCAAGATGAGCAAAGCCAGAGCCGTGCAGCCAGGCCACCGCTCAGTGAGGCAGCGAGTTATGCCATGAAATTTCTACCAACTTTGAACATATTGCAGTGCAACTGGGGGACAGAGAGGAACTCTGTGTGCCTTGCTGAAAGAGCTCAGAGAAACAGGAGCCAAAACAAGAGGCAAGCCAAATGAGTCGCAGAGAAGGGAACCATATGACAAGCAAACATTCTGAGGTCAGGAAAAGTTGATCTTTTGCTGCCTAGAGGCAAACAGTTCCTTTCTATTAACATGTCATTTTGTATTGAGTCCTGTGCAAATTGGAACGAGACAATTCCAGACATCTTGAAGAAAAAAATGGAAGCATTGAAAAAATTTATATACCTATAGTAGCTATGTGCTGATCAAAATTAAACCATATTTACATCTTCAAGAGTGAAAAATGTATTATTTGTATAATTTATTTATCACATAAAAATACTACGAGGTATATTTATGGCATGAATTCTTTAGTTTTGAATAAATGACAAATATTCTTAGTATTAGAGATGGAGCTGAGCTGCATAATAAGGCATAAAGTGCACTTTTTGCCTGTTGACATCTCTTTTTAAGGATGGAAATTAAAACGTTGAAAATAGAAAGCATCAATATTCTTGAAGGTTATATCCAAAAGGCTCAGTAACAGTATGTAAATAGAGAATTAATGTCATAATGTAGATAAAAACCCCCTCATATTTCTAGAGGAAAAAGCTTGGAAAGCAAATATGACGTGTGTGTGTGTGTTTGTTCATTACAACTTAATTAGCACAGCACACTATTAAGGACCAATAGTAATGCTGAATATAAATTGAAGCCTGCGTTTGCGGGTCTATCTGTACTTATATGTATCAAGAGTAATTGGCAATATGATAAGTGTTGAAATAAAGACTGTTGAAATGCTTCTGGGATTTAAGGGAAGCAGTAATATCACCATTTCAAACCTTGCTTCAAAATCTCTTTCACTATTTATTCCCGAGGAAAAAAATATATGAACATAAAAGTTCGATTTAAATCTTTCCTCAAATTTTTAGTTTTTCTTTACTGAGCTGCGAGAGGGAAGAGAAGGCAGAAGCGACATTTTTCTGGAAGTTTCTGCATTTGTCACTTGTATTTATTAAGATATGAAAGGCATCTCGGTTTTCACAGGTACCATGTGCAATAAAGGCTTGTTTAATGCAGAGAATAAATTATGGACTGTACGAAGTAGCCAACACCTCACAGATGTGAAGGCAGGTAGTGATCCACACTGACAAGCCTGCACCAAATCTCTTCTAAGCAATGCAGGGGGCAGCAGCACAAACCCTGTCACCAAAAAGCTTGCCCCCAGGAGATCTGCAGCTCAGCTGTGCAGAACAAGATTGCCTGCTTGTGCCTCAGCAGTCATATCTACGGGCTGCTGAAACTCCCAGTGCTGTTGTCATTGCACCGGATCACACAGCCCCTCTGGTTTTGAGTTTGCTTTTCATTTGTGAGCAAGAGATTTTTCTGTCCCTTCTTCTGTATCATTCAAAATCTTTGTATTACATAGCCACACGCTATGTGTTAAGGATTATTTAACCCTTGTTCAGTACGTACGCTGCACAATACACTTGCTGATACACATATACATTTGTCTGATAAAACGTCAAATAGAAATGACGGGAAACTACATGACACAAGAATTCCCCTTCTCTGTTGTTTTGCACTAGCTTTCACCATCGCATCAGATAACGCAGAAGTAATCACAAAGGGTTAAAGAGAAACAAGCCACATGCGTCTCAAACATCCGAACAGACACTGATTTTCCAGACCCTACATGCAGCCAATTATCCGATTCACCTTGCTGGTCTGCTGTAGGATGTTTTGATGCCATTTTAACATTTTACTATAGCTGGCAGTAGCATGCTTCTAATGCAAGTGACCCCAGAGATAGTTATGGACAAAATACAGAGAAGAAAAGAGTATTTCTGGCTCTTAGGAGTTAAAGTAATATAGTCTGGCAGAGAAATGGTGATAGTATTTTAACTAGGAAAATCAGAACACAGTTATGCATGGCTAGAAATGTATTCAGTAATGATCCATCATGCTGTCTCCGGCTGCTTTACATGCAGAAAGATCATCTGCCTTAATCTTCCCGGTCTCTAGATCCACACAGAGCATCATATATTATGCAAAAAGGTACTCTGGGTGGCAGTATTGAGTTCACCATTGCAGCAGGCTTTATTGTTGTAAGGTGTTGGTTTTTTTTTTGGGAGGTTCCATTCCCCCCCCCGGGCCAAGTCTGTACTAGGCATCCCCTTGCAGAAAAATGCTTTTAAGTCTTTCTGTCTCAAACGAGAGGTTCTTGCCACTCACTGTTGCTCCTCACGTCGTGCAGCCTGCACCCACACACAGAGATCCTCGTTCCCCCATGCTCACGTATACGCCTCTGTCCATCACTGCCTTTCTGCTGTGCTGCAGACCTGGTGAGATCTTTCAGTGCAGAAAAGCAACCAGCACGATGTAGGCTTTTTCATTCCCTCTTGGTTGAATGATTTAATAAATTCGCCCTGCATAGCATTTGAATTTTTTTATTTCTTTTTTAAATCAGTCTCTACTGGACGCAGTGCGTGTGTGGTAGAGAAAAACAGGGTCCTTCAGCAGAATTCAGGGGGGTTTCACCACTGACCTAAATGCATTTTCTGCGTTTCTGCAAGTAAGTATTCTTGACAACACTTGATGCTAAAAGGAGGAGCTGGGGGGAGAGGGAAGACAGCCTTGTGCTCATTACAGGCTTCTCTCATCCAAAGTGGTGTAGTTGCTACTGCAGAAGGTCAGGGAACAGGTGCTTGTCTGCTCCCAGCAGACTTGGGGACAGATTCTCACATGGAGTAAACAGACACAGTGCGCTGGGAGTGCAAGGCATTGCATCGTGCTACACCTGGTGAGGAGCTGGCCTAAGTTCTTCTTTTTCTTCTGAGCCACATAAATTTATTTGACGTATCCCTAAAATTGCTTGCGAGAGCAGAGTGCAGCTTCGTTTACTTCTACAGAGTTGCCCCAGATTTTCAAGGAGAGGAGAGGAATCGGCGCCCGACTTTTCACTGGCTTTAATCGTTTTTGCCTGTGCAGAATGGCCATGAACCCCCTCGTGTGTGTAAATGAAACAATCTACCTTCACGCCCACACGGGATAAATGGAAGTGACTTGCCAGGGGCCGAAGCAGCATGGAGCTGGGCTCAGAGCCATGCATGCTGAAATGCAGCCTCTGCCAGGCTTCCTACCTGCCTCCTTCAACAAGGACAGCTTGACTCAGGAGCTGGTTTTTGTTGTTGTTATATTAGCAGGGAGGTAAAGGCTCCTGAGAGACTGTTTATAGAAAGTGCTTTTGAATGCATGCTTCAGCATAGATGGCTCCCATTTAAAACTGAAGATGGACGTTTTATCAAAAGATGTGACAGGCTATCTTAAGGGTAACTATCACAGGTGGAGATATAAAAAGAAGAAAAAACCCTTTTCTCTATTGTTTCAGTTTTCTTGTAATTTTACCAAGCATTTAGAGAGTGAGATAATGTCAGATACATCCGTCTTTGGCCTTTTTAGGTATGTATCACCTTGGAATCTAGGTGCTCAGGCAATACGTGATAACACCCTGAAATACTTCCATCTCCTCAAGTTTCTCTCTCATCTTTCTTTTATTTCATCTCAAATGAGTTCAAGTAACTTCTGATTTTGCATTTATCTAGATCTGAGGTACAGAAGAAAAAGTAGGCTTCTATAATTTAGCAATTGGCATTAACTTTACAAGCATAGTTCAAATCTAAGTCAGAATGAGCACTCAATCAGGAACCAAGGAATAAATGCTCATAATTTTCACGTCACTGTTACTCTTCTTGCGTATCCTCTGTTCATCAAAGGAAGTATCTCGAAGTCCGGCTGTCCTTAAAATTATACACAACAATAAGTCCGCTTGCACATAATGATCAAATGTCAGCGTAAGATCACTACCAGAAGGGTTGTCGTGCCCTCTTACGAGAAGTCCTCTGAGTCCTATACAAAAAGAAAAATTAACAGGCCTCGCAGAACAAATTCACGCCCACCACGTCATAACACAGCAAAATCCCAGCAACGCTGCTGAGAGGGAGAACATATAGCAGAGGATTATGTTCCCCAGACCTGAAAACTCTGCCCCAAGGATGCAGCACAGACAGTAGTTTGTGCTTTAACAGAGACGAAGATCTCTCTGATACTGCAAGGATGACTGTCATTCAAAAGGAGATCAGTGTACGTTCAGCTAGTCCTTTTCAGGTGAACTCATGCAAGCTCTTCCAACTCACTGGAAGCTGTGTGGAGACTCAGTTGGACATACAATTTTAAATTTGGTGTTCTGCTAATACAACAGCATGGCTGCCAACTGGCTCAGAGCATGGGTCAAACCTGCTCACATCAACCAGAGATCAAACGGCTTAAAGCAGACAAGAAATGGACGGCCTAGATACAAACACGCCTTTGAAATCTGCAGTGTTTGACTTTTAGACCTTAACTGGGCCTATCAAAACATAAATAATGCTAGGCACCTTTGGTTTCGATCCAAGCCATCCTGAAGTACAGAAATTTCGAGCAGGATTTTGAAATGGAAGCCTCCTTTAGCAACTGAGTAAGACAGATAACATACACGTGTAATCATCAGGGCAGGGACACCACCAGGCGACTACTGTAGGTCCTTTGCAGACATATTTACTGTGATGTTTTCTTCATTGAATTCTACATTCCCCATTTCTTTGATTAGTTACAGCTGTTACTGCACAATTTGTCTGGCTTTATCCTCCCTCCCGTGTTTGACAAAATGGCTGCCCTGCAGAAAGCACATAAAACCCCACATATTTGTGATGCTGGTAACATCTTTATTTGAAAATAAGCCTCTAGCCGAAGAAGTGCTGATCTCTCCTAGTAAGTGTTAACCTCAGTTATTTATTTCCATCTCTTGCCTAAAGCATTTAGCCGTGGTTTATTCGCAGGACAAAGGCTTCAGTAAAGTCTGAGGAGTACCCCGGGTGAGGAAATGAGAAGCAACTCAGTTCTTCAGAGTCTCCAATTCATTTCCCTCTTCCTTTTTTATTTTTTTTTGCTCAAGGACCACATCTGCTTATGGGCTGACTTGGTCCCTACCTTCTGGGCAGAGCGCTTAGCAGTGTTACACCTGTGTAACAACAGGGTGTGAGCGAAACCCAAGATTGTAGTTACAGACCTAATCATCTAATTAAAAAATCATATTACTTAACACCTTCAGCACAGAGGAGGTGATACTGTTTCAGTTTTCAAAGCAAGTGAAAATGCCACAGAGAGTGATTCGAATTCGCACCTCAAGATCTCCAAGAGCAGCCAACTCACACGACACTCTGTGTCGCAGGGGAGCCGCGAAGCACTGGCGGAACCAGTGAGCAGGGAAGGAAGTCGGAGAGCTTGAACCCCAAACAATTAATGCAGGTGACTCTTTCTGCCATTGAACTCAGGAACAGTGCGCAGCAGCAAAAGGTCAAGTTCATTTTAGGTCAGTTATGAATATGGCATGAAACAGGAGTTACATTTGGATGTCCTGTACAAATGGGAAATTAGAGATACTTAAGTGGGTATGGATGGTCTCTCCCTACATAAATGATACATCATAAGATCCAAGTTTCAATATTCAAAGAGAGAGAGGTAATTATTTTAAAAGATGTTAGATGACACTAAACCAGAAACATAGTCCATCTCAAAACTTCAAGTGTTTCTCCCCAAGGAGACAATCAAATGTAAAAACCTGAAGGAGAGTGCAACAAACACCCCTCATAATGAGTCGAAAGCCATGCTATTACTAACAGAGTAAAATGCCATACTTACTATATTGTGAAAATGCAAAATGATAAGGTAATGAGCTGATACGTGAGCCTTTCCCCTCAAGAGGGGATCGCTCCCTTTCTGTTCTCTCAAACGCACTGAGAAACTGGGATTTCCCATTGATGTGTGCCTGTGGCACACTGTGTGCTTGGCTGGCCTGATAGCTCATGTGGCAAAAACCTTAACTAAGGTACTTCAGTAACATGCGTGTTTGTATTGGAGGGCCCCCAAGTTCAAGAGAGAAAGAGAATGACTGGAGAGAGTCCAGCGGAGGGCTACGAAGATAACGAGGGGACTGGAGCATCTCTTCTATGAGGAAACACTGAGTGACCTGGGTCTTCTTGGTCTGGAGAAGAGAAGGCTGAGAGGGGATCTCATCAATGCTTACAAATATCTAAAGGGTGGGTGTCAAGAGGATGGGGCCAGGCTCTTCTCAGTGGTGCCCAGCAACAGGACAAGGGGCAACAGGCACAAACTGGAGCACAGGCAGTTCCACCTGAACATGAGGAAGAACTTCTTTACTGTGAGGGTGACAGAGCACTGGCACAGGCTGCCCTGAGAGGCTGTGGAGTCTCCTTCTCTGGAGAGATTCAAACCCACCTGGACGTGTTCCTGTGCACCTTGCTCTGGGGGCACCTGCTTTAGCAGGGGGGTTGGACTGGAGGAGCTCCAGAGGGCCCTTCCAACCCCTACCGTTCTGGGATTCTGTGATTATACTTGGCATAATATGGGCCATATTCTTCCGCTTAGGAAAAAGAAGTAACAAATTAAAAAATGCAAGTGTAGTGATGAAGCACTTAATTTACCCTAAGCCTCACTGTATTCACTCAAGGCCCAGACTGGCATGTTGCCACCTCTTCAGTCAGTTCTCATCACAGGGTGTATTAAGCTCATATTGCCTTAAATATTTCATCAGTACTTAACTAGGAAAAACCTTCCACCATTATATGGAGGAATCACAAGGTGAGTGCTATTAAAAACTCTGGCCAACGTGGAGCACATGTTGGTAGGTCTAGTATCACTGAAAGTAAAAAGTATGTGTTACATGCCTGAAGCCTGTCATTGGCCTTCATTTTACTATTCCACACACGGTTTAATTGAGGTACTTCTCCATTAGAGGCTAGGGAAAGTGAGAGGTCATAACAATCCTAGACAATTCCAGGAGATTAGTAACATTCGTATCTGCCCAGACAGCAGTACAGATCATATGTACAGTAAAAAACCCAAAACAAGCAGCAGGACCTGTTGCGTTCAACCAAATGAAGGATTGGATTCATTATTCTTCTGGCGTTTACCTAGCTAGATCGCACAGACATGATATTTTACACACTGATACACCAGTTGGAAGCTGCTCTCCTCTAGGAAAAGGAGTCAAGTATCTTCTCTGTCTTACACTATTTGTACTGATGGGGTCAGATGTTAAAACACTCACCCTGGAGCACTAGCTGCTTGAAGTACATTCATTATGGTTACCATCTTTCCAACGGCCGGGGCTCAATAAAGGTCGGTTGACCTTCCTGAGAGTACTTCAAGCAGCAGAGGTAGCAAAGAGAAACAAACCCACAGAAATTCAAAATTCTTTTACTGCAGTCATTTGTNGGGAAGGAAGTCGGAGAGCTTGAACCCCAAACAATTAATGCAGGTGACTCTTTCTGCCATTGAACTCAGGAACAGTGCGCAGCAGCAAAAGGTCAAGTTCATTTTAGGTCAGTTATGAATATGGCATGAAACAGGAGTTACATTTGGATGTCCTGTACAAATGGGAAATTAGAGATACTTAAGTGGGTATGGATGGTCTCTCCCTACATAAATGATACATCATAAGATCCAAGTTTCAATATTCAAAGAGAGAGAGGTAATTATTTTAAAAGATGTTAGATGACACTAAACCAGAAACATAGTCCATCTCAAAACTTCAAGTGTTTCTCCCCAAGGAGACAATCAAATGTAAAAACCTGAAGGAGAGTGCAACAAACACCCCTCATAATGAGTCGAAAGCCATGCTATTACTAACAGAGTAAAATGCCATACTTACTATATTGTGAAAATGCAAAATGATAAGGTAATGAGCTGATACGTGAGCCTTTCCCCTCAAGAGGGGATCGCTCCCTTTCTGTTCTCTCAAACGCACTGAGAAACTGGGATTTCCCATTGATGTGTGCCTGTGGCACACTGTGTGCTTGGCTGGCCTGATAGCTCATGTGGCAAAAACCTTAACTAAGGTACTTCAGTAACATGCGTGTTTGTATTGGAGGGCCCCCAAGTTCAAGAGAGAAAGAGAATGACTGGAGAGAGTCCAACGGAGGGCTACGAAGATAACGAGGGGACTGGAGCACCTCTTCTATGAGGAAACACTGAGTGACCTGGGTCTTCTTGGTCTGGAGAAGAGAAGGCTGAGAGGGGATCTCATCAATGCTTACAAATATCTAAAGGGTGGATGTCAAGAGGATGGGGCCAGGCTCTTCTCAGTGGTGCCCAGCGACAGGACAAGGGGCAATGGGCACAAACTGGAGCACAGGCAGTTCCACCTGAACATGAGGAAGAACTTCTTTCCTGTGAGGGTGACAGAGCCCTGGAACAGGCTGCCCGGAGAGGCTGTGGAGTCTCCTTCTCTGGAGAGATTCAAAACGTGCCTGGACGTGTTCCTGTGCACCCTGCTCTGGGGGCACCTGCTTTAGCAGGGGGGTTGGACTGGAGGAGCTCCAGAGGGCCCTTCCAACCCCTACCGTTCTGGGATTCTGTGATTATACTTGGCATAATATGGGCCATATTCTTCCGCTTAGGAAAAAGAAGTAACAAATTAAAAAATGCAAGTGTAGTGATGAAGCACTTAATTTACCCTAAGCCTCACTGTATTCACTCAAGGCCCAGACTGGCATGTTGCCACCTCTTCAGTCAGTTCTCATCACAGGGTGTATTAAGCTCATATTGCCTTAAATATTTCATCAGTACTTAACTAGGAAAAACCTTCCACCATTATATGGAGGAATCACAAGGTGAGTGCTATTAAAAACTCTGGCCAACGTGGAGCACATGTTGGTAGGTCTAGTATCACTGAAAGTAAAAAGTATGTGTTACATGCCTGAAGCCTGTCATTGGCCTTCATTTTACTATTCCACACACGGTTTAATTGAGGTACTTCTCCATTAGAGGCTAGGGAAAGTGAGAGGTCATAACAATCCTAGACAATTCCAGGAGATTAGTAACATTTGTATCTGCCCAGACAGCAGTACAGATCATATGTACAGTAAAAAACCCAAAACAAGCAGCAGGACCTGTTGCGTTCAACCAAATGAAGGATTGGATTCATTATTCTTCTGGCGTTTACCTAGCTAGATCGCACAGACATGATATTTTACACACTGATACACCAGTTGGAAGCTGCTCTCCTCTAGGAAAAGGAGTCAAGTATCTTCTCTGTCTTACACTATTTGTACTGATGGGGTCAGATGTTAAAACACTCACCCTGGAGCACTAGCTGCTTGAAGTACATTCATTATGGTTACCATCTTTCCAACGGCCGGGGCTCAATAAAGGTCGGTTGACCTTCCTGAGAGTACTTCAAGCAGCAGAGGTAGCAAAGAGAAACAAACCCACAGAAATTCAAAATTCTTTTACTGCAGTCATTTGTCAGGAGATACAATACTGTTTGATGTGAGGAAAGCGCACCCCTGCAAAAGCTCTCAGAGTCAAAGCCCTAGGAAAGCACTGTTGTGGCAAAGGACGGTTGCTTACCAAGCATTACTACGAGGCAAGGATCGCATGGGGATGTAAGGATGTACACACGAAATCTACTTCTTACCTGGAGTAGAACAAGAACCTGAGGAGAATGTCTGCATGAGTTCAGCTCTCGATCACAGAAGAGGGGTGCAGCTTGCTCAACGTTCTGGAGAGAAAGCCAGTCTCCTCTGCCTACACCTGTCCAGAGCCTGCCAAGATCAGTGCAGAGACTCCCACTGACTGCGGGAGGCTGTAACCCATGGATCCAAATGAGCGTTGCATGTCAAAAGATGCATCATTGAATGTTCTAATGTAATATAAACAGTAAAATAAAAAGCACTAGCAAAATAAGTGAATTCTACTTTTAGAAATAATCGCTTTCATGCAACAGCAATTGCCCATACCTAAAAGCTTCAAGTGCTGTTCCGGTACATTCCTAGTGTCTTTCTATGAGTGTTAATTTAATTCTTTCAGTATGACATTTGGATACCTTACTGAAGTGCCCAGTTTTAAAGAGAGCTTACTATCTGCCAAGGAAAATATGCCTCTTATATAAGCAGAAATTNTCTATATATGAGTGTTAATTTAATTCTTTCAGTATGACATTTGGATACCTTACTGAAGTGCCCAGTTTTAAAGAGAGCTTACTATCTGCCGAGGAAAATGTGCCTCTTATATAAGCAGAAATTTTTGTGAAAGTCATCTTGCTTTTGCTGCGTACAGAGATTCACGTGCCCGCGTGCACAAGGATCCAACCACATTATGGGTGGGGAAGGCAAAGGGGCGTACAGCTGCAGCACCACATCTGGATACATGTGCTGCAAGACACATAAGAAGAGGGAGGAAAGCCCTCAAACTTTCTAGAAATCTGCCCTGAACTAGCAAAGAGTATTCTCTCCAGAGTTTGAGATTGCGTGTACAAATGTAGCTAGACAATGACACAAAGAAGCATCTAGCAAAAAAATCAGAAGCATTTACTAATTGCCAGTTAGACATCCAGGGGGCATGGCAGGGACTTTCCTATTTGAGATGTCTCTCTATCATCTCCGCCATATTTCTAGCTTTTTTGCTGGAAAAGCTAAACTAGCTAAACTGCAGTTTGGTCACTGAAGGATGACAGAGACCCAAACTGTCATAATGGGCAAACACGCATTACAACAACAACAATAGCAAAAGACCACAGTAATTGTTATTGCTATCATTGTCACACAAAGTTGAGCACTCCACCAGCATTGTAACAAAATGTACGTTATTTGCAGGGCATTCTTTATGAAATTGTCATGGTGTTTTCCATTTTCCATGTATGCCAACAGAAATTCATCAATGGTTTCAATTAACAGCTGCTTGATTTGGGAGGGCAAAGTCTTAAAAACCACCTTCCCATTTTGCTGTATCCATTGGGACCAGGTTTCACTCTGTTCCAAACAACAGAGCACAGTGGAGCATTTGTAAATGTACTCTATCTTTCGTAAATAAATCTGACAGCATTAGAGATAAATCCACAGTCCCTTGAGGGTGAGATCAGCGCACAGTTGCATGCTCGTACGAGTGTACACCTACCATTAGTCTGAAAAATCGGAACCTACTGACATAATGGGTAGTTGTGATCAAGGCAGAATAAAGCTTTCTACCCAGTTCCTAAATTTTTCTGCCACTGTTAATCATCTCTGTTTGGAACAATGTTTCTTGTTTACTAGCAAACAACTGCCTGTAGACAGGCTAAATATTTCTTTATCAATGCTACAGTACACTCGTACCGGAATTCAAACCTGAGCTGCCAGTGAGAGAGATGCTCTTTCTCCCTTCCCTCTCCCACACACTCAGCGTGCCTTCTGTAAAGACGTCCTTCCCTGACACAGGCCAGCAGATCTTGTCTAAAGACCCTCTCCTAAGGGTCTCCCATTTCCTTTACACGGGCTTGGACTGATGAGCAGACCCCCTGCACCGAGCAAGCACAATTAATCAGCGTCACTGGAGGTTACCACACCTGCTAAGGTGCACTGCCAAGGTCACGGCCCTGCTGCGCATCCTGATGGGGACACAGAAAGGCACAGGGTGTTACTCCGGTGAAAGCCGGAGACTTGAAACCCTGCTTCTTGCAGGTGTTGTGCTGAAGGTATCTATCTTCCTGCTTCCACTGAACTGTGCTGATAAACAACACACTTCAGAGAGCTGGAGGAGGACAGCGGAAGACTAAACCAGAAACAAAGTACGGCTGATGTTATAGTGACAGCTCTCTGGCAGCTGCCTTTGGAGGTTAATTACCTTTCTAAAGAGTAACGATTCATCTTTTTGCCCATACCCTAATATCCTGCGATGCTAATTCTCATTTTGAAGACAGGAAAACTAATGACAGGGAAAAGGTTTAATATATATAACTCAAAAGAAAGAATAAATTTGCCATAACGGGGTACTAGACTCCATCAATAAAAACTCATACCAAAAGATCACAACTCAGAGTATTCCCAGAACGTAAATATTTTCTAGGATACACCATCGTTAGCAAAACCCATCAAGCTTTTGTGTCAATAAACAGCATCTGCCAGGAGCATCTTCTCTGAAACAGACAGTATTAAACCAAATTTGGTCTCTCGTTTATTAAAGGGGCAGACTTCTGGGCTCGTGTCTCAGGAGTCTTCTGAAAGCTTCAAAAACCAAAAAGAGGCCTTTTGAAAGAGGCTCATCTCATTTGACGCAAGACTTTGCTTCTTAAATACTCTAACAGGTGTCACGAAAGCACTAATGTTCTGGACCTGCTGAATATCATTTTATGAAAAGCACCCTTAGTTACTCCTGAATCCCTCAGCTATACCAAGCAACCACATAGCCAACTTCCTGTCTTAGCAACAGAAAGCAACTCTCATTTTATTACTGTTGAAGAAAGTAAATGAACCGAGGAGAACAGGCTGTGAAGGGACTCAGGTATGCAGGATTCGGTGTAGAAGCAACGCGTCCTACCCACATCCTAGCTTAGCAGTGACAGTAAGGGCCAGCCCTAGCCAGGAGAGAAGAAAAAGGCACCTAGAAAAATCTCTTCCTCCCTCCCTGTGAGATGCACAGAAACAAGCAAAGAGCAAGCAGCTAACTCAGGGTAACTGCGAGTCTTGGCGGGGCTGAACCAGTGATCCCAAAATGCAGGGTTCCTTCTCTAATGACCAATTCGGTAAGTTACTTTATTTTATACTCATTGCCTACTTAAAACACCCATTCTCTTCTGCTCACCCTGGCTCTATTTTGTGGTGTTTACCCAAAAAAAAAAACCAAACCCAAACCAAAAACCCAACCCACCCAAAAACTTAGCAGCCAAAACATGACGTGCCTCGTGACACAAAGTTTCCTCAAGTCCAATAAAGATAGCCAGAACGGTATCAGGTTTTTCCCCAATCCTGTGCTTTTGGATGGGTTTGTTCCGTCCTCACCGTGCTGCTTTTGTGCCGTACAGCTCCATGGCTAAAGGACATTGGTGTGTTTATGTTTTTAAAGATGCAACTGAAAGGCAAAGTCACCCTTAGAGCAACTTTGAAATACTTTTTTTCCAACTCTGCCCACACTGAAATAGCCACTGCAATACCCCGAGCAGACTGCTTTACCTTTTCAGATGCTGGAGCGGCAGGAGTGAAATGTCCTCTAACTCATTGCTGAAAATGATAGAAAACTCAATGCAAACTTAGAGAAGAGAAGGCAGGCCGATTACAAGAAAGTAATTTTCAGGCTCTCCTGTGGTACTAGTGTCTAGAAAGCAAGACGCAGCAGGTAGTGGGTAATGCTCTGCCAACTGAAATATGTTATGTCAACTATTCCCCTGAGAAATCTATTTTAAATTAAATGTTGTATATGTAGAGAAGCTGGAAGGACCTGGTGTCATATCCAAGCACTTCCCTGGATTTTCATAGCAAGCAGGCTAAGGCCAAACCTCTGAGGAAACTGGGAGAAACAAGAGACAAAAAAAGCAAAAGCTAAACATTTCAGCAGTGCCTGTTGATTTTCTCTGCCTCAGGATTTGTTGGTCCCTGCCTGGGGGACGTCCGCAGCATCAGCAAATGGCAGCGCTATCCCATCAGCCTTACCCCAAGGCCTCTCGGACCCGCTAATTCTGCACGCCTGGACCTGGATGACCAGACCATGACAGAGCCAACAGCACTGTGAAGAACAAACCCCAAACTCTCCGGATTTTGATATAACTAAGAAAGCTGATCTACCGCTCACGTGCCCTTGCAGGGTGTTTTTCTCTGCAGCTTTCTTCCCTAAGCTTTAAGTACCTGTGCCACTCGGAAGGATGTTTCGGGCTCAGCACAGCAGCAAAGCTTGCCTCAGATGCTGCTTTCATAACATTTTGAAATGGTCTCGCTTCCTTCACGGACCTCTGAGTCAACTGGTCTCCTTTCTGAGGTGCAGGAAACAGCGGCAACGGCTTCTCCAGCATTAACTCTTTCTGATTTCGCACACGCTCCAAAGATAACCGATTGGAGCTTTCATCCGGCTCTGCAAATAGATTAGCAAGCAGCAGCTCCTGAATATTTTAAATTCAAATTATATTAAATTCAGGTTAAACTCACTGCTGCAGAAAAATTCAATAATGCTTTCCCATCTTGATTTTTCTTTCCTCTCATTTCTTTCCTCTCCTACAGCTGCTGCTGGGACACTGACTGCAGTTGGCAGTATAACCTTACTTATGACAGGCTCAGAAACAGATGTTTTTCTTCACATCTACCCCTCCTCTCCTACCTTTGGAGCAGAATAATGAGACACTCTGCAGCTCCGGTTCAGAGCGTAGTTATTAAACAGCTAGGGAAAATGATGCTGGCGTGGCAAACCGTGTATCCCTGAATTACTACGAAACATGGTGATGAGAAAATAGACCTGCTTTGAAGGAGGAAAACGGCCTGTTTTCAGTCAAGAGCGCTTTCCTTTTAACCAGCCCAGCCCATCAGCAAAGTATTAGATAGTGTACACAGCAATTTATAGGCCACATAGAGGGCAGCCGTTTGTGCCTAGAAGCTGTCACATACCTCCCTGGGTGGATGTATCTACCCAAGGGCCATTCACATGATGAAGAATTTATGAGCTGTGATTATTGGGGATTTGCTGATTGTTCTTTTTTTCCCTGCTACTCTTTAGAGCAATGGAGCAAAATAACACAGAGTTTTCCTGCAGTTTCCCCTGTGCAGGATGCCGATTAAAGCCCTGCAGCTCAGAGAGACAAGTCTTACCAGATCCTTCCTGTATGCCCATTCTTGACAGGCAAAGCATGGCTTTCCAAAGACAGTGGCTAATTGCCTTGCTCTGAAGTTTATTTTGCACTCCATAGAAAATGACTGCAGAGGGAGAGAAAGGCTGACTTGCATAAGCCCCTATGTATCTAGCCTGAACACACACACCTTTGGGAAATATCTCAGATTTCCCATGACAGCAGAGATGGAGCTATATCACCTGAAGTAGCACCTAGGTTCTGTGATATAGGCGATACGATTTTCTTAGGTGAAGGGTTTCCTGATGGAAGCTGCCTTAGCAGAATCACCATGATGCTCCTTGACAGAAGCAAGCAGGAAATGGTGGACTCCTGCCTCGTCACCGTTATAATCTAGCAGGGAAACTTGAGAAGCTCACGAGCAGAAATACGTGGGGCTTCCTATTCCTAGCATGCTGGCTGTGTCATTACTGCCAGGAAAAGGTGCTCAATGATGACACGGCATATTGGACCACAGGGCTTTTGTAATTCTCATCCATTCATGACGGACAGCCACAGACCTAGATCCTTGTGTCCTGTGGCCCAAGACTGTGCATGGAGACTGTCTGTAGCTTTTCTGGTCCCTAGGACTATCCAGGACGGGAGGAAGGGAAGCATGTTTTAAACTTGAGTGAAGGAAGCAAATTAATCAGAAGATTTTATCCCCACTCTCAGTCCTGCAACACTGATACATGACACAAAGAAGGACGTAGTTGCAGGATGCAGGCATCGGTACTTCATCTCTCACCTACTGTAGTCTCTATGGCTGAATTTTCAGGGTGCCTCCTAACTACGTGCACCTTTACATCTGTAAGATAAGGGCAGCCCTGATAACAATAAGTGACTTGTTACATGCTACACAGGAGGTCTGCGTTACAGTCATGCTTTAGCCCCAAGACCATCCTTCCTTTCTGCATTTACAACATGAGCTGAATAGCCTAAGTCTGCCTGTATCCTAGACAACAGCTTCAACGGACTACAGCTGCGGGCAGGAAAAGGCTGGGAGAGATGAAGCATAACTCAGACCTGTACCTAACTTAAAATGGATTTGAGCCAGCTCTCCTCTGCCTAAGCCTTATCCAGTGCCTAATCAATCTGGGAGCATTTCTTTACTGGTTCATCTACAGGTCTTTTATGCAACCCGCCAAGAACACCAGGCTATGTATCTCTGTTTAGGATATTATAAATAAATAGAAGTGCCTCATTCTGCTCTTTCAGACAGGAAAAAATACCTGACCCCAGAAGTAAGAATTAGTACGGCTCTGTGGCAAGTTAGAAGCAAAAAGGAGTGCCTCCAAAACTAATTCCAAACAAAACCCTAAAACTCACTCTTAACCTAATCAAAGAACATAAATTACCCTTTTTCTTTACCCCCACATCAACCACCAGACCACAAGGTATATATTGCAAGTTTCTTTTTGATCTCCTCGCATCTATATACACTGCAGTTATGTTCTTCAGATGTTCTTTTCGAGACTAAAAATGTGTGTTTTTATAAGAACAGAGATCCTTGCACAATTTCTTGGCTCCAAGAATAAAGTTTAAGAAAAATTCTAAGCCGTGGAATAGAATCAAAGGAACAGAAACGCTGCTTTAGAATGGTCATTGTAAGAGATGAACTTGGAGATCTGAAAGCAGAATCACGTCTTAAATGTGAACTTCAATGTAAGACATCCTCAAGGAAAAACCTAGGATACAGAACTAAAAAGGCGACATTATTCTTCATTTGGAAGGAAAAACGGAGGAAGTACTCTATAGACTGGTTCACTTGAGCTGGTGTGATAAAGCAGCCAAGTGTCACTAGAGTCCTTTTACAGTTGGACAGTGCAACAGCCAGTGGACAGACAGAAGTCTCCAGAAAGAAGTGATAGAAACAAAAGGCAACTTTTCATGCCTTCCTATAACCGTTATGAGAAACAGACTCTTCACTCGTCTGCTCCTTTGATTGCTTTACAATGTGATAGGTTATAACATTAGCTTTTTTCCAGATGTCCATTTCATCACATTTATCATATTAAATATTCAATTATGTCTCTTATTTTTATTTATTTTTTGGCAGTAATGGGCGCTGAATGGGTGGTATTCTGTTGTTTAATAGCATACCGATTAAGGAGCCAACCATTGCTCTTGCCTTCATTTTCTCACACCTCAATCTAGATTCAGTGTGTGTGGGAGTCTAAGTAAGTGCTACAACTCCTTTGATAATCGGCAATTTGTTAGTGCATTAGAAGTGGTCTAAGTATTCAAGCTAAGACCTGCCACTAACCTAGATGTAAGCAGAAGGCATACTGTTGGATTACAAGGTAGATGCAATGGATAGCTATAAAGGAAAGTAAACAATATGAACTTTCTTTTCAAACTCAGTTATTATTATTTTGAGGAGTGAGGGAGGCAGACCACTTGAAACTGCCAATACGGAAGGGGGACTAATGGATTTACTGAAACACATTTAGACATGAAGAACTACTACATGGCAAAATGCAAGGTATCAGATGACGTAAGGGGAAAAACCAACCCAAAAACCCATAACACAAAAAACCCCAGCTACCAGAACAATAAGCTGGACTCACAGATTTGCTGCAGAGAAGGTGCAGAGGCAGAACTGGATCTGGTCTAACATGCTCCTATGCCAAAGCCATCTGTGGAGCTGCATGCAGAACCAAGTTAGAAAAAGGAACTTCTAGGTTTCTGGTTTAGAGCCTCTAAGTTGCACCCGAGTCCATGTCGTGCTGAACAGCCATTCCAGCCCAGATGAAAGTAAATGCACACTGCATCTGAAATGCTTTTAATTTGGCAGGTTCCCCTTCTGCCAGTGCCACAGGGAAGATCAGAGTTACTCTGCTAGTAACCTCCTACAGGAAGGAAGGATTCCCAATGATCCATTCTGGGTGTTTGCTCATCCATCTACGTGCGATTCTTTTGCAAGGAGGGCACTTCTAAGCTTACAGACACAGCTGTTGTCAGCTGGAGTCTCTGCTGAGGATGCAATATAATGTTGTGTTACTCCAGGTTCTGCCATGTAACTCAGCTTGTTATCACAAAGGCAGTGTTCAGAGTACCCTCTGTGACAAGGCAGTTGGCTGCACTGCACCTAAAAACCTTAATGCTGTAATGAAATGAGAGACAGGGAAATAGTCCTAGTGCTCCGCTGAGCTAAACACTGTGGTTTTTTTCCTTAATGTCAGAACCTGCATTCACATTTGTCCATTCCTATCTGTAGGTGCCAGGCTCTTATTAAACTTTGTCCAAATTCTCTGCCATTGTAAATTGAACAATGAGCTTAAATCATCAGCTGCCTCTGATGAACTGCGTACAAATTCAGACATGCTTTGTAAATGCTAGCTTTGCGACAGCAGTTCCTCTCTTGCCTTTCTTTTTGACTGTTTACCGGACAAGCTCCACTTAGCTAAGGGTTAGGGAAATAAGGCAGTGTTTTCATAGAAGTACACGCACCTGCCATTTAAAAATTCTGCCATGTGGACAGAGTTGTCCTTTAATACCAACAGTAAAAGTCAAGTTACACCATGTGCTGCTCCAGGCAAGCTTTAATCATCAGCCTCGTGTGTAGATGATGTGAAAGACAAGGCCCTCGCAGTGCTGGCCCAGATCCAGCCCCCTCCTTCGCCCCTTGCCATTTTCACGACGGGGTCACTGCTGACGCCGCTGGCCTGTATGCTGCATCGGCACTGTGAGGATAATGGCGCTACCACAAATGCCCTTACTGTCTCCCACTGTATGTCTAAGGTGAGAGAGGCTACCTACTCAGGGCAAGGTACTAGCTGTTGTATTGATGCCAACTCCTTTCCCTGTTGGAGAAAGCTTGGTATATTAAATCCAGGCACATGCACAGAACTTTGTGGCCATCTCTGGTGAGAAGTACATCGTGTTGGCAGCGTCCCAGTGACACCGCCTGGTTAGCGTCTCCTGGACCACAGGGATGCCATACGTGCTCCGAGATAGAAGGCTGAGCAGCGAATTGCACAGGTCACACAAGTGCGCCGATTGCAGTCATGCTCACTCCCTGACTGTAGACTTGCATCAACTGTTTGCAACGTGGCAATAATTCCCTGAAGCTAACGAGTTGTACCAATGTATTTAGGAGAATTGTGCTCCAAAGGTCTTCCCTCTCACTTCCCTGTTCAAGCTGACAAAAAGCACCAAGGTGTAATCGTTTGTGATGGCACTTCTAGATGATTTAACACTGGACGCAGTAAAACACACCAGCTTTTTTATAGAGGACAAACTGGCTTTATCTGAAGAACACAGAGCGTGCGACCCAATATGTCATTTTCCTCTCTAATGTCCAGGAGCACATGAGAAACAAGGCAAAAAAACCAAAACAAAACAAAAAAAAACCCTAGCCATTGTCAGTGTATTATCTGGCAAAATGGCAAAACAAAGCACACAATATCCGGGAATGCCAATAAAATGCTCCAGAGAGGGACAAAACCCAACTGCCTGTTGTATCCTCTTAGGCACGACTTCGCTGCAGACCAGCTCAGTGCCTACCTGTCCTCTACAGACAATCAATCAGGCAGCTCCACTCCCACCTCCGTGAGGATCAGCTGCTCTCTCTACAGTATCCGTCATCTCCAACAATGAATGAGAAGAGGCCTCAGCAAAAAATCACTTGGGGGCATGGATGCTCAGCATGTAATGGACCTGACAGCAAGCAGCTGCACAGGCTGGATTCATATATTTTAATAGCATGTAAAACACAGGGTGAATTGTCTAGGATGTCTCGTGAGGCACTTTACCAGCCAGAATTTCATCGAGCTCGAGAAAGAAAAATAATAAGAAAAATTTAAGAAAAACAACCACAAAAAACCCCTGCCAACCCCCCCCCAAAATAACCAAAACCAAACAACTCTGATAGATAAATGAACCCTAGAATGAAATCCACTNGTTTTTTTTTAATAATGTTTTCTTTTTCTTTTATAAAAAGAGGCAAGGGACAGTGGGAGGAAAAGCATGAGCTGTGTGGAATACGAAGAGGGAATGGAACAGGGGGTTAAAGAAACCAATCTCACTTGTGTTTATAGAATCTAAAGAGGAGACCTTCTCAAGTCAGCAGTAGAGGGGAAGGGGAGAATGGAGACGTAGGTGAGAGAGAAAATCTTTTCAGAAGTAATGTTCATGAAATTAGGTCCTTCAGGCTATTTGCCGATGCTTAAAAGAGAGGAAGTGAATACAAACCAGCAACTGTACTTCAGAATAAAATATATTCTGTAACAGGGAAGGACTTTCTGCAGTTATTAGCCAGACAGAATCATAGAATCATAGAATGGTAGGGGTTGGAAGGGACCTCTAGAGATCATCTAGTCCAACCCCCCCTTGAGCTCAAGGCCAGTGAGGTCTGTCCACAGAGCACCCAGGCCAGGGTAAGGCTTGAAGCGAGAAGACTGTTCTGTGTTTCTTTCAGATTCACTCGTGGCTCCAAGTCTTCCNAATAAGAAAAATTTAAGACAATCAACCACAAAAAACCCCTGCCAACCCCCCCCAAAATAACCAAAACCAAACAACTCTGATAGATAAATGAACCCTAGAATGAAATCCACTCTCCGTAGATATTTTAAAATGCCTCTAAAATATTGTCCAGTAACGTATCCTTTCCTCCTGCTATGCAGCTTAATGTCATTCTTCACATGAAGCAGTTGCTGGACATGCTTGGAGCATTCTGCNTTTTTTTTTAATAATGTTTTCTTTTTCTTTTATAAAAAGAGGCAAGGGACAGTGGGAGGAAAAGCATGAGCTGTGTGGAATACGAAGAGGGAATGGAAAAGGGGGTTAAAGAAACCAATCTCACTTGTGTTTATAGAATCTAAAGAGGAGACCTTCTCAAGTCAGCAGTAGAAGGGAAGGGGAGAATGGAGACGTAGGTGAGAGAGAAAATCTTTTCAGAAGTAATGTTCATGAAATTAGGTCCTTCAGGCTATTTGCCGATGCTTAAAAGAGAGGAAGTGAATACAAACCAGCAACTGTACTTCAGAATAAAATATATTCTGTAACAGGGAAGGACTTTCTGCAGTTATTAGCCAGACAGAATCATAGAATCATAGAATGGTAGGGGTTGGAAGGGACCTCTAGAGATCATCTAGTCCAACCCCAACTTGAGCTCAAGGCCAGTGAGGTCTGTCCACAGAGCACCCAGGCCAGGGTAAGGCTTGAAGCGAGAAGACTGTTCTGTGTTTCTTTCAGATTCACTCATGGCTCCAAGTCTTCCAGATGCTCTACCTTGTACCCTCACTTGCAGCGGTTCAGAGGAAGCAAGGACTGAATGTACATGGCACTAGAAAGTGATTTTCACAATGGCTTTGCAGAGCTATAAATGATTGTGCAAGTGAAAAATCAGCATGAAAAAAAAGTAGTTTATCATAAAATGAATCGTTTTTATACTAAGATTCACAGAAATTATGAAATTCTGATTTCCCAGGTGACATTCATCCGGCTATAGCCCTGAAGGAGGTGGACACTAACATCTTACAACCTACCAAGCTGGGCAGCTAGAAAACTCTCTTGTATGTGCCAGTTGAATAGCATGAATGAAGGCCTAATCCAAAGGNAGATTCACTCGTGGCTCCAAGTCTTCCAGATCCTCTGCCTTGTACCCTCACTTGCAGCAGTTCAGAGGAAGCAAGGACTGAATGTACATGACACTAGAAAGTGATTTTCACAATGGCTTTGCAGAGCTATAAATGATTGTGCAAGTGAAAAATCAGCATGAAAAAAAAGTAGTTTATCATAAAATGAATCGTTTTTATACTAAGATTCACAGAAATTATGAAATTCTGATTTCCCAGGTGACATTCATCTGGCTATAGCCCTGAAGGAGGTGGGCACTAACATCTTACAACCTACCAAGCTGGGCAGCTAGAAAACTCTCTAGTATGTGCCAGTTGAATAGCATTAATGAAGGCCTAATCCAAAGCNCAGCATGAAAAAAAAGTAGTTTATCATAAAATGAATCGTTTTTATACTAAGATTCACAGAAATTATGAAATTCTGATTTCCCAGGTGACATTCATCCGGCTATAGCCCTGAAGGAGGTGGANGCAGAGCTATAAATGATTGTGCAAGTGAAAAATCAGCATGAAAAAAAAGTAGTTTATCATAAAATGAATTTTTTTTATACTAGGATTCACAGAAATTATGAAATTGTGATTTCCCAGGTGACATTCATCTGGCTATAGCCCTGAAGGAGGTGGGCACTAACATCTTACAACCTACCAAGCTGGGCAGCTAGAAAACTCTCTAGTATGTGCCAGTTGAATAGCATTAATGAAGGCCTAATCCAAAGCCACCAAAATCACCTGGAGTCTTTCCATGGTTTCTACAGATTTAGGAACAGACTCCTGATTAACGTAAATCCCCAATCCTGCAATTATACTTTGGCTGAGATTTGCCTGCACAGATCCAACGTCAATGCTGCTGCTGGGTGGTATTTCAGAAGAAGTCTGTGTGGGAATTTATGACCAAGACAAACCTTTATTGTAACCAAGAGATTAGTAAAGACCTTGTGAGGAAGTGAAAGGGATCCGTGCCTCAGTCTCTCCTTGCCTGTCTGTGGAAGAGCAGACTGTATTGCTCTGTTGGGTTGCTTGCAACAAGTTCAAAATGGAATTCTCCATTTCATTAAGCATCCAGTGCCTTAAAATTCGCAGCAAAATTGGAAGTTTCCTTTAATTTAAGCCTGTTCTGTGATTAATGTCTCTGCTCACTATCCATGCTGCCAGCTTAGAGTGGCAATGAATGTGTGAGCATTCCATAGTAGTACATTCTCAAATACTTTTTCCCTTCCTCTTCTTCCTCACAATTACTACTATTGAACTGGATTAGATCAGAGAAAGGTGTGCATCCAGTTCAAAGCATCTTGTCTTGAGAGCTCTGTATGCTTTGGAAAGAAGCCTTTAGTCAACAAGTGCTCAAACTGTTCTTGCCTTCATTCTGGATGAACTTTAAGTGTCCTGAAAAGCTCTGTGGAGATGGTCTTAGTCTGGAGTCAGGTATCTTCACCTGTTATTTTTCTGTTGATCCATAGATGACTAATACCATAAACGGGCAACTTTGAATTGCCCGATAGGTAACACCAGTCATTATCTCTCAGGTCTCTTTTGGAGGTGATTTCTAGACTGTTGATAAAAGTGATGAGATAATTAATAGTATGCTTGAAACTCTCTTCCCTCCAAAAAGTCCCCTTAAATTTTAGAATCATTCCCATCCATTTCTGGTCATACTTCTCTTTTGATCTGGCACAAATTGTCAGAAAAATAGTTGTTCTTTGCAAATACAGACACTGTCTAATTCAGCAGCTTTCCTTTGAGAGAAGCACTTTCTGTCTTTGTCTTTTAGCCTGGCTGACAGTACCGAAATGCCTCTAGACTGGTTTTCATTTGCTTAATGATGTGACTTGCCTGAATTTTATAGCATGGCTTTAGGAGAATACAAAGCCCTAGGAAAAAGCCCAGAGTGGACTGCAGCTGTGAAAGTTGTCCCGTTGACCCCTGGTGTGTCTTATCCCTCCATTGCATCTCCCTGGCAGTCACTCATCCTTTCTACTCTTTTAGTCCTTTGTACAGTGAGCCTGGCAGCAACACTGCCAATTAGTGGAGATTACCACAGCATTTTTTTTGTCATAGGTTTCAGTGAAAGAAAAAAAAAAACAAATCAAAAAAACCCCAACCTAAACCCAAAACCAAAGCATTGGGTTAGCAGACAGCCTGCATTTCTTTTTCATATCTTATTATACATGATAAATAACTACCTATACTTATATTCTGCTGCTCAACCACAACTTACGGCTTTCATCATTGTCTTGCAGCAAGGCTGTGTCACTGAATGCCTTTGTCCCATTCTCCAAATGAGATGTCCGAATCTCCAAATCCCTATTTTAAAAGCTTGGATCACCCTTCTCTTATGCCTTGACAACTATCTCATTGCAC
>VZSC01006796.1:238752-253618 GCA_013398225.1 Steatornis caripensis | reverse complement strand
CCCCCCCCCCCCCCCCCTTCTGCATTGTGAATACGCCTATCTGCCTTCTTTTCACAGCTCTTAAGACAAGTCCTTGACAAATTAATCAGTGCCTTGTCCTTTCTGCACAAGTGACTGTCAACAAAGCAGATGGTGCTGTCCCTTACAACACCTTGTCTCTTACATCTCTCTCTCTGAGGCTGTGTCCTCCAGTTTTCTGACAGGGGCTGCTACATGGCAATTTAAAAAAAAAAATAACTTATTTTTTAATACTGAAGACAGCAGACTTGCCACAGGATGTTGCTCACCTGGTCACAAAGACGACAATACACTAAAGTTGAAAGAAGTACGTGAATGAATAGAAATCTGTCAAGAACTCAGTCCTTCTGCAAAAGCCTCACGACAATTAGCAGTCCGTTGTCATAGCAAAATTCTCCAATTATAGAGAGAGTCCTGGAAAACAGGATTCATGAAGACTAGTGAATGCCTATGGCCCCTGCTCAGGTACAATGATGGGACTGGCACCCTTCCCTGAAACGGCTTTCATTGGAAATCTAGAGATCACAAACCTTAAGCATCTAAAATGCCTCGCTGTTACTGTGAATTTCCCAGTTCACCAGAAAATTCCAGCTCTTGCTCTCCCCCACATTCCTGAACAGAATGAAAACAGACTAAAGAACACAAAGCCAGGAAGCTTTCCACCAGCTAACTTTCCTTTCCCCAGTACCCTTTGTTCCAATACATCCCAAAGTCCGGTTTCCAGGGCTAACTTTTGAAAATGGAATTTATTTATGACTGATTTCATTTGGAAGAGTCATTCAAGTTGAAAACACCAAATACCAACAGTTGATCTCACCTCCTCCCCATTTTGATCTGCTGTTTCATAATAAAGAGAAAATTAACTCATTTTTTCAGCAGTTTCCACTGAAATCGAAGAATCTCTGATACAGAATACCTACTCCAAACTCACACATCAAGTCCTCACAGACCCGCAGAGAAGCCTCAGTTGAAAAAAAACCACCCCACCAAACCCACTCCATTGAGACCGCCCCTTCTACATCAGCCAGCACCAAACTATTCCACTGGTGTCAGACATCAGAGCCAAAGAACACTGTAGGAAAGACTCATTAGTAATGCTCCTAGCTTAGGCTGATGAATCAATACCTGTGGTAAGATCAGTGTCATCCATGAATGAGGTTTATACTGTGGCATGCATTAACAAGTAGCTGTGAAATGGTGCTATGAACTCAGTATGTCACTGAAACACCTACAGCACATCCCTGAGTGGGTGAGGAAGAATGGAACAGGACTTCACTACTTCTTTTATTTGAACTTGATTGTAAGGGGCTATACTATGTGTAAAGCATATAGCCATTTAACACGCTGATTTTGCTACAGCGCTGCTGCCTATACAGACAGGGCTTCAGCCATTTTTCCCCACTCAGGGGGTCCAGCTACAAAATATTTCTAAGCTACATGATCCTGAAGGACATCAGTATACCCAAGTAGGGTGAACTGAGACCAGGCCTTCTGATGTAACGACTGTGGTGCTTAGGCTCATTGCCAGATCCAGCCAAAGGCTCTTCAGCAGCATAAGCAAAACTAAACTTTGGAGTGACAACGCTGGGATGGAGAGCCAGAAACAGACACAAAGAATCTGGTGGGCTGCTCTTGCCACCAGAGAAACAAGACTTGCAATGGTAAGCCCTGCCCATGGAAAGAAGGGGAGCTCTTCTCTCCTATTAACATGTTCCAATGGATGCTCTCTCAAACATCTCAGCTTCTCCCTTAACAGCTGCAACTAGCCTTACTTTATGGGGCTCCGAGTCATGGTCTTTTTTCTTATACTAACAACATGCTGCCCTCCACGATGGTTGGGTTTTGCTATGTGTAGGGCCAACTACTCTGATGCTGCTTTTATTCTGGGACCAGCCTTCTGTTTGGGGGTGGACTTTGAGCTAGGAAAAAAAAAAAGCTCAGGACAATGGGCAAAACTTCTTTCAGTCATAGTGAAATCTTATCCCCCTTTCCCCCTCCTGCTCAACTAAAGCTCTGGAGTGGATACAACACAGAGACCTGAGTCTTGGGGGAATGGCCCAATAATTCTTGACTTCGGTGAGATAGATCTGCCGGAGTATCTATTGCTAATCATGGAACTGGGGCCAGATCTAGCAAAAAAAGTAGTATTTCCCATGAACAGCAGTACTGCCCATGCAAATATAACATTCCTCCTCTGTCTCCCAATTCTTCCCATACATATACTCCCTCCCTGCCTTGATGTTGTATCCAAGAGTCTTGACACTGTCTTATACAAGTCAGCTGTCACTTTCCTCTTTCAGCAATTTCTTGCAGTTCAAGAGGTCTGAAGCGAGCCACAGTGTTAGACAGGGACAAATGCAAATGCCTAGGGCTAGACCTGTTTAGATTTCAGCACAAATATAAATCACCTCTGATTCTGGTTTTATTTGCTGCCTTAAGCTAGTCATTAGCACATTGAAAACAATGTGGGTGCAATCATTTTCTTCTGATCCAGCTACTTTCCCCTGCAATCAGCACTCCAGGAGAACACATGGGCTGCTTCTGTCACTTGGCTCCTGATTTACACCAGTGTAAATCTACCAAAGTCAAGAGAATTCTCCGGGAGCCGCACTTGGTTTTGTTGCACATCAGCAAGCGCTGAAATCAAATGAGTCCCTGTGCTGCAAAGAGGTTGCCTTGTACGAATATTCCTCAACCTGGGGAGGACGTTCCCAGAGATGAAAGGGTGCAAGCAGCTCTGCCCCACACCTCCAGTGCACCGACAGTTGGCAGAGCTGAAAATCCACTTCCGCATGTAAGACCTTAAATTCTCAAGTGGCCACCAAGTGCTTCAGAAAGCTGAACACATCTAGTTTGGGAGAAAGAACTTCAAGAGGCTCTTTTCAATTTTCAAGCGCATGCGTGTGTGTTTGGTGAGGGAAAGTTAAACATTTTTCAGGGTAAGTTAGGTGAGGAGGAAATTATCGGGAGACCAACAAAGACAGAAAGCATTGCAGAAGTGCACTGTATGTTTGAAATGCAGGTTAGTCAGTGGTGTCCCTGAGAACAGCTTTCTCACCTAGTGTTCATTATTAGTGTTAATTCAGGTTTCAGCTGCACTGTCAATCAGTTCAAATAGTCTGGCTGGGATTTCTGCCAAGCTCCTCCTTCAGAGGCAATTCCTACTGTGTTTCCCTGTTTACACCAATTGTATTTATACTCATCTCCTACTGTCAGCAGATCCAAACCAGCTATAAAAGCTGAGGGCACAACCTTTCATCCTTGATCTGCTTTTCCCATGTTACAATCATTGTGGTTTTAGAAGGGTTTCATTTAGAGTTTTCTCCTGTCAAGCCTTCTAGAGAAAAATCTGCACGCAGTATGCCAGCATCTCTGCCGTCGCCATCTCCGCTTGAAAAATGGGTACGGAGATAGTAATAATATGATATTGCTAATCCTCAGCATTTCCAAATCAACCAGCTTCACTCAGATTTCTTAAAAAAAAAAAATCATAGTATTCTCTGACACAGAAACATGTGACTTTCTTATTACTGATCCTCAGTTTCTTAAACCGTCCAGGATAAAAAGAAATCTGTTTCTAGAACAGCTTCTGTCTAATTAGGTGAGAGAAAGTGTATGAAACCTGAAACTCATTTCGACTGTGGCAGCAGTTTTTAGGAAAACATAAAACATAAACCTTGTGAGTTTTGTGATAAAATTAGAAATGGGTAAGCTGGGAAAGGAAAGGGTTAGGCTTACTGATGAAAATCTGGACCAGCGATATTTCACTTTAACCTCGCTGATTTGTAAATTCGGTTTGATAAATATATTCCTTGCGGGTCAAACAACCTAACGCTAAGGCTAACTTGTAACCCCCTGGAACAAAGAACTGGTTTGCTCACAAGGGTGGAGACTCCCGTAAGCTTCTCCAGGGAACGTCTCAAAGAGTTGCGAGTGAGGCAAGATATATCCTCGAAGAGGAGCTGAGGACTGGACCAACGCTGGAACCCACACCAGTGATATCTCTGTCTCCTCCCACCTTCTTTCTCTACCAAATAATGCAAGGTTCAAACCCCATGTGTGGCAAATAACCACAAGGCTTACTTTAACCTTCCGTAAGGCTGTACATTACAGGATGCCAAACTATATGGGACAGCTGTACTTTTCTCATTAAAACGGATGCTTGTGCACAGACCTTGGGTATTTCTTTTACCTTAATCTGCCTCAAGAGGATCCACAAACCTGAGTCACCTCTTCTTCCTCTTTGGTGGGACCTGACACTTGCTTATCCCTGTGGCATATCCAGACACTTGCTTATCCAGATTTGCACAAGTAAGAAAAGCCATACGCTCCACTAATCTCAAGCAGCAGGATAGCAAAAGGGGTAAGAAACAGCTCCTCAGCATGCCTACTGCCAGCAGCAGGGCTAGCTCGTGGAGTCTCTCTCTCTGATCCTTGGGCTGTGCTGAGGGTTTATCACGGGAAATGGACACATCCCATCCCCTCAGAAGAAATTGGGGCTCAGGAACCACCCTGAGAAGACAGCCATCAGTCATCTTCCCAACTGGTTTCTTCATCCAGGTGCACGGCCTTCCTGTCCAGACCCAGTAAGAGATTACTCTTTACTGTAACCATTAAAATTACACAGGAACCTGGGAGCCACGCTCAGCTCTTCATACCTCCCCGCCTCATCTGATCAGATCTATGGTTTGAGGCACTTTTCATCCTCAGATGGGTCAGGAAGTTAAGGAACTACAAGCGCAGCCTTACAAGCAGTAAGCCACATACATTGCTCACGCCTGGGCTTCAGAGTTGGGCAGCCTATGTCTGCTGATTGCTACTGAAGGTGTAAGCAGCAGCCAGGCAGCAAAACTGTGCGGGTGGTATGCTTTAGCCGAAGACCAATGGAGCAGAGGGTAGGTTTTAGCCAAGGACCGCTGGGCACAGCTTTGCACTTAGCAAAGGCACCACAGGGTCTTTGCTATCCATGCAGGGCAGAAAAGACACCAGTTTACGCCGTCTGAACCAACTGCTCTGAGAGGCAGCAAGCAGAAAATGTTACAGTCAAAGGTGTCTCAGAGTGATCTCCCGAGACAAACTTTTGGCAGGTGTAAATCAGCAGAGCTCCTTTGAAGTCAATCAATGCTTATTGACATAAGTGGTGGAGCCAACTTCTCTCTCTGGGAGAAGGTCCTGAATACCACTTTCCCTTGGGGGAAACTAGATTTACAAATGCTTACAAGTCTAAGTTATTGCGACAGAGATTTTGTAAACTGTGAACAAAAGCTGATTTACTTATCGCCACCCCTCTACTGACCTTATTGAAATATCCTCCTGGTGAAAATCCATTTTTCATTTTTAAAACAGAATATTTAATTATCATCCATATTGATTTAAAACTATCTCAAATTGCGTTGATGTTGCTCAGAAAAAAAAAAAAATACAAGGCAGGAGCGATCCCTCCTGCAGTAAGCACTCTCACATTGTGCAGGCATTTCTGGCTGGGCACATTTTCCCACTGGACGGCCTTTCCTCAGGAAGGCAAACTAAATGCTTGCTGGATAGCATATGTACTATCCCAGGGGATATTTATCTTCAAAATGATGCCGTGCCATCTCTCTTGGGTAGTAATTATAGCTGTGGTGAGATGTTAGTGTAATACCTCCTTTTGTCGGTATCTGTAGGGACTTGAGATGTGTGTGGATCAAAGAGCTCTGGGCTGTTCAAGCCTTCAGGGAGGGAGCACTGAGCTGGTAGCTCCCTTCCGCAGGCTCTGGGCTCCTGGAAGCAGAGCATGTGCCCTTCACCTCTGCGTGCCCACTGGACAGAGCAGCAAAGCAGGCAGCAGCAGGGAGGCTGCCTCTCCCCATGGCAGCCCTTTCACGCCTGGGCTGCAGCTGCTGGATGCATGCCCAAGGATGCTGCTGCTCTGAGCTCATCCCCAGGCCCTCCGCAGCGACGTAAGAAGGCACAGAGGCCTCATTCTGACACATCTAGTTTGAAGAGAGTTGTCTTTAACCCCTAGATAAGTTTTTTATTTATTGAGCTATTTCTTTTTTATGCTTTTTAATGATACACCAAATGCTCCAGCACCCATACTTTCTACCACATTAAGCAGGAAGTCACTGTGCTAAAACATAATAAAATAGTATGAAAGAAATACATAGATTTTCACTTCAGGGAAAAAAAATTAAAAATCTGTACTGGCATGCATTTTCCTTCTCTCCCTTCATTTTATGGTTTTACTTGGTTGGTCATTACCTTACTGGCTGGATGTGTTCACATCAAATAGGAGGGGGGAAAAAAAAAAAAAAACCTAAAAAGGAAGACTCCTTTGTCCCTACCTAATGTGATGAATATGTGAAATCCACTCGGACCAAGACAGCTCACTGCATTCCCACATATCTGCATGTTTATTGGCTTGTCAGCTGAAAACCAGGCCAAAGCTCTCAACCAAGGAGCCTGCTGATGAGTGCTTTGGAGATATTTTAAATGAAAATGAGACCTCCTGTCCTTATGCATTTTGAGCTAAATATGCAATATCTTAACTACTATAGGTAACAAGGGAAGAACGACTGGCTCCCTAGGATAAAAGTAAATCTTCTTTCGTATTAATAAGCAGCCAGGAAAGAAACTGTTTTCTCAGTAAATTATACAGCTGTCTATTGATACAGGAAGGCTGGCTGCTTGTCTAAATAAGAGGATGTTAAAAGCAGGGATCAGTGCAAAATGTTAGATGAGAATAAGCAGAGCGTATCTGAGGTAGGAGTGTATCTGTCTTCACTTAGAAATACTGGAAGATAGAATTGATGAAGTTTATAAACCTGCTGCTTTGGAATTACCACTTTGGAGCTACCATCTATCAAAGGTCAGGTGAACAAAAAGCATAATAATTGTCTACCTCAAGAATCCCTGAATTTGCTAACCCCAGACTTTGCGGGAAAAGAGATTCCCACTCAGTTCCTGTGATCGCTGCAGCACTGGGGTACCCACAACTCTGCAGAAAACAATTGCCAGTTGACACAGCCGTCAAGAACTAGTGAGGAACGAGAGCATTCATGAGAGCTGCTATTTGCCAGAAAACTGCGCCTTTTTTCACCATCCAAAACCTAGCAGTGATACTACTGAATCGTGAGTGTCCCTCCTTTTGTCAGTTCTCTGCCTTACTATGCCAGCGATCCCCTCACCTCCCCCATTGGAAGTGGGAAATGAAGTTTTTCCGCACGCTTGTTAAATCACCGTGAAAAAGTACTGCTGTAAATATTATTTGAGGCATCTTTTTCCCATGTCCTCTTTCAAAAAAAAAAAAAAATCCCAAAAAACAGTTAAAGCCAACAACTAACCAAAGTAATACAAGAGAAGAATCTGGAGATCTTTGACCCGTGTCAGGCCGACAGGATTAACTAACATATTTATAACTCTCCCTCTCCTCCTCTAATTTTTGTTTAATTTAAGACCTAACCATGAAACAGAAGGATTCACAGAAGTTCTTTTACAGGCTTTGTAGAACTATAGGCCAAAAAGTATTAGCGGTCTCCCAAAGAAACTGCTCTTGTCACGCAGCCATGTATTTGGAATCAGGTGTTCCAGAATCGCTACAAAACTGTTTGAATTGCCAGATAATTTTTTCAAGGAAAACCATGTTTTCTCTTCATTCCTATGAGACCTTTAGGTGTCTGTATTTAAGAATCCATTAGCAGGACAAATAAAATAGAAAGATAAGTATTTTGACGGTAAGAAAGAGCTGTAAAAGACATGTATTACTACTACTACTTCATACAGTCAGCGGCAATCTCCCATGTGAACAGAAGCCTTAGCCTGCAACTCGCGCGTACTTACACAGGAAACATGGCCCCTCACGCCTCCCTCTCCATCACAGCCCCTCACATTTTTCTGCACAGAACTTCCCCCAGATTTCTGAGCTACACCAGACCCAGCAGCTCTCATGAGACCCATCATGGGCCAACTCTGCTTTTATACAATACAGCCAAACCCTCATTAGTAGAGCAAGTAAAAAGAAAGACACAGCGCACTCCCCAAGTCAGTTCTGCTTTAGGAGATAAATATGCAATCTGCTAATTTTTTTTAGGAATCAATATTTACTTAAAATCAACAATAGCTCTTCCAGGGCCTTTTAAGTTTATCATATCACTGTGAGACTAGTCTGTCTTACTCTCTTAATGAAAATAAATTACTTCACCTGAAGGATCAATCCTTTGGGCATGATTCTGATTTTGTTTGCATTGCTTTATTCCAGCAGCTGCAGCTAACGGAGTGCCTGTTGATTTACACCCATGGTCAGAATAAGCTTCTTTCCATTCACAGCCAGCATGGTGCATGTGGCATCACTGGAGTCCAAGCAATTTGGAACACAGCTGAGAGTACTCGCAGAATCTTTAACTTTTTTGAACTTTTATAGCATGCTGCTTCTGCTCACGTAAGAGAGAAAATGAAAGCACAGTGTACTTGGTGTAGCGTATCCAAGCAACGGGGCGCAGCAGGGAGACTCCGTTATCTGGTGCTAATCATACCCCAGGGATGTGGAGCTCATGAATTAAGGACCATTTTAACATTTATCATATTTCTCTTAGTTTAGAGGTAAAAATAAATTATTTCTATAAACTGCTTTGATCCCCAGAAAATGCCTTCTGACATTAAATCCACTCCATCTGGCTCTCAGAGATTAGTATACTGCATACCTAACTACCATTCAAAATGCTCAGTCCAGAGCATCGGGTGGTCCAGATCACCAACCCATTTCAAACATTCCAGTCCAGAGTCACCTCCTTCCAGACCCGGTCTGTGCTGTAAGGTCCCCGTACGTCACTTTGGCAAGTCCACGAGTTCTGTGCTAGCCCCAGAGGGCAACCAGAGAGCTCCTGATGCTAGGGTGTAGGACTGACAGGAGGCTGCCTTCATGCCCACAAGGGTTCCAAGTTTAAATGTCCCCAAGCAGTAATTAAAATGACATTATGTGATTTATGGCACTCTGCTAAAAACTGCATTTCAGCTCTGTTGGAGGTGGGAGCAGCCCAGAATTCCCATAGCAGGATATGTACCGGCACATCTCTCCCCATACCCAAGACGAGATGCGAGCGAAAACATGCATGACAAAGTGGTAAACCTAGTCTGAGCTCTTCTGGGCTCAGTTCCAAGAGCGCTGTCCTATCTTCTCATCACAAATGCCAGGACCTGAGGAACTCGGGGAAACAATAGGCTCACTCATTGCAATGGCACCAACAGCAAAGTAGCACCAGACACACAACGGCTGCAGGTGACAGCATCAAGCTCAAAACACTCCAGTTATTGCCATTATTCAGAACTTGTGTTTAGCCATTCTGCAGATGATCGTATCATATGATAACTATTTCATTTTTTACTTCACCCTGCCTCAAGGCAGGTGCTAAATGAGCCAGTTAATGTCAACTTTCACCTACTAGACTGTTCCTGTGACTATTTTGGTTTATTCAGGCCATTCCAGTCACAGCAAGTCATTCCAGCAAGCTAGTACAAAAAAAAAAAAGCACGGAGACAACAGTGGTGCAGCGTGTAAGATCAGTGATCAAGATTCTTTGGTAACTGGGCACTAGCTGCAGCAGATGGCAGCTATGTGAAATGGAAGTATTAATCTTTGCGCTCGGTTATTAGGGATAGGAATGCCTACTGTTAAGCACATGCCTACACATGCAGCCAAGAGGTTTGTTGCACAGGCAATGCCAGAAGGCAATTATGGCAATTAGGTGGTCTTTTTGACCCATTTTAAATGGGCTAATATCAGGGATTATTATCATCTTGTATTTTGTTCCAGTGATGATCTGGATCCTCCTGCACTGAGGATTCAGCGCAAGCACAGAGATAATTTCTATCTAATTTGGCATGGTGCTGAGCTACAGGAGAGGAGCAGGGGACCACAGGGCTGGTAGGGAACAAAGGCACGAACCCAGGCCCACGGGTGACCAAGGCTCACAAACTAATAGCACAGCTATCTGCAAGGGCTGTTTGTTTTCATGGCTGTATGAAGTAATGGTAATATCAGCAGTTCATGGGTGCTGCTTCATCTCCATGCCCGATTTCTTGTGGCATGTGGAGTAAGGCAAGGGAATACAGCAGCATGTAGCCATCCTTCTCAATTCAGGACACTGCCCTGCTATGCAACAGCTGAGTCTTAGTGGTGGGAGGGAGGCTTCTTTTTGATAGCAGTGGATTCCCTGAAGGTACAAACACCTGGAAGCAGAAAACAGAGCTTGTTTGAGCCAAAAGGGGAAATGACCCGCTGCAGTTAGAACCTGTTAAGAAAATGTAAAAGCAGTCTTTTACACATTACCTAAAGCCAAGAGGAAATAAGATTTCCGCTTGGAGACTGGCGCAGGAAAAAGAGTTTAGTGTTGATGGCAGGGGTAAGTAAGTCTAGGGGGTTCACGGGGAGACAGGAGGACAAAAGTGACTCTGAAGGGGAGGAGGTTCCTCTCTGATCAACCACACGTCTGAAGTGAGCACGGGGGCCGGTGCCTCCCACAAATCTCTTGTAATTTCAGCACCAGCAAAGTCATTAACCATGCTGGGAAAGAAAGGCAAATACTATTTTTGATATTTGCTCCACTCTTTCTCAGCAGCTCTGTCGCTCAGCTTTCCAGAACACAGAGAATACAAGTAGTTCTCACCAGTGATCTTACTAAGAGGGACACCCAGCATTTCAAGAAGCTTTTTTTCTTTTTTTTTTCTGCGTTTGAAGCACTTTGGGATCTTCGCTCCAACTGAAGGACCTACCTTTGCTCCTCAGCAGAAAAATCAGTTATATCCACTGTAATGGAGAGTAAATAGCAAGTCATTGAGATGCAAAGTCTCAATTAGTCAGTTGCTGTACTGAACATGAAAAGATTTTTCTCATATAGAAAAGGACCAACAGCCTGATGGTTAGCGCACCCTCCCGGGAGGCCAGAGGCCGAGGGCTTGGGCCTTGCTCGACTCTCTGCCCACCTTCCAGAGGCCTGTATTAAACACCAGCGTCGGTCACCAGGGCTCTGCGAGAGCGGCTGGCATCTCATCTTGGGTATGGGGAGAGATGTGCCGGTACATATCCTGCTATGGGAATTCTGGGCTGCTCCCACCTCCAACAGAGCTGAAATGCAGTTTTTAGCAGAGTGCCATAAATCACATAATGTCANCTCTCTGCCCACCTTCCAGAGGCCTGTATTAAACACCAGCGTCGGTCACCAGGGCTCTGCGAGAGCGGCTGGCATCTCGTCTTGGGTATGGGGAGAGATGTGCCGGTACATATCCTGCTATGGGAATTCTGGGCTGCTCCCACCTCCAACAGAGCTGAAATGCAGTTTTTAGCAGAGTGCCATAAACCACATAATGTCATTTTAATTACTGCTTGGGGACATTTAAACTTGGAATCCTTGTGGGCATGAAGGCAGCCTCCCATCAGTCCTACAGTGGAAGACATACACCAGAACAGCTGATGGTCTGCTGGACCCATCACACAGGAACACGGATGAACGCACGCAGGAGAACAGCAAAGCCTGGGCTAGCGAAGTAGCTTTCATGCATTCCTTGTGTACTTTCCAATTTAATATTTAGTCAAAACTAGTTCACTACAACCAACAAAAGGCCTGTAGGAGACTACCATCTGGTTCCAGTTGACCAACCAGAAAAAACAGGGATCTCTCCTGTCCTTCAAGGATCAGCAGCATTTCTATCACAGTGTCCACAGGCACTACTTACGGTTTTCGAGAAGAAAAAGCAGAAAGATTGTCCATTGCTCTAAGTAGCAATCCGAGAGCAGGGAATTCTTATTAGCTTTGAGACAGTGGCTCTGATCACAGCCACAGGGTATCGCAAACCCCGAGGGGCCAGGCTAAGTCTCCCTGTCCAACAAGACAGGGAAAGAATGAGAAGGCCACATCAGCAGCAACACGGTATGTGTAACATTTCCCAAGGGAACTAGGGGAATGGACTAACAGAGCTAAATGCTCATACCGTTGCTTCAGCAGTGCTGCGACCAGCATAGGGCCGGCACACAGAAGTAACTGCTAGAGGTTTGCCAACACGTGGTATGTCCTTGCCCTCACGTGACTGCTTCCAGCTCTCTCTCCAGCACGCCGTGGCTCCTGCTTATCACTTCAGGATGTTCCAGAAAGGGTTAACGATTTCTGGTGCCTCAAGACACAACGCTCAGCTTGCTCATCTCCAGGACGCTCCTCTGCTATTGCTGCTTACAGGGCTGTTAGTGGACATCTCCTTCAGGCTGATACTACAACTGAGCATGCTTTATATGCTGGTATTATTAAGTCAGGCCGAACCGAGGACATGCCAGTAAATCAGGAGGAAGATCCTGGGCACGCCTAGGTATGGTCTTTGGTTTTTCAGATTATCCAGCTCCACTTTATGGATACACAAATGGCAGAGGGTAAATCATTAATATCCAATTTGGGGGAGTCACTGGAATGTAACCGCTGTGTAGGCAAATGGAAATATAAAGCTACTAGCAATATATTAATTTTGTAGTGCTCCACGTGGAATGAGGAACAGTAGCTCACAGATACAAAACTTTCTTGCCTAGAGGGGCAGCCTTTCTTTTATCTAGATTAATTCCTAAGAAAAGCCTAATACTATCTGGCACTTTTCAGATCAAAGTAATTTGCTCATTTGGAAGACTGAAGACAGTTTCCTAGTAGTGGCAAACGAAAAGACAGCCTGAGGAACTGAGGTACAAAATCCAACTGCTCCTCATGTCACTTTGCATTTCTCTGGAGAACAGTCACTTAAATCCCACCGTTCATTCTCTCAGATACCATTCATGTTGTACAAGGTACAGAAAAGACAGAATACACAGAAACAGTTCCTCTTCTTGCTTTGTGGGCCATTGTCCCTGAAAACTACTGGTCTTTTTCCAGAGTGGGAATAGCAAAAATTGTTTTTTGACTGAAAGATTGACCTGATACGAACAATTATCCCAGTATAGTCAGGGAACAACTAGAGATGCCAAGAGAAGCCTTGCTTTGATTACACTACATGGATCTGTACAAGGGATGGGTCAGGAAATGTCTTATTGAATGGGAAAACCAAAGATTCTCCAAGGAAATATGAACTGAAATGTAATTGGGCTTCTTGCTTTTAATATCCTAGTGTTTGCCATCTGTTATTTGATGTTCTGAATTCTTATTTAAACCCTGTTTGACAAACAGAGCTTGATAGAAGAAAAATTAGAAGTTCAAAATAAACATACAAGCTCCCGTAGAAGTCTCATCTGTACATCTTCATCTACACTGATCTTATCTAGCGGTGCACAAACCTGAGCTTGTCATAAAATAAACTTCCCGAAGTGTGGTATCCCACCTGAAGGGAGGCTTTTGCTTTGAAATAGTTTCCTGATATTTCAGGAGAAATCATTGTCCTGGTTTACTTCTCATCCAAAAACATTGCAGAGGGCAGCTGTTTCCTTCTAAATCTTCATCATGTTGCACTTCAAGAATATTTCAGGTGCACTTTATGTGGATTTAAGAGCATATTCTAAATATGGATACTTCGCTCACAGTCTGCAGAGGAGGTGCGTGGCCTTAACATCCCTTGGTTCACATGGAGAAGTGGCTCTACTCAATAGCTCACACACAGAGACCCAATATTTTTGCGTTAAGATTTCTTTGGGCCACATTTATTCCTTTCAGTACCTTTTGAGTAACGTTATTTTCTTATGCAAAATGTGCCTGGATAATCTGTCACAATATTGAAAACAAAGCATGATGCCAATGGAAAGCGAGAGTGTAAAGCAGTCCGGGAGTATGGGAAGAGGTGGGAAAAGATCCCAGATGAAAGCAGATTGGTAATTGGTAATTAAATACAGTGTCCGCTATTGATCTAAATTTTGTGATTAGATTTGCATGCAATAGATTTGTATTATTTCACAAGCAAATCTGTTCTCGGACTAGACTTACCCACAAAAAGTCTCCATCTGTTTGTTCCCTATAGATCTGTTTAGCTCTTCTCCTCTAGTAACATGAACATCCACTTTTCATTATGCCAAATCAATGTTTATTAAAACATTAGTTTTAAAAACAGTTTATTGCCATACAGTTTTTCCCTTTCAATTACATGGTTATCTACTACAAATGTATACTTTCCTCCACTAATTCTTTGCCTTAGTGCACATCAAATGAATAAACCAAAATCTTGTCTGTTAGAAAGTAGGCAAACACAACATTTTTCAATACATGCCGGTTTCTGCAGGAACACTGTCCAGACTCAGCGAATAGGACACATTTAAAAAGTATTGGCCAGCCTACACAGAACACCAGAAGTTTTCCCTGTGGCTTTGCATACACAATTTCTAGAGAGGCTGGTATTTAAGAATGTGCTATTCTGGTCATCAGGTCCCCTTAGGTTATCGCAAGGGATTATTCTCTCTTAAAAGAGACCCTAGCTTCCTTAGTTAAATGGGATTTAGTAATCCCGGCTGTCTCCTGCAAAGGAACAGGTGCTCCATTCTTGCTTTACTAACAGCTTAGTATGTCTGTGAAGTCCACTGTCTGTAGGGGTAGAGGGGCAGTTTGTCATCAGCTGTTTCCTCTCCTTTCCTATGCCATCTCTTGTTTTCTTTCTCCTCACCTTCCTCCCACTATTTTTCACAGGCCACCAGGAAGAAAGAGGATTACCCTTAAGAGAAGTCTGATAGCATGAACTGACTATATGTTGGCCTGTGACATGAATAATGATAACGCTTCCTCTTTGATCTTGCTTTTGAGCCATTTAAGTAGTCCTTGCACCAGGTCTGGAGCCAGCTTCCCCACCTCCGAGTGCAGCACCTCCCAGCCGAGAGAATCACAGAATGGTGGGGGTTGGAAGGGACCCCTGGAGACCATCTAGTCCA
>VZSC01006796.1:211039-226885 GCA_013398225.1 Steatornis caripensis | reverse complement strand
TGGGTAACAGGAGTTCTGGAGATGGTCAGGGAGCGCCTAATCCCTTCAACTCACTGTGATTGCAGCAGGAGTTCCAGGTGCGGTTAGGGAGTGCCTGATTGTCCCAGCTCGCTGGGCTCATCCCGGGACAGAGAGGTACCGTGTTACTTCATATCTTGGCTCACTGCACCAGCAGGCAGGGTCGTAGAGTGCCCAATTATCCCAGCTCTTTGTTCTTATATGCTGATGAATGATCTGACATTGCAATGCGGCTCACTAGTAGGGGGAATCGGGGCCTACACCACAACAAGTACCTGTAATTAAAACCAGGACAAGTAAAATGCCCACTTAGGATGTGACCTAATTCCTCCTCCACGGAGAGCTGATGTAAGGGCCTGGGCATCTGCTGCCTCCCAGCAGCTCTGCAACGCTGATGTCAAAACCTAGATGCTGGTGTGAAGAAGCAAGAATGTGATAATCAATTTGAATTACTGCCTAAAGCTTGTCATTTTCTACTCCCCGATCTTGCAGAGAAATCCATGTAGTCAGAGTTCACGCCTTAAGCAGAGCTCGTTGCAGGAGGGGTGAATTAATTCCTGCCATCCTCTGTTCTCTAAACCCCAGGGAATTACATCTTTCCCTTTACTCATATCTCTAGAGTCCCTCTTTTCTGCCAGCTCTCTTAAACAACACACTTCAAGACATCCAAACAAGTATCCATACTTTCTTCCCACCCCATTTAAAGCCAGATGCTACCTACAAGCTCCCATTAACCTGTTGTGCAGGGTTCGCGAGCATCTCCGCTTCTGCAGGGTGGCTGCAACCCCTCGGCGCGGCGCTGCGGGGAGCACGCTGCAGCACTGCACTGCACTGCACTGCACTGCCTGCCCGGGAGGCTCAGGTTTAGAGCAGCACGCAGCAAAAGTACAGAGATATGGCTTTCTATTCAGCAGGGGCTTCTATGCCGCAGCGACGAGCTATACTTGCAAGTCAGACTACGCTCTCCGAGTTGTACATTTTATTACCTTTTTGTTGTTCTTTTACTCCCACGGACAATCTGGAAAATAACGGGGGAATTTCCTCCAGCCTGTGCAATATTTAGGGCTCATGTGTGCTGGCGACATCAGCTGCTAGGCTGAGGCCGCCTAATTTTGTGCTGCATAATGACCTTACAGCAGAGGAACGGGATCCACTCAGAATTCCTTGTAGTGCTCTTACAAATTTCATTTGCTTGTAAATTTAGGCAAGCAGCGGATGTACTGGATGCCAAAGTGCTCTGTGCCACTGTGTATCTGCGCTACAATCAACAGCAGAGGTATCCATTTCTGCCTGCCCAGGCTCAGTTAAAAAAAGAGAAATCAAATGTGGTTTTGCCATTATCTCCCCCAGCTCTCCCCTCAGTCATTAAACAAATGTGACTTTTAGACACAAAATAGACACAAACCACAGGTGCAGCAGTTTTGCAGTTTCTAAAAAAGAAGTTTTGCAGCCATCCCTTGGAATAGCCTCTCTTGCTTATAAGCATGGCAGAGGAAATAAGCCAGCTGTTTTGATGTTGATTTTCAGTTCCCTACAAAACCCTGTTTGCTGGGCTGGCAAAACCCGTGTGTCAGCTATCTCTGACACGCTTTTCCTTTCCTTCACGGCTTTTCAGTGTGCAATTACTTCCCCTAGGTTTGCAAGACGTAGATTCACACAAGCAGTGCAGGAGTGATTAGTGCAATGTCCTTATTCAGCTACGTAAGGGCACTTGAACCTCTCTCACCTTCACCTGTGTTTTCACCAACATCTGTGACACCAAGCCCTCCCTTCAGTCTGAAGAGCACAGAGGGAGTTTGCTGGTGCTCCCATGCTGAGGGATGGGCAGGAGAAGGTGGAGGTTCAGCCCTGAGGTGCTACACGTGCTGGGCAAGCAGCTGCTGCAGCAAGCATTCCCCTGCAGTGCTGCGCCCCGAACAGGCTGCTGACACCGCACAGAGCAGGCAGACGAGAGGGGTGCTGCGTTTGCCCACAAGCACCTGGAAAGAAGGGCTCATTTTTTAGAGCAGCAAAACAAATGCCCTACTTAGCCACTGCTAGCCTCACCGCTTAGTGGAAAGTAGCCGTAACACAGGCACGAATGGACACACCAGCACGGAGCAAATGCAGGATATCCTGGTGCCGGGGTGGGCTGTTGGTTTGATGCTTTCACAGAGGAGGGGTTTTCTCTTCTGCCCCTCTACAAGCCTTGGGGCACTGCACGAAATGATCTGCTCCTTCTGAAAGTGTGTAGCAGAGGCAGTGCTTTGCCCTGCTAAGAAATATGGGCCCCAGCTCCCACTTAGCCCAGACCTCAGTGACAACTAAGAGCTTCAACAGCTGTCTTTGAGGGACGTAAGACATTGTGCATTGCTCTTGCCTGTCAGTCACCAAGAGACAGGAGGAGCTGGGAGCCAGAAGTTCCCTCTTACCCACATTTCATACCATTTTTCTTCCAATTTCACTCCCTTGCCCATGGATCAACAGCTTTCATGCTTATTTGTACCCAAGCAAGGATGCTGATTTTTAGGGGTTTTTAGAAGCCAGTTCTATTAGTGTCTTAGGGACATTAAATCCTACGCATTTCTGCTACACAAGGACCTTCAGAGAAGCAACTGTACTCACTAGTGTTGTCTGTGCCTTCAGCTTCCCCATTATCAAGTAGGAGATCAATTAGCACAGACTCCAAAATTCATAGGTTTCATAGATCACAGAAGTTTATTCTAGTAGATATCAGTACTCTAACCTTTCCATTACAGCCTAAAGGATAGGCTTCATGAAGCCACAGTAAAGATATATGACAGCTATATTTGTTACCGTAGTTGAGATTTGGAGGAAAGAGAGCTTTCTTTCTTACAAAATGACACCACAGAAGAACTGCAATAAACCAGATGTGTTTTTGAAGACAGATGCAGATATAGATAAGGATATATTCATATCAAGGAATCAAGAGATCCTCTAATGAAGTCAGTAAAGATGGTGTCAGTCAGAGAAGAACTTGTGCTTTTGTGCTGCAGAGATGAATGGAATTCACAGATCAGGCAAATGAGGAATGAGTAACGATGAGTCCAGCTGGGAGCTGGAAAGAGCAGTCATTACGGAAATGGTCTCCTGACCTTAAGAAACACACCACTGACTGCTCCCTTGCAGGCAGGAACAGCTACAAAACCTAAAGCGAAATGGCTGGAGAAGAGCAAAGAAGAACCAGGAGAGAGACTGGTTCAGAAAGGCTTCCACAGTAGGAGACACCTAGCAGAAAGCCCCAGGTGGTATGAGCTGTCCTGGGAAAAGTTCAGGTGGCCAACAGAGAAAAGGGTGTGGGGCAGGGCTGGGCTGTGCAGTCGCACCACTGTCTCGTACTCCCTGTCAGAAGTGCCAGCCCAGCCTTTCTGGAGAAGGAAAACTGCTTCTTTCTGCAGAGAGAATAAAAACTTATGTGCAATTCTCAAGTTTAAAACTCTGATCCCATCCTAGACATGCTGGCAAAGTTCACAGTCTCCAAGTCTTTTTAAACCTTGGCTGCTCTATGGAAACAACGATCTGTCTTACGGGTGCCACAAACAAGCGTGGCTTGTGTGGTACAACCCTTTGTCCAACAGAAGGTGGAGGACATAATTCATTTCAGCCAACGAACACCCGCAAAGTTACCTCTGCTATGGAGCTGGCGCTAATCCGAGCTGGTTTTTTTAACTGGTGACCTACAGGTGAAAAGCTCCTCATTCCCCTACTCTGAGCTATCCATTTGCTCAGATTCAATATTTTACGTTCCCCGTGGTGTTGGTGTTCATGCAATATTTAACGGATGTGTACAGGCCTTTGCGGATCACAGTGTATCGTGTATTTCCACAGAAATAATGTAAACAATGCCCACATGAAAGATCTAACACCGTGCTTGTAAATGCACGTTTTTATCACATGTAAACATGAACCCTATGTAATTAGTTATAAACCAACATGCCTTACTGCAGGCAGACTAAGGTGGAGGATGCTGTAACCCCTCCGAAGCATTTAGTGCAGCTTAAATCTACGCAAGTGCTGTGGAGTCACTGCCCCCAAACTGGTAGATCATTGCTTGGCGTTTTGTTTAAATTTTACACACCATGAAAGGACTTGTAAAGGTCACGGCAACACCCATTGCTGGCTCACAAGAAAGGGAGTAACAGCTACAATTGTATTACGGTCACATTGTTATCACAAATCAGGTAGGCTGTGGTTCCCATTCAAATTAGCAGGAATTCAGCCATTGACCTCAAGCAGAAGGAGAGTAAGGAAATGTAGATTTTTAGGAGAAAACAAAATCTCTCCAAAAGCAATTTTATGCTGCTGTGATTATTCCGTCATGTCCTTATTCCCTTTGCAATTATGATCACCACGAGCTCTGGGCATTTGGATTTGTTTGACATTTCTATTGGAACCACTTTTGGAGGAAATGTGGGACTTTGATTAAATTTTTAATTTTAGTGCACTGAAAAGCATGTGCTCCCATGGAAAGTTTAGATTTCCAGTGAAAGCTATTTTGCACAAACCTTTTTTTTTTTTTTTTTTGGCCAGACCCCCTTCCAATTTTTGTTGTTGTTGTTGTTGTTTTGGTTGGGTCTGACCAAACCAAGGTAGCAGATTTATCCAGTGAACTTAACGTACAAAATTCTGTTAGTACGTGCAAAAAGTTCTTTTGAAAAATCCCAATTTTTGTTTGTTTTTTTGTTACTCTATGGGCAAAGAAAAACCCATATACATCCTGGATGCATTTCATTCCTTTCTATGGGGCACTGTGCTAGAAGACAGTCCTGCTGCTGACATATCTTTCCCTGTATCTGTATTTGTGCTTGTTTATGTGTTTCACTATTTTCAATAAACCACAAAAATTACACATGTTTTCGTAGCAAGAATAATTTGGTTGCGGCTTCCAGGAAAGGTGCCCTATGATTACCATCATGAAGTAAAGAAAAAGAGAAATAGTTTCTATTTTCTTATAAATAGTGCTAGTGTCTGGGTAACGGAAATGTAGAGCTCCATGGGTGAGGCATGCCGTTACGTAGCATCCCAGAGTTGGGATACAGAGAATTGGTATGAATGACCACGACCAGTCACTGTGGGGGATGCACTGGGAATGCTGACAAGAGGCTGCCCACAAATGCTGCTCGTACAACGCGGCCTGGCAGGGACGAAGCAGCAGGGCTAAGTAAAGGCAAGGAATAGAAGGGAAGAGCTATAGATCCTTTGCTGTTGTCCCTGTAAATCCACATTTCATATTATTCCCCCAACCAACAGAGTAGCTGTAATTGAGATGATTTTTAATTTGTCACCTTAGTTCAGTTACACCAAAAAGCTATTCTCAGTCTTATGTACTGACAGGTGCTTGCTACAGTGAAATAGTACATAGTAAGCAAGGGGGCAACGAGGGTGGAATGACTTGCTCTGCTTTTCTGGACTGAAGGGACAAAATCCTTTCTTCTAGCAGGATTTAGCCCTCTATGGGTAACATTTCACTCTCTGCACTCCACGCAGAGAAAATATGAAGCAACATTCATCCTCCCTGCTGCTTTATCTACAGGCAGACTCCATTTCAAACTGCAAAGCAGCACACAACAGAAAAAACAGTGAGCATCAAAACCCTTGGATTTAGTAAAGAACATGGTGACAGGAAGAAAGGAAGAAATAAAAATCTTCATTACACCCCATTTTGAGCAAAAACCCCTAACACTGGTTTGCCAGAAAAAACCCCTCACCAAACAAAAGCCACTGGCTTGATATAGTCGCAGAGAGAACTGCCCGCAGCATGTATGCTATCACAAACCCAGTTTTTGTACTGTACAGGAACATTAATAGTAACCTTGGTGAAAATGTATACATTGCGTTTGGCCACGGTATTTTCTGCTGTACACGATAGGGTACTAATCCACCTCTTGTAACAGCACGTGCTAAACACAGAAGAAGATTGTGTCACCCAAAGCAACTGCAATAGCTAATAACACAGCAGAAGTATGAATACTGATGCAAATCTTAACTGTAAAAAGCTATTTGCAATCTGCAACAGAGATTGAAGCACAGAAGAGCTAACGAGGGTCATTACTGGGATGTCATGCTAACCTCCTTCCTATCTTCCCACAAACCCTTCTCAGCCAGCTTTTCTATTAGGCAGCTGCCTCATCTGGCAGGCTAAACCAGAATTCAGCTCCTGCTTTCAGCACGGTGAGTTCAAATGCTGGTTTCCTGTATGGAAAGGTCTTTCTGAGGATCTTTCCTAAGCAAGTAAGCACATAATCCCCCAGGACCTTCCCATAGCCCTCTCCTGCTCAGCCCTTCCAGCAGTCTAGGCAAGAGGATGGAGTGTGTGCAAGGAATCATAGAGCAGCTACGCTTATTATAGCATAAACATCCCCCAGATTTGCTGCTAGGGATCCCAGTAGCACCTGTGTTGGGACTGGCAGTAGAGAGGGCAAAACTATCGTGACAGATCTTAGGAGTGTGTCAGCTCCCATCCACTGGAGGCCAGTCAAGTGACGTAAACCTCCGCTACTCAGAGAAGCTGTGTGCTCAGACAGCAAGTACCCACAGAAGCACACCTATAGGATGATGACTATTTGATGAGTGTTAGCAATGACGCCATTCGATGCTAAATAAAACTTAGGCCTCTGAGGACAAATCATGGTCATGTAACTGTGGAAACTGAGATCACTTTCCCCCCGCAGTACAGGATCATGTAATTAATGCAAGCACTAATTAAAATTTAAATAATTGATAATATTATTACTAAGGAGCTATATATAGCAATGTCAAGAGGCCCAGAAAATCTGGCAGTAATTGAATTAACCGTGTCTAAGGAGTAGCACTAAGCAATATTCCCACTTGCATACCCGAAACAAACAATGCCTGGCCCAATGATATCCGTAACAGAGGAAACGGTGCAGGAGAGAACAGAATAATGTTAAATAAGGATTAGGGCCGCATGGCCTGAAGTTGTTCATCAGGAGAGCCACAAGCAACTCAGCTGCATGAAATGAAGGTGCCATGAAATTTGTGCCATGCAAAGCAGTGGAACAGGAGAGGACTATAATGAGAGCAAGGAGCATTTTATAACATTTGAAATGGAATGGAAAATTTGGCTGTGGATTTGAAACGAGCGCAAGAGCACCCTGTCCATTACTTTAGGTCTTCAACACGTGACTAGTCGGGTAGTGCTGAGCAACAAGGTGGAGTTAATGACTAAATCAGCTGGAAGAAAGGAGAGCATAGCAACAGCCAGAGGGAGATAACAGGATGTTGGCTTGGTACATCTGTTAATGAGAGGCCGAGCAGCAGCTGCCGCCAAAGCAGAGAAATTCAAGAAGCTTCACGTTGTTTCAAGACCACTGCAATACTGGCCAGAAGCTAAGAGCAGCCATTGGCTCCCAAAGCTCTTGTGTCTCTGAAGGCTTCTACCCTGTTCAAGAACTGCTGCACCTGCTCTGTACCCAACCGCTTCTTTCCTGTTTTCTAACATCAGGAATCTGACGGTGAAACTTCTTTCCTTTGTCTGTGAGGCTCTCCCTCTGTCTGGCATTCATAAGTGATTACATATGGAATGAAAGCTCTTAGGAGTGGAGAGAGGTACAAGAAATTCTGTTATTGGTGATGATTGTGAACAATTTACATGGAAACTTAGAGCAGTCCTGCTCAAACCCGGGCTCCTGTCGCTATTAAAAAGAATTACTATTTAACGAGCTTCTGTTTTCATTAATGCTGTGAGATTAAGGCTGCTTGCCACCAGGTGAATACTAATAGACAATCTTTAAGCAAATGAGGCTGTCATTTCCTTAATTTCAGTATTAGATAGAATAAAACATGCTTTCTTATCCTCTGTTTTGTTAAGCAGAAGCTTCACTGCAGACTCGTTGCTTCAGCAATTGAAAGCATTTGGTTTTACTTTGTACCCTCTTCCTTTAAGGTTTTATTTGGAGGAAAAAGTTTTATGATAAAAAATGAAAAGAAACATTATCATGACATAATTAACTGCACAGACAGCTTCTTTCGGTTTAAATATTCCACCGCAGCGTGTGAACTGAGGGAGAACCAGAGAAATGAGCCCAGCTCAAAGCAAATGTGAGGCTGACAGGTGAAGCTTGATGGTGTGGCTATATGAACAAGCTACTGCTAGAAAAGCTGGAGGGGAGATTTGCAGCACATTAGCTGCACCACGGGAACTGCCTGTGCACATGCCTCCTCTGGAGGTAAACGTGTAGCTTGCCCCCAGGTGAAAATGGATCTTGCCATTTCCGACACACAGAGAGTGACTGGGCTGAAAGAGGTACCTGAAGGCAAATAATGAGGCAAATCAGCAGAAGCTTATGAGGCATTCCTCCCAAGGCCTGTTGATGGCAGAAGGTATGAATATACTTGCTTGGAAATCTAAGATGTGGACTGAGTTACTCATGATTAGTCTGAAGCAAAAAACGGACTCCAAGCACTGGATGGGTGCAGAGAGGATGTCTGAAAGCTACATACGAATTACAAGGTAGGGAAGATGGAACCAGGATGGAAAGAGGAATATAAGATAGTCAACTGACTGATCGGACGGGAAACCTTTGCAGCAGCAGTTTGGGGAATGATTATATTTGTTGAGAATAAAGAAAATAACGTTGTAGCAATCAAAGACACAAAGAGAGTGACGGAGCTTAGAAGAAAGCATTTCAGTTGTTAGGATTCACACAGAGGGCCGTATCTTAAAGATCTTACAAAACAAATACCAGCAGGTTCTAGAAATATCCAATATAAAATTATGTCTAATTAAGGTTTCAATAAAAGGCAGGACATTGGTATTTTTCACAGTAATATAGGGTAGTAAGGAAGGCTTAAAAGGAGAGGATTAAGAGCTCTCTGTTAGCCATCATCAGCTACAGCCGATGGGCAAGACACTCACAAGGGATGGTAGATTTTAATTTGAACTGAATGAATCATACACATCACAGTGGTCAGTCTCAGTCATCTGCACAGGTACTGTAACTGAATTTATATTTGTAGAGGAGGAAAAGAGTGCCTCAATGTCAGAACCTGCTGAAATCTCTGTGAAAATCCGGATGGGTTTAGCAGCGCTTCTGTATTGTGCAAAACTGCAATTGTCTCGTAACCATCCTGAGCTAAAATGCCATTTTAGAAGGCAAAATTTGTACAACCGCAGCTGAATTAATTGGGATGACAGAAAACATGATGAGGTTTTTTTTAAAATTTTGAGTGTAATTACACTAACCCTTTAACCTATCCCTTCCCCACAGTTGCATTATGTAATTGCATTATTCCAAAGTCAAAACATAATAATAAATCATAATCAGTTAAAGCACCCAGAGATTTTTTCCAAATGCACATACTCCAGAAACAATTACATTTTGCTTTAAAAGCAAGAACACTCAGTGTTCTGCTTATTATTGATGCTCAGAGCACAACAATCATATTTTATTCAGGATACTTACTGTCCCAGATAGGTGCCTGGCAAATTGCTCTGAACATTTTCTAGTGCAATTATGGACAGATTGCTCAAAGGTTGAGTCCAATAAACGGAATGGCATTGTGACATGGTTTGTGCTTATTTATAAGAAAATATAAACAGATTTAACACCCACCACCACCACCACTATCTAACGGAGCGCAAAATCCTTAGACTATGCAGTGGTTATCAGCAGTTAGTCATATTTTTAANTGCTTATTTATAAGAAAATATAAACAGATTTAACACCCACCACCACCACCACTATCTAACGGACCGCAAAATCCTTAGACTACGCAGTGGTTATCAGCAGTTAGTCATATTTTTTCTTTTTGTAATAAAGCTAAAAGGAACAAGCCATGAATGAGTGACTGGAGAACAATGACCATTACTGACATTTTTAATTGTACAGCACTGGTTGGTAACTTACAGCCTTCTTAATTACAGCTGTTGTTTTTCTCGTTTAATTCTACTCAGCATTAATTCCTTAACCTAGCTGACCGCTAAACTGCATCTGCTGGCAAACGAAAGAGGCTGTCCAGAGTGGGAAACAGCAGGGGGAATGGGAACGCAGATTTTTAGGTATGACTGTAAGCTTAAAACCTTAAAAATACTTCCAATAAAGTTCAGGAACCTTCGCTCCTCCCAGACTACAAAAGCCATGAGATCCAACAGAGCAACAGGACATGGATTTAGCCAGTTTGTTTATTTGAACTTGGCTTGTGTCCATGTGCTTTCTTTCTCGTTCAATTTTGCATAGGGACAGCCAACCACCGCCATTTAGAAGAACCATCACACCGGGCTCTAACAGATGCTTCCCTTTCTAAATTTCGAAGAGGATCCTGTTGATTCAGTTGCAGCTCCATGGAAGATATAATAAAAACTTGTAATATTTTTCTGTGTGCACTTGGGATCCATTAGTATTTACAAACAAGTCAAAGCACGCAGAGGGAATTTTCCCCTCAAGTTCCACACGTGCTTTGATACGGCAGGCTGTTCAGGTGCTGGTCTGAATGTCTGGCTTACGTTTTCAAAGAAAATACACTTGCACAGCCATAATTTGACAGATCCTTGCCCTATTCCCCTCAAGTTTAACTAGAAACTAAAGTAGCTGCCTTTATATAAACACTCAAATTAGAAGAAGCGGGATGACCATTTATTTTTACNTGCACAGCCATAATTTGACAGATCCTTGCCCTATTCCCCTCAAGTTTAACTAGAAACTAAAGTAGCTGCCTTTATATAAACACTCAAATTAGAAGAAGCGGGATGACCATTCATTTTTACTGTACCATAGATAACAATCAGACAATCAGTTACTTTAAGATGAAAAGGCACCAAAGAGCGTCACACTGGTCATCCTACATTAATGAAGAAGTAAAGTGCAGTGAGACCCCAGCCTCATTTTTACTTACGGTATCCTTCAGAATCCAAACCCAGACCCACACAACCTGACAGACCCAAACACAAAGTTAATCCGACCCTTTGCTTTTTTTTGCCTTACAGTTTTGCATTTTGTCCGAAACTTCAGCACTTGCCTTACAATTTTGCTCTGTGCTTCAAAAGTCCTTCAGAATTTCTGCAAGCAAAACTTTACAGCAGCATTCAAAGCTTCCCTTAATTTCCAGGGCTGATCAGGAGGGAAGCTGGCCCTGCAGGTATTAACTGGCAATTTGGCTTAAAATGCCTCATTTAAAGAAATTACTCTATGGATGAATGGTTACCTTGCAGGAAGAGAAAAAATAAACTGAAGGACCGTTGAGCTGGCATATGTTTGTGACCCGCAATAGAAGATTCCTGGGAATAATTGCAAAAAACGGCAAAAAGAGAAACCTGCTTTGCAAAAGCAGCAGGATGAACAACAGCCATATCCCTGGTTTAATTCCAGGGTAGATTTGGCCCAGAGTCTTTCCTCCTTACTGGAGAGAGCTGTGAGAATCTGCTCTTTTATTTTAAATGTGTAGCCATCAGGAGGAAGGCTGGAGACCATTTTAACATGAAAATTAAAAGTGAAGCAAAGAAAGAATAACACACAGAGCATGGCTTTCCTTATCCTAATCGTCTCCTCTCTTTGCTACAGAAGCAAGGTATGAGATGAGGAAGGACAAAAGCCAGACTGTTTTTCAACAAGTTTACAACTTCAGTACACAAGGAACACAAAATGGAAGAAAGAATACTTCATTTCCATTTCGAAGGATAGTTTATTCAGGGACTAAGAGATTCAGTGATTTGTTCAGAGGAAGCCTGTGCTATAGAGCACGAAAATACTCTAGATATCTCATGCTCATCCTCTCTTTCTCCATGATTAATAACATTGCGTTGTTAAAAATTTAAAAATTGCTTTTGAAAGGCACCTGCAAAATGTCCTGGCTTCGGTCTATTTTTTAACACACGTAAAAGGGAACAGTTTCAACACTGAAATGGCGATGAAATCCTGTACCAGGAAGGGCTGGTGGGAAGTAACTGCAGAGCTACCTTGCAGCTACCTTCTGTGAGGCTTGTCAGAGCTACACTTGCAGGGCTCAGGTGTCAGGTAAAGTCCCATAATGTCATTTCAGATCTGCATCTTACCTGAGCTCTCCTCGCCAGAAGCAGCTTCTAAGCAAGGCAGCTGCTCAGAGACTTGTTTCACAGAGCTGAATATCTTGGTACAGCATAACCCACGGGTGCGCTGGTACAAGACGGCGCACGCAACAAGTGTTACAGGAACTTCCACAACTTTTACAACAAATGCTTCTCAAAGCAGCAACGCGGCTGTAGTCGCACACCTCTTTTGCTCTCATTTTAAAACAAGAAAAAAAGAGTACCCTGTTTCTAAAGCCAACCTATTTTAAACTACAATTTCCCATGTCTGTTGGAAAGGCACCTGCTGGCTCATTTGGAAGGTCCAACCAGGTGCAGAAAACGTAAAAAATTTCCCAGGTTTCCCAACACAATTAATCCCTACTGAATCTCCCTGATCAGCTTATTTTTGTCAGGTAATTAAGATCTTTAGCAAATTACTCACACACTCAGGTTATAAATGTCATTTATTTCATAAGCCCTTTTTCAAAACTGCCAAATAATAATAAAAAGGTGCCACAGGAGTGGGTGGATGATGAGGAGATAGTGGAATAGAAAAAGGCTGACAACTTCTGAAGGGAAAGTGTGGGGAACTGAGTGCTACAGACAGGAAACCGAGGAGAGAGAAGGGAAGGGCAACCAGGAAAAGAGAAACTGCAGAGCACGAGAGGGATGCAGTGGAGGAAACTGGAGAGGAGGGAGAAAAACGTGACCTGGAAAGGGAGTAAATAATAAGGCAGTAAGGTTATTCCTAGTAGCCCTGCCCATACTAGCCATCAAAACAAACCATCATGCCCATTTCTAAATAGGAGGCGCTATTTCCCACCCCTTCCTTCTCTACTCGAAGTGATGCTTCTCCAGGCTGGGCCTGCCCCTTTACGCTGCTCACAGAGGCCCCAATCCAGCCAGTGCCTCTAAATGCTACTGGGAGACAAATTATAGTAAGCAGGAGAGAAAGACAAGAGAGAACTCCCAGTCCTAGGGCTTTTTCCCTTCCATGCATCTCATGTATCTTTTTTTTTAATAATACATTAATCTATTAAATAGGGATTTAAGACAAATCAATGCTCTCTTTCTAAAGCAGTTGACACAACTGACATTTTTTTTTTCTCTGACCATTTCACTGCTCTGTTTATGGTTCTTTCACCACCTATAAAACTCAGACTTTTTGAATAAAACACTTGAGTTCCACTGAAAGGGTTTTTATCTCCTTAATGAATACAAATGACTCTAGTCCACTTTACAAAACTTAAAATAAAGCCTATAAGTGTGCTGTGGATGTTTGATGATGTTTGTCTCCTTTATCAGTCATGTAATACAGCATTGCAATATTTTTTCTTCTTGGGTTTTAAACTCCTCTCTCTGGACCTTAATTGCTTGCTGATGAGCTTGGGATTGGAGTCCTTCTCCCCCTCCTTCCTGCCTGCCAGACTTTCACCAAGCTGGATGCTTTGGCAAATAGTTTGAGACCCATGTTTTCAATAAGAAGGCATCGTCAAAATCGGGAGTGTGTATCAGTGAGCATTACTGCTGCTGTGCCGGACAGCATCATGAACGTACAGCATATTTGCATCCCAGAAGATCCCAAAGCAGGCATGTCCCGAGCTGTAGCTGAATGCTTACAGCCAGCTTTTGTGCTTCACCAATCCCTGGGCTTCTCCGTGCGAAGCCGTATGGCATAAAATCTAGGTCAGTGCTGGTCGCCTGGAGCTCCCCACTCCCTGGTGTCCCAAGCTTGGCCCCTGCTGGTGGCAGTGCAGAACCTGCTGCGCATTCTCTGTGCTTCCCAAGGGCTCCCACGCCTCTCTGCGGCATGAACAGACACATTCATCTTAATAGGCAGGGACTTAGGCACTTGGCATAATGCTTCTTAAGTGTCTAATCATAAGCTTCCCACTGTAAATCAGAGGCACGATTTTGAAACATTTTTCTTTGAAAAAAGTAAACAACAAAAAAATCATGGTCTCTCATATGGGTTGGAAAGATAGACTGCACCTCCACCAATCTTATTTAATTGCCTTCATTTTTCCCACCGAAAACAAATCAGAGATGTGCTGCAAAAAATGAAAATCCAATGCGGCAGATTAGCAGTATTTTCTGCCTAAATCAGCTAACTTTGAGTTCAGGAGCAGACTGTGGTTCTGCAGTTTTGCAGCGTGCTGCAAATGCTCTGCGTGTGTCCACACCTCACTCACTGGGGCAGCCAGCTCACACCTTGCTCCAGAACCAACTTGTGGGGGCATTGCTTATCTCCTATCCCACTGAATGAGAAAAAGTCCCATGTGCCGCTGGAGCCAGGACCTAAGTAACAGGGTTCCATTACTGTTGTAGCATGCATTTTGAAAGCCAGCCTGAAGCCAGCACATTTTTCTCGCTTAAACAAATGTTGACTATCTATCTTGAGGGTAGAGGGAACACACAGTAGGTACCACCAAATGAATTATTAATTGGTCAGGTAAAAGAATGAGGCCAATTCCATCTTGAGCTCCACCAGGATCCCTCAGGGCTCTCTACTGATAAGATGGACATCAGATTTTGGAGCACTAATATATTTGCAGAATTAACCAAAATGAAATTTAACTGTAAAAATGTTGCAAGGACAAATTTCATGTTGTGAGATGCAAACATTGCTTATTATTTTACTGCCTGTATGAAAGCATTGCTTCTGTGATAAAAAACAAGTGAGAGTAACATTTTGGTCAACCAGAAATGAGGGAACCGTCAGCAAAACCTAAGCTAACAGAAACAGAGAAAGAGGTTACATTTTGCCGGTGCCTGTGAAGCGAGTGGGGGCAGTGAGATATTTTTAAGTTTAGTTTTACTCTTAACATGCATTTCATCAAGTTGCTGGAGAAATCTTGAGTTTTTGTTCTCCCTCTTTGATTTACTCTGCTCTACAGAATCACTGTGTAAATCTCCAGTTTTAGCTGCCTTGGAGACACAGTCACAAGACTGAGAAATGGTATATTGCCTAAGAAAGGTAGTGCATCATGAAAGCTAACGCATCTAATATCCTGCTGAGTATCTGACTGCAAGTTACCAATGTGCAGGGACGTTAGGCCAAAGTTTACTGCTAGATCTGCCAACGGTGAGTTCTCTCCTACGTCCCTAGAGCTGATTCACAGCTTTGGCACTGCGGTACTGTCCATGCAGTCGAAAAGGGAAAACCGTGATCCTTCTCTCATTCTCTTCCTCACAAATTAAAAACCCCACAATTTGCTACACTCAAGTTCAGTACATTTTTCATGTTTGCTGACAACAACTTCCACCTACAGGAAACCAAAGATGAAAAGACAGTTCTGAGTGCTATAGCTGATGGCATTCATGCCATCTGTATGCTATTCCTACCATTTTTACCTCATCCTTGCTGGGTGTTAGCTTGCTAAAACTTCTTCAGCTTAGGGTTGACCTCTGGTAAGTGCTATGCAAGCAGAAAGATGATTTGTGTGTGGTCCAGGAAAGAAGCAAGCACGTGGAATCATAGAAAATTTCACCATCTCTTCCGCATTGGCTTCCAGCATACACGAGGTGTAATAAAAAATCTCAGAACAGAAAAACTAACAGTTGACAATCAAAGTGGAGAAGATGGAACATTTATATTCAAGTCTGCCACCAGTGGCAGGTGAACTACTGCGAAATACATTTGCAGCAACATTCCTTGTTCAGTGTTAGAAGACAATAACCTTTCACAGAATGCCAGAATGGCAGGGGCTGGAAGGGCCCTCTGGAGCTCCCCCAGTCCAACCCCCCTGCTGAAGCAGGTGCCTCCAGAGCAGGGTGCACAGGAACGCGTCCAGGCGGGTTTGAATCTCTCCAGAGAAGGAGAC
>VZSC01006796.1:135665-202178 GCA_013398225.1 Steatornis caripensis | reverse complement strand
AGGGGGAGGATCACCTCCCTCGACCTGCTGGCCACACTCTTCTTAATGCACCCCAGGATGCCATTGGCCTTCCTGGCCGCAAGGGCACACTGCTGGCTCATGGTGAGCCTGTTGTCCACCAGCACTCCCAGGTCCTTCTCCGCAGAGCTGCTCTCCAGCAAGTCAACCCCCAGCCTGTACCGGCACATGGGGTTGTTCCTCCCCAGGTGCAAGACCCTACATTTGCCCTTGTTGAACCTCATGAGATTCCTCTTCGCCCAACTCTCCAGCCTGTCCAGGTCACGCTGACTCAAGTCATCTTTCTTAGTTCTTGAAATGGGAGTGATAATTCCCACAATTTTCAGCCCATTTTGAGAGTGTAAGATCAAAGATGCTCTCAATGTACACACAAAATTGTTCCTACACCAATAATTGAAAACCTTGAGTCAACTAAACATGTCTCAAAAAATCTTTGGCATATAAAGCTTGTTGGAGTAAAAGAAATAACCAGGTTGAAATTCAAAGTGTTTCTGTCTCTAATGAAAAATGCCAACATCCCAAGTGTCCTGGGGGCAGATGTGCCTGGAAACAGTAAGATGTTTTTGTTGCTGGAGCTCTCCTTCTAGCTGAGACCTCACACAAAGTGCTTGAGATGGGCTAACAAACACCTAAATAGGGAAGCAGACGTTGCTGTATGACGTACTCTATTCAGCCTCTGTCAAACTGGCATATTCGGATTAAAAAAAAGAAAAGGATCAGAAACCTCATTCTTGTATTCAATATCAGTAATCGTCAGTCATTTAACAAATTGACAGAAGGAACCAGCAGCCCTTATCACATCATCGTGTGCCATGTTTGTGCTACGGCTGTACTTCATGGTAGACTGAAGTGAGAGGTAAGGTAATGGTAAGTGTGTTAATCAAATCCAATGCACGCTATTCTGATGCCTTCTTTTGGTGAAGGGATCTTCTTTCTGACCTGAGAACTGTCTAAAACATCAGTGTGTAATTAAACCTCTAAAGATGGAAAGGACTGTGTAAGAAAAGACACTCAAGGTCCATCTCATTCCTTGCATGACCAGTGTGCACATCTACACAAATAAGAAAGCGACTCAGATACTTCATGTTTACCCTATCTCCTTTCCTTTAGGTAATGACTCAATTTGTTTGATGCTTTCTTCTCCTTCCATCTTTTAATTTTTATATTAATTTTTTTTTATTTAACCATATTAAAAAGATCCTGATACTGACAACTGCTGGCTCCAGCCCTCTGAAGAAGGATGGCCAGACAACAGTGTGTGCAACAGTGTGACCCTTTCAGGCACCAGGAGTCTCCTAATGAGCAGTAACAGGCGGCAACAGCTGCCTCTCTAGATCCAGAAACAGAGGGCAAAAATCTGTTGCTGAAGAATTCTCTGTTCCAGATGGCAAAGCAGTACCTCCTTCCTCCTCCCAGACACTTAGCAGGCCAAGAGGGGCAGCACCCATTACACAGGGTGGATTCTCAATGGAGGCAGAACTTCAAAAGAAGCCACATGAGAAGAAGAAGGAAAAGAGACCAGAAGTCCTCCTCTGCTTTTGGCACTGCAGGCTCTGTTTCTGTCATAGCTCCGGTGAGCTAAATGCCTTCTCCAGTCCCTTTGGTCCTCTACAGAAGCTTCTCTCCCCTGGTAGGCTCCCTCTTTTTTTCTTCCCAGCACATAGCCTTGCTCAGACAAGCAACGCCCTACAACAACTGCCGTTCTTACTGCTGCCGACCAGATGGCTCTGTATTAACGTCAACACCTTTGCTGCCGTTACCGCAGTTCTCTGACCTCACGTTTCTCCTTGACAGGGTGGCAGCAGAGCCAGCACCTCCTCTTTGCTGTGAGTGCATGCTCAGCACTTTGGTAGCTGTTAGCATATGCCGAGGGATTTCCATCTCTACGAGCACTTCTCTCTCCAGAGTACCCCGTGTTCAGAGCATGGTCTGTGAGCAAAGCATTCCTACTCAAGCCGCTTCTCTGCTGCAGATGCATCTCTATGGCCATCTTTGCTCTTCTCTCATTCTCACTACTGCATTGATCACAGCTTATTTCCTTCAAGGAAGATAATAGCTTAACAGTCTTCAAGCTAAGGGAGATACACGACTTTACATCTGCTGAAAATGTGGCCCTTTGTCAGGGAAAATGAATTATCACAGATTCTTCCACTCCTCCAAATATCTCTTACCACGTGATGCAAGTTATAAGTAGTGATATAGCATAGGTTTTCCGTAGCAGCTAAAACTACAAAGAGTCAATCTCGTGTCCTAGTTGCCCTTACTGTTTGTGACTCATTACTAATCACACTGTTCGGAAATGAAGTAGTCCTTAAAACTTACATGCAATACATAGCCATGCCAAAATCGTAAACACACAATCACTTAAAATATACTTGGACATCTGTAAATCATGGGAATAATACTGATCCCTAGGTAACGGTACAAATATATATTGCACCACAGGAGATTGCATATGGTTCCAAACTAATTTCACAACAATATTTATACACACAGGTGGACTTTTGCTAAGAATCAGAGTAGAAATGGTATATCTGTAAAGGAAGCCCAAATTTGCTTGCTTTCTATGTCACAAAAATTTTGACCCACGCAATATGTTATTAGTAATCTAGTTCTTTTTAATAGCAAAGTGCTAAAAAAGACCACCCTCAAAAGAAACAAAACTAAACTGTGATCCAGGAGACAGGGCCTGGTTTCTTTTTTCCATGTCCTCTCTATTTCCCAGCTCTTTTGCTTGCCTTCTTGTAGCACAGTAGCATCCGTTGCTTTTATAGACCTTATTTTATATACCTTTTATATATCACTCATACTCTACACTGGTATGAGTGTCATACCAGTATTATCGAATGCAATAAAAATTCCTTACTCCTGACTTACACCAGCATCATATTCTTATCCTCAGTTCGCATCCTGTTAAAGATTACAAAGATGCAGACAAATACAGACATACTGCAATTTTCTATGATGATGATAAAATAGAAGCAAAACAGTTTTGTTTATATGTGGAGGAAACATGTCCTAAAGGATACCTTTACATTGATGCTTCACGGTTCTTTTAGGAGCTCTTTACCAATACCTTGCATTCCCTCAACTGCTCAGTTGGGCTCTATTAAAAAATAAATACCTAGCTACCGCAAAGTGTGGTTTTGATTTTAACAACAGTGGATTTTAATTATCTCTTCCTCTATTCCCCTTAATTTTAACTCTCTTATTGTTTATCTTGATAAATTAACTGTTCTTTTCTCCACTTATATATTATCTCTCCAGCTAATCATTATTATGCACTACTTTCTACTTCTATTAAAGCTACCTGTTTGACTTCCCCTGTTACTAATTGCTTTTAAAATCTCTCCTGCGGAATATTTCTTCTCCAATAGGATCCAGCTTAACACTGTGTAAGGAACTGGGTGCCGTAACCGAGATGATGCTGCATTTTGTTCCTCAGAGAGACAAAATACCTCCCCAAATTTTTGGTTTGACCTTTAAAAGAAAGGTTGCTGGAAAATAAAGGCATGTGCTATGAATTACACACAAATTTATACACAAGATGACTGGCCTCATCTGTACAATATGGCTTCCCAGTTGGTTTGGCAGCAGCTGGAAAATGCAAAACAAGAAGAGCATATGGACATCTTTTCAGTATCATCAGTAAAAGCACTTCTCTGCAGATGGAGGGCTCAGGGGCTCCATCTCATCAGGGCTGACCTCACTCAGCAAGTGAGAGCTAGCTAATCCCAAAAAAAAGAATTTTACTTCCTATAGTTCGGAGAAGGGTGACAGTGAGTTGCTCCTGCTCCCAGCCACGCTCTTTCTCTGCCCAAAGCCACCACAAGCCAACCCATACAAAGATCAAAGGAATAGACTGCCATTGCCCCTCCTCTTAATAACAGCTTTGGGTCACTTTGATGGGTTTCAGCTTCTCTGTGCTGAAAGTAAAATTTCCCACCAACAGATTGGTGAAGTGTGGCATTTTCTCTGCTCAGCTCTTCTGAGATAAGTATCGGTGACCTTGCCTTCATTATGAGCTAATTTCTCCACATGCATTTGCTATATATTACCCCTGACCACAGGCATGCCTAGCCTTTACCTCTGTTGCTCTTTCGTACCTGAGTAAACTTCTCAGAGTCTCCACTTCCCATCTGACTTTGCTAAAGTCCCTAGTAAACACACTGCACCCCTGCAAAATGTGAATGAGACTGTTAACCTTCCTATTGCTTGACCAAGCATGTCTGGATATGCTACGTTCACAATACGATACAAAGCTGGGNGCTGGAAAATGCAAAACAAGAAGAGCATATGGACATCTTTTCAGTATCATCAGTAAAAGCACTTCTCTGCAGATGGAGGGCTCAGGGGCTCCATCTCATCAGGGCTGACCTCACTCAGCAAGTGAGAGCTAGCTAATCCCAAAAAAATGAATTTTACTTCCTATAGTTCGGAGAAGGGTGACAGTGAGTTGCTCCTGCTCCCAGCCACGCTCTTTCTCTGCCCAAAGCCACCACAAGCCAACCCATACAAAGATCAAAGGAATAGACTGCCATTGCCCCTCCTCTTAATAACAGCTTTGGGTCACTTTGATGGGTTTCAGCTTCTCTGTGCTGAAAGTAAAATTTCCCACCAACAGATTGGTGAAGTGTGGCATTTTCTCTGCTCAGCTCTTCTGAGATAAGTATCGGTGACCTTGCCTTCATTATGAGCTAATTTCTCCACATGCATTTGCTATATATTACCCCTGACCACAGGCATGCCTAGCCTTTACCTCTGTTGCTCTTTCGTACCTGAGTAAACTTCTCAGAGTCTCCACTTCCCATNAAGGGGCAACGGGCACAAACTGGAACACAGGCGGTTCCACCTGAACATGAGGAAGAACTTCTTCACCATGAGGTTGACAGAGCCCTGGCCCAGGCTGCCCAGAGAGGCTGTGGAGTCTCCTTCTCTGGAGATATTCAAACCCCGCCTGGACGTGTTCCTGTGCACCCTGCTCTGGGGGCACCTGCTTCTGCAGGGGGGTTGGACGGGATGATCTCCAGAGGGGCCTTCCAACCCCTACCATTCTGGGATTCTGTGTGACTGTAATTAGTGCCAGGGGCTTTCCTGAGGAAAGCACAAATTTAAGTGGAGCAAAAGGCAAGTGCTATATACTATGTACTATATCCACTTTCCCAAGCTGATGATAAATATGATATCGTACTCCTGGAATAATGATGTCTGTGTGTACTTAAAGCAGCTGCTGTAGAAGAACACAATAAATTTTGCCAGCTTGGAAAGGGACTACAGGAAACAAGCAGAACATTACACTGTAGCTTCATGAGAGCCTATTGTTGCATGTGGGTCTGGAAACATGGCAGACAAAATTATTTGAGATCAGAGCTTACAGAGAAAACCAATTACCCCTCACATTAGAGAGGGTTTACTGCTCGAATCAGACCGGACTCTACAGAGGCTAGAGCCATTGCTAGTTGACTGACTCAGCAATGGCAGAAGTGAAAATGATGTCAGGGTACAGCAAGCACTGTTCCGTTCAAGCTGTGCAGCCGTTCCAGGTGGGGGTTTAAAGCACAGCGTATGGAAAATTGCAATGCTGCAGACACATGCTCAGCAGACTCCCAATACACAGGGAATACTTTGCTACCACTTTGTCTCCACACAGTGTATTGGAAATTATGTTGGATGTCCTGCAAGAGAAATCCAGTGCAAACACTGCATGAAATTGGACATTTTGTGAGAGTATGTCCTAGTGCTCCAAAAGAGCAATAGGTATGTGAAATTAGTTGTGCCAGACGTTCCTGTTATGAGTGCCAACAGAAATAGCCTTGGATTTGCCGCACACATAGCTACATACACTGTTAATGTTGCCGCTGTATCAGGAGAGCCGCAAGCCATTGAATTGATGCCAGTCATGAGCTCTGCAATCTCTGTAATACCTGAAACCGCTTATTTGCAAAAACATTGGAATTTTGCCAGTTACAGACCTGAGGCGATGGCTAGTGAGCTAGCTACGGCACTGAGCTCTTCTGCTTGGTTACCTGCTTGTAAATATGACTTTGGATTGCGCAGCTGCTGAATTTAGCAGCAATGCTAAAGGCAGACAGTTTACTGTACTGAATATGTAAGTTATAAAACACATATATATATATATATGTGTATATAAAACAGTTATATTACTTTAGTACCAAATAGTAGTACATCACATACTCCAGTTTTACCTGAGAGTAAAACTGGAGTTTTACTAATAAATTAATAAATGATGAAGGGTACTGAGAAAGTATTGCACCAAGCATTTGTTTCCAGAATTCCAGTTCAGCATCATATGGTGCCTGTACGATAAACTGTATCACCTGTCATTTTCCACGAGAAGTGCTGCATCACGAAAGCTTGAAACAAACGTAGACAATGACATTATCAAAGAAAGCAAAACTTCTGACTGGTGCTCATCAATAGTGGTGACAAGGAAGATGACTGGAGAGATTTGTCTTTGCATAGACTAGAGAGCTAATCCAAGTTATAATGATTGATAGTCATCACCTGAACACACAGAAGCTGTGTTTGCAGAACTCAGTGGTATAGAGGGTTTCTCTACCCTCGATCTACATTGTGGATGAAGAATACTACAGGAGGACAACGGAGACATCACAATAGTTAAAATATATGCTGGAATTCACCCCCATTTTATGCATACGCATTAACAGGCATACAGGCATGTATCTATGCTCATTTCTTGTCACAGAATGATGCCCGTGATTCTCAGCTATCAATCAGCCTTGCGGTTATACTGGATCGGAAGAGCAGACGCTGAATTTTACCAAACTCCCCTTCAGCAGACAGTGATTGTCTTTGTCTTTTCTTGGGTGCACCAAGTTTCTCCATGAGACCGAAACCCGACCTAGACAATGCCATTCTCCTTGAGGAAGTCCCATCACCACAGGCCCTGCATTTCCAACTCTTGCATCACAGCACGAGACATCGTATCTTGACTGTGCTTTCTCGGTAGAGGCATTATGAGCACTAGTTTGCAGAATCTCATGTTTGTTTTTGAAAATGCTGCATTAGTAGTTTCAAAACACTTGAAGCCAGTTTTGAAAGACTAGTGAAAACACTTGTGTTACCTATGGTTGTAACCACAAATGCTGCAGGATTATGGGACTGGTATCTACCCCGTCTCAAAGGCAGACACGTCTGTATTTCCATGCTTAGATAATCTGCATATTTTAATACTTGCATAATGTTACAGAATGCATATACTACAGAAAAATGCAGAAGAAGTGTTTGGGACTTTAGATTCAAATACCTTACGGATCACTGCTCTTTGATCTCTCAGAAATGACTTGGGTAGGTGGGGATGTGAATTGTGTGATGATCAGCAAACTGACCTGTATGGAAGGAACTGAAAACATGATGACCTCACTCGCTAGCATTACTACTCACTAGAGGCCCCGAGAGATGGTGACTTGGTATCATCAGTTGCACAATAACAAAAAAACTAGCAGAGCTGCAGGAGAGTGATTTAAAGGTGCTTCCTTAGTGGATAAGATCAAAACCCCCTTACTTTATGTCCTCAGAAATCCCAGATGACACTGCTCCTGAGGGTACTACTACTACACTTTAGAATTCAGAATTAAATGTCCTTATAACATGTGTGATTTAAAGCAATTGACTCACCGTTCCTAGATGTTTAAGCAGTAAATCTCTTAAAGCCAGTACTAACAACCATTTCCTCTACAGCTCCACAGCACAAGGACAGAAATGCCCATCACAAAAGGAGTGTCCCCTGCTCTGCATTACAGGCACTGGGCTTGTTGTCAGAGTTGATCCTGAGGATTATGGTCTGCCCCTTCCACTTGCTCCCAAGAGCGCTCATTGCCCGTGGGGATTAGGGAAGGAGATGGGATATTTCTCTAACAGTTTTATCTGATTGACCCCAGAGATGACAGTACACAAGGAGTAATATGCTTCTCTGCTCTCGGGACAGAGCAAACTACATGGCTCCTTTTCTCAAGGCTTTGCAGTAGTGTCAGCTCCAGATGACATTCTGGTCAGAAGGGACAGTGCAGGCCCAAACCTGCCTAAGGACTAAGCCGGGCTCTTCACAGGAACAGCGGGAGGAAGAGACTCTCTTACAGCAGCAGCATTTTGACAAGTGCTGTACTATGGCACAAGGTCAGTCATCTGTGTTATCATGTAAATCAAAGAGAATTTTTAATCATCTGCTCATATGCGCTGATGCCTGAGAAATTTAACAAAGACGCAGAGCAGTACAATTAACTGAGGAAAGAAAATAGTGAGAGCTTAGCTGCATTCAAATGAGATCTTGGTTGTATTTCAGAACATAATCGTGGTCCAGAGCAATCAGCTGAGTTCCTCCAGAGGTTACCGGGGTCTGGCTCCAGCAGGTGCCCCTGTGACACAGGGTACCCCACAAAGGACCAGGCGCCTGCTTTCTCAGAAAGACAGGCAGCCCCTGGGGGTTAGGTGGCATTTTCCAGTGTGTCAGCCCCAGCTGCAACATGGGGGAAGGCATTACAGAGTAGCTGGGGGCAGGCAGAGTGTTTTTTGCCTTACAAAGACTACGCTCAGTGAGTACCTCCATGCTTGGAGTAACAAGAGTTCTTCACACTGCTCTCTCTGAACAGCCTAATAATAATAATAAAAAAGCTTTAATCATCTGCTGGCAAAATACGTGTCATGATAATACGTTTAACTGGAATGATAGTGCCTGCAGTTATGGCAAGTAGGGCACCCCACGTGTCAGCTAGGGTACGATCCCCATGCCCTGTTTGGGGAGGACCAGGCTGCTCTGGTCTGGGGAGCTGTTCTGTGCAGTCCCTCTGTGCCCCACCCAACAGCAGAGGGATTATAAGATCCTGAATCAACTGAATTCTCCGAAGATTCTCCAGCTGCACTCCATCTAAACAAGAGAAAACTGTAGTTGCTTAAACTGTAGTTCGTACATGTACCCTAGTGTGTATGTGCCTGCTTCTTGTTTGGAGCACTTGCCTGTTTTTTAGCTGTGCTAGTCACTAAATGTATTTCATCAGCAAAGCAGCAGAAAATAGTGGTCATGAAGCCGAGCATGTATCCATGGTTAGGCTGCAAACAGGATCAGGCAGGCTAGGTGGCTCTTCTTGGCCCCTGTTTCCTGATATGTCAATTATGAACAGCAAGATCTGCCTTCCTGCAGGCTGGAAGGTTTGATTTGGGCACAGACAGCACATAAAGCAGGCTGAGATCGATGCTGCCTTTGTAGCTGCTCACTGCCAGCACTGACTGGGGACGCTGCCTCAGCAAGCGTAAGCAATGGCACGTGAGCCATAACATGCCAAGTTCTGGCAGCATAAAATTTGCTGTGAGGGTCCCAAGTATAAGGAACTACAGAAATGGTAAGCAGTCTGTTCATATTAGATGTAACACGCTTATTTCTTCGGTGTTGAGGAAGAGATCTCACTTACAGACACCGCAAAAACAACACAGGAAAAAGCAACCATGAACGTAAGGCTAAATGTAAATCAACTCATACCTACCAAGCTCTTGGGCCTCAGCTGCTGTTATATGCCTAATGATGTTGATTTATGCCAGCTGGAGTATTGGCCCACAGTACCGAAGAGAGCTACGAAAAATAATGAAATGGAGGTGTTTAACCTAGTATTTTTTTTTCAAATAAGGAAAAAGATTTAATCTAACCACAGCTGGATGTTTGCCTAATTTTAACATGCAGCTTTTGCAAAAATAGACTGTTTTTGAGAGCAGGCTATACTCAAGGGATTTCCCCCTGCCCCACCTCCCTTTCCTCCTTTGGGTTGGTAAAACAAAGTTTAATTTATTTATTTGAGAAGAACCATTTTAAGGTTCCAGGACATTTTTTCTGTGATTGGAGGGGGTCCTATATTTGCCAAGAGGCCAGGTGCCATGTGATCCGATGCCACGAGGAAATTATCTACTCGTCTGAGCTGCCATGCCGTATTCTCCATGCATTGTGAACAAAGAACAAAAAGGGAAGTTTTTGCCACCTGTCTCAGGCACTTCACAGCCACTGGCAAATTGCAGCAATCATCAGCCCCTGCTTGATTGGCATTCAGGACCTGTCACTGTTCCCCCAGCCCCTGACTGGATACAATCTGCCATTTAGCCACCACAGTGGAGCATGTTTCTTAAGCCATTACAGCAAGTTCTCAAGGCAAAGGGAAAGTTGGCTCATGAATACCAACATAACTCTCTGTCATATTGACCTGTCTGTGTTCCTGTAACCCAATAAGAAAAAACCCCTTACCCTCCAGGCATCTATTCACCATGTCACGTTTTCTTTTTGAAAGCTTTTCAAGGTAAGACATCCAATTTACTGCCATTTCTTTCTCTGCAACCTGATAAGAACTGATAAAATTACCAGGCACAAAGACTCTCATGAAATATTCCTATTTCTCAGCATACACAGGAGTTATGCAAGGACAAACAATTCTTAGCAGAAGTGTCACATCTTGGGGGACATCATGGTGCTTTGGGAGGCTATGAAAAAAGGAAAGCTGTATTTGATAAAACAACCATACCTCACGCAATAAAGGGCTCTACAGGAATCTGGTCAAAGCCACCTGCACCTGATTCACAATGTTCTGTCAGTCTAAATTTAGGCAGATATAGTATTTTTTCCTTCAAAGACATCAAAGCAATTGGTAAAGCACTAGCTGTCACAATAATCCTAGGAAAAATGCATTATCTCCACCTTAACACAGGGGGGAACTGTGGTAATGAAAGGTTCAAGCAATCAAATAGTGAGCGTATAAGGCAAAAGGCCGGTATCTTGAATCTATCCTCTTCTGCCCTCTAAAGTAATAATTATTTTTTTACTCATTTTTGAACAATGTAACTTCTTCCATGCCTGGGAACTCTGACAAGTTCTGTTCTTACTGTGTCTACTTACTTATGCTACTTAAAACATGGAAACTTTGAGTATTCTGCAAAAAAACCCCACCTCAGAAGGCAACGTGTTTTACACTCTCATTTGCAGCATGCATAAATATTGCTTGACGGCAGATACATTTTAGACAAATTGTTGGGTTTTGGGTTTCTTGTGCAAACACTGGGTCAAATTCTGGATACTTTCTTCAAGTTAGCCATCACGCTGAAAGGCCTGTGATTCTGAAACCTGGGATATCTGCATTTCCTTCTCTCAACGTCCTCACAGCCCGAAGGTGGAGCTCTGTGCTGTGAAGCTGACCCCGGTACTTCGATGCATGCACCGGTCTCAAACTCAAACTCCCAAACTCAACTGACAGTTGAGTCACTCAGACTACCCCAGAGTGCCTTTTCAAAGAAATGACATGATTTCTCCTTTGACTGTGGGGGTGAAGGTTTGTGTCCCCAGAGCTCAGCACGCCTGCAAAAGATCACAGGTGAAACTCGGCTGAACAGTGTAGGTCAACGTGACACCTCTGGAGCTGGTAATTGGGCTGCATAGAGCTCGTGCTGGACCAGCCCAGGATCACAGTCCCAGGCTGACCAGAATGTTTATAAAACCTTATGAGCTCTCTACTAACCCGGCCCCTTACAGCTTTGGTTGAATTATAATTCATACTCATTAGATATTTTGTATATACCTGAATTCCTAAGGTTGTTTTACTGCAGGGGGTATTATTTGTATGGTTTTTCTGCTGAAGTTGCATGGAAAGCATGAGTGAAAATTAAATGCATTGGCAATGTTAATAAAATGATTAATTTTGGTTTTCCTGCAACAGGTCAGGATTTGACATTAGTTTTGCTGCAGACATGTAGCATACCTTGTTTTATGCAAACTGCTTTAAATCAGCTTGGTTAAGACGAAAGGCATACTTTAAACTGAGCCCTACTTTGTATATAAGTTCCAGCAAAATTTGCTTGCTCTAGTCGTATGGTTTGACCCAGGTTTGAACACTTCTGAGCAGTTTGGTCAGCTGTACAAGAAAAAGAGTAGTTATAGAACCTGCATACTGGCTCATTTATTCAAAGTTTGGATATGGGGCCCTTATTCAGGCCCATCTCTAATTTGTGGATCCCACGTGACAGATCTCAAACTGAAGTATGAGGTGGAGGCTAAATGAATTTCAGAACTCATTAAAGTCTTGATGAAAAGAAATGACAAAAGTAACGTTTTTAAAAGGGAGAAGATGGGCATCCGGTTGTGTAAGAGGCCTCTCTCCTGAGCCAGCCTGGTGTGGCTTTCCAAAGGTGGCATCCCGTTTCCAGGCAACTAGGGCTGCGCTCCTGCCTCTTAAATTGTAACCGCCGTTGCACTTTGCTTATTAATTCTTCAGTAAATGGAGGAAAATTTCCATTCCCTTTGATGGCTAATGTACTTTATGGTTCAGGAAACAGCCCTAGGTTTGCTAGTTTCTATTTAGAAGCAGCTCAGACCTAAGTGAAAAGGAGACTGAGCCATCCAGGACTTGCAGGTCATGGGAGGATAACAAAGTTCTGACTGCTTCAACTATGCGAGCTAGGAAAACATTTTCAGATTTTTTTTTCCTATGAAGAAAAATACATGACCAGCTATTTGGATCGACTGAAAAGCTTTGCTAATGTTTGATTGGATTGTTTCTGGAAGAAACTCTTCTGGAAAAAACCACTTCAAAATGAAGACATTTGGTTTGATGCCTCCAAAATGAGAGGTTTAATTCTTTTTCTATTTTAAAGCATTTCTTGCTTCGGATTTTAGTTAAAATTAGTTAATTTAGTTTAATTTTAGTTAAAATTTGGCAATTATTTAATTGGAAGAAAATGTTTAACTCATTCTGAATTTTTTTTTTTAATATATTATTAATATTCATGTTAAGCCAGCAAAATAAGAGAACTAGTTTGGGTCTTACACAAATCTCTATCAATTCACCATGCTGTGAAACAATCTTACACTTTTGTTTTAAGCAAGTAACTTTTGCTTTCTTCTCATAACACCACCATTGCCGTGTACAAAATAAGGTAATCTGAATAAAGAAGCACCACCATTTTGCAGGAGGGGAGGAAGGGGACCAACTACATTTGGAACAGGTGCCCAGGTGCTGCATTTAGATGATCTATTAATGTATTTTCAGTGTTGCAATAGAGCAGCTAAGAGCTAAGTGACTTCATTACAGCCCAGCATCATGAGTAACTGGAATAAGGACCCAGTCTCTTGAGTACCCTTCCGGTGCCTTATGGGGCATTCTGCACAAAACTTACTTACCTTAGAAATAGCCTGTTCTTGTTTACTGTGATGCACAAAGACTTTCATTTTTTATTGCACTTTGGGAGCAATGCTGAATGTTTTAGACTCAAAAGCAAACCCCATGGTTGGGTCTGGTTTCTTAGAATCACAGCTTCTTTGTCCTTTATATCGTTAACTAAACTGGGATTTGCTGGGATAGTGATGGAGTGCAAACCATACTGCCCACAGAGACACTCTTTGATGGTTTTCTAACTGAAATGTTTGAGAGTCACAGAAAGAAGTGGGGAAAAACTTAAGGCCGGCAAATGTATTGAAGTTCTGTGTCTCAGTCGGCTCTACTCCTTTGCTCACAAGCAATAAAATTTTCAAGGAGGACAATGAGAAGTAGCAGTTGAGGACAACACTATGACTACTGCTTGCTGATACCAGTTTTCAACAGGTTTTAAATCCATGGAGAAATGTAAGCGGGCTAACGAAGAATAAACGTAGAATCAATTCATCATCTGGTGTAAATCAGAGTATTCCTACTGAAACAGAAGTCTATATATGGCCTATGCCTTGCAAAATATCTGAAGTGGAAACATAGCCTCAAACAAGGAGCTACAAGCCCTGAGATAAAGTAATCATTTGCTGGAGATTTACAGCAGGAAAAGACATTCTGTTTGAATCCACTACAAAGATCCTGTTAGGTCATTTTTCACCAACAATTCAGCTTCATAATTGTCATGTTGTGCTTTGCGCATGACTATATGAAAAATAAAATAAAAGCTAATTTTAGAGTCCTCAATCAAGTCCGCAGTTAGTCCTAAATCTTGATGAGCAGCTCCAGTTACTATCTTCTATTTTTAAAATATTTTGATTGATTTTCCTATTCTAAAGAACTAAACTGTAAATCATTTCTGCTGGTTTCAAAGCTTTTTCTTTTAATCAGTATGAAAAAAATGAGCTCTCACACAAAGACAGAGAAAGAAAAAAATCACCGAGTAAAACCAAGTTCTCCCTGTTACTGTCATTTTCTGTCTGGACAAAGCACTCCCTGTTGTCAAATTGCTCAAACCAAATCTTTTTCTGAAATAAAGCTGCTTCTTTGCTGCTGTTCATTCATATTCTTTTCAGGTATCATAACTGTCACAGTAACAGCTAAGAGCCTTGGTCAATAAGGCATACAGAGTGGGTCCCAAAGCATATTTATATATGCACGAGAGCATCTCGTGTCCAACAAACAAGCATAAGTCTGCAAACCGCAGACCAGTCCCCACGGTATGGAGCATCCTGGCAGAATCAGTCTCATCCACTGCAGCAGTTACATGACTGCCGTACACTACTGAGAATACACACAATGAACACTGACCCCACTCACAGGCAAGAAAGAACATGNGCATAAGTCTGCAAACCGCAGACCAGTCCCCACGGTATGGAGCATCCTGGCAGAATCAGTCTCATCCACTGCAGCAGTTACATGACTGCCGTACACTACTGAGAATACACACAATGAACACTGACCCCGCTCACAGGCAAGAAAGAACATGGCAGGAAATGTTTTTCTACTCATTACTGAAATCCTCATTTGGCATTACAGTTCGTCTGTGAAAACCATGTAGTGAAGATGGTGCTCGGGGTCTCAGAGGCCTCAGCCGCACACATGGTGGGAGATGCAGACGCGTCCCTGATACGAAACGGGTTGGTGTTCCCCAGCTGGGCGAGCAGTGAGGCGCTTGCCTCGGCCTGCTGTGGTCTCTTCTCACCCCACCCATTTTGAAGGGGCAATGAGGGTGGAAGGAAGACAGGCACCTCCAGGAAGGAGCTCAGGGGCAGAAGCTGCGTGGGAGCTCCCGAGCCCCAACGGGAGTGGGCGCTCTCAGCATCAGGGATGATTCCGTACAGGCTAGGTCAAGTGGCTGAATTTTCGGATGCCGTTAGCAGCTGTTTAGCCCTTCCTAGGCACTGTGCAGGCCGCACAAGTGGCTGAATGCCAGCCAGTGCCTGTTCACTTCAGCTAGAGCCTCTGTCATCGTTTCCTAGCACAGCTCCTGGCCTTTGCTATTTTGCTGTTCTGGCCAATATAACAAAAAATTTCTTGTAAGAGAAAGGCAAGATTACTAAGTCAGGCCATCCTTAATGCTAATGTCTCCATGAAGAGTTATGGAAGTTTTGCCTGTCACCCTGCAATCAGACATTTACTGGAAGGGTGAAGAGGGCTTTAGCCTCTTGCTCCCTCTGCTGTGGTACTCACTGTCCTGGTACAGTGCTGATGCTTCCAGTGACAGGGACCAGAGGGAAAAAACCACATAAGTCACTGAGCACCAGGCTTTCCCCTGTCCCAAGGAGGCATCTCATCCATCTGCCATGGCAGGGGCAGTGCCTTAGCCACATATCTGACTCTGTTCCCCTCCCACTTTTCCCAGGGGATGGGGGCTTCCTTGGCCTTAGCACACCACAGGATGATAGGCGTGGGCTCTGTATTTTGTAGCAAGCCCTAAAGGCACAGAAAGGGTAAATCTTTTCTTAGTTTGTAGCTGCCTATCATTGTCAGAAAGCCGAAATTTCCCTAGAGTATTTGGGGCAGGGAGGAAGGACTCACAAAAAACTCCCACAAAAACCAAAAAACCAAAAAGCCAAAGCACTGAAGCCAGTTTCCATGTAATTTTAAGATTTTCACTTGGGCTATCTCAATTTGTAAACCTCAATTTTTTTAAAAAAGTAACCGTAACTCCACATTCTCTTTTTACTACGTCAGCTGAATACCCGACAGATGTTGAACATTATTTGCTTTTTGGCTTTCTGCTTTGCCTAGTTTATCCCAACCTACGAAACCTCAAGGACATAAAGCATTATAAAAATAAACAGCACTACTAGCAAAACTGTCATTCTCAAGAAGAACGTTTGCCTCATTAAACTGCAGAATTTCCAACGTCAATGAAATGCATTTTCACAAAGAGCAGGAACTTCTCTGTTAATGAAAAGGGATGTGGAGAACCTTCTGTCCTAGATCATTAATGCCACTCAACCTGCCAAGAGTTTACATCAGAGACAATGGGGAAAGACACAACCTCTTCTCAGGAAAATCTGATCAGTGCAAGAAAACAATTCTGGGACAGCTCATGCACTGTGGGAACTTCAAACTGTGTGACCGGCAGGCTTTGCAGGATGGATGACAGGATTAGGGGTACATTAAAGTTTCCATATTTTGGACCATTACTTTGTTCTTGGTCTCAGCAAATGGAGGTAGAGGAGTAACGTGAACAAGGCAACTAGACAAAACTAGTAGGAGAAAAGAAGCTAGACATGTCTTGTCTTTTTCCAGTTAAACTGTCCAGCTGTGAATTGATAATGAAGTCCTTAAAATGAAAGAGCAGCTGGGTCTAATTCTGGAACAATCCTCGTACCCAGCAGCAACACCATCACCTTGCCTGTGTGTAGGAGGCAGACCAAAAAACTCAGACAGATCTTGGGATGAAATGCAAGGGGGAAGATCTGGCTGGCTCACATCAGCGGATGGAGAGCCATCTGAGAGAACAGCTTCTTTTCCTTGGAGTTCTGTGCAGCTTTACAATCTGTTAGTGCACCTGCATGCGCCAAAATACTCTGTTAATGTTACTCCAAACAGGATACGCGTTGCCTGAAACATTAAGCCTCACGAAAGATCACTTTCTTATGTGCTTATGCTAGAGCCAGAGAGGAAGAGAACAATACTCCTCAGGCAGCAGCATCCAAAATGAACCCGTTGGGCTCACTGTAACAAATAAACATGTCTATCGAGGATTGGCTTCAGCCATTAAAATTGCAGGCATGCTCTGGGTTCATCCTTAACTGCTTGTTGCTTCCTGATGATTCCTCGTGCAAGACAAGCTCCAATCTGCGTTGCAGCATGAATCATAATTCACTGTGCAGTTTATCCTCTGAGGCTTGTTTTTATTTTTAATTCCACACATCCTTGCTTCTACCGTCTTCTAGTGGTTTAAGGGCTTTTCATTCTTTAGGGTTAAAAATGAAATTTTGGGCTCCCATAATCATTGCAGTCATTATTAGAGCGACAGCAAGAAGTGAAATATAGCTTACTTTACCTGTTCAGAGATTTAAATTCATTCTGCTTCCTTCATAAGATTAGCTGACTAAAGGGCCAAGCATCAGTCATTGAAAAATACTTTAATTTGCGATAACGTGAAAAATATAATGAGCTGTAGACATAGTGTTTTGAAGTTCGCAGGGAACAGAATCACATGGCATTTTGTCCCTCCCAAAATGCTGAATGTTGATGTCTTCCCAAAGCAGGCTGAGGAACCATGTATTTTTCCCTACATAGAACAGATCACCTTTCCCAGTTCTTTTGGAATCAGAAAGCGACTTGAGAAAGCACTGTCAATTAACAGTTATAGCTGAGAGTGTCAGACCCTTGACCTGGAGCAGCAAATAACATAAAGACGACATCTCTGTGCCAAGATTCCCTCACGATAACACAAGGACAACCTTCATGTATTTTGCTTATTTTTCTCTTGAGGAATAGGGCGCCAGCCCCTGCCGAAGTTGCTGATGTTCCTACATGTTGTAGACTCACTAAAGATTAGCTTTCAGCTCCCGCACAACCTGTTCGTGCCCCTGCCAGCTCTGTTTCTGCCTCCCCTCTCGCTCTAACTGCGGCCTCTTGTGCTCCGACTCCACAGACTCAGCTTTCTCACCTACCGCTGTATTTTCTCACTCCCTTTTCTAGAAACTAGGCGTATGACGTTGAACCACACTGCCTTTTGGCAGTGAGAGAGAGAAGCGAGCATTACCCCGTTTAGTGGCTTACAATGGCTCTTTGACTTTGTTTGGGACCAACCGTCTAACTCCCATGTGAACTTTCACTTGTTAGCGTCGGCATCTTTCCTGCCCCCACAATGTGCTGTGTGGGAAACCTGGAAGAGGTGCTTACTTCCACCTGTGGGCAATCATATAGCTTTCTGGGCAAGACTGAGGCCACCACAAGCCTATGAATAGCCATGAGCTAAATGCTGAGGGCCTGCGTTTTTCAGGGTGCATAGATTTCCTCTCTTGGTCCTTCACCATCCCCACATCCCAGGAAGAGAATTCTCTCTAAGTCAAAGGCAGCCATGTGACAGTTATGTGGCTGTCCCGTTCTTCCCCTTATTCAGTGACAGAGATGCAGCCTTTGGTCACCTTGCCTTCTTTACATGGCAACGTCTCCCTGCCGACTAAGCGTACAAACAGAAGTGCATATTCCTGCAGCTCTGTCCCTTCGAAGCCAGCACAGAGGTGCAGAGCGGAGGGCTGGAAGTGTGCTGAGCCAAGCAGCCATTCCCCACTGCTACAACGACACGTGCTCCTCCTCAACTCACAGAGGAGTGAAAATAGGACAATGACACCAACTCTTTCTTAGGCTTCCTGTCTGCAAGATACGATTTGTCTGAGGCTGAGAAGGCCCTTCAGGCTTTGGAACAGGTTTTCCCAGGGCAATTAACGGACTTGTGAGAGACAATTCTAGTACCATTCAAATGGGGTAAGAACGTAGAGAAAAAATAACAGGGAGCAGAGAGCAACATCACTCTGGACCTCCAAGCTAACGCACCCATGACTGTACCTAAAAGCAGCAGGTGATTCCTTCTGCCCACTCACTTCTAACAGCGTCTCTCACCAAAACCACACGCAGCCCTGCAGACTCGGAGCAGGGCTTGCAGCCCAGATGGCTGCTTTGCTCCAAGCCTCAGGTAAGTGCCAAACTCCTACTTGACTTAGCTCTGTAGATTTACCTTGAACACCTCCAAAGAGGAACATGGCTAATAGGCAAAAAAGAAATAGGGCCAAAAAACCCCTGACAGTGCAAATGAGAACAAGAACAACATATGAAAAGCAGAGATAGAAAGGACAGAAAGAAATGGATAGGAAGGAGATGACAGCTGATATGCTTGAACAGAGTGCCAACAGGCACAGGAGAGATGGCATCTGCTAACTGGGTAAGAGCAGCACTTGCTGCCTTGCTAATTGGAAGGGGGTGGCTGAAATTCACGTCCCAGTGGTGGTTGAGGAGCTCACCTGCACAAATGTTTTTCTTCCTCTGCAGCTCTGTTCCAATTTTCAAGTGAGTGCAGGGCTCTGTTACTTGCGCACTGGTAATATCACCACATATCCTTCTTTGCCCAATGTCTGCTTAGCCTCACCACCTCTAGGCCAGAATCTATCAGCGTGATGCAGGGTCAGGTCTTAGATCTCTCTGCAATTGATGAGCCCCACTCAGGTGCACAACTTGAGCTCAGGATTTGGCCTTTATACATGTACCAGCAAACATGCCACTGTCATAGTTTGAGGACTAGAGTTCACGTGGTCAGCATCTGAAACCACACAGACCAGAAAGAAAACCATCGCCAATCGCAAGAAATAGTGACAAAAAGTACTAAACCATGACCAAGGGTCTGAAAGAAGGGCAGAACATGCCTGCCAGTAGAGGAACAGTTACAGAAGACATTAGGCTCCTGCTCTAACCATTTTACATTTTGCATAGCTGGTGAAAATCCTACCTTTCAAGGAACAATACATTTTTACCCAAGTATTCTCAAGTTTGGCCATTATTGTATGCTGCACTGTAGCGTGTATGTGATGATACTCTCTACCTACAGCCATAAAACCTAAAATTTCTCATTAAGTATTATAGTGAAGTGCATAGAAGGGATGTAATAAGTATGATGTACCTATGGGGAGTAAAAGCTGAAATGAGGAAAAGCAATGGGAGGGAAAACATCGCTCCAAAGACTTCAGTTTTGAAAGCTTCCTTGCTCCGCCTCTGCCTCTGAGATGCTGGGATTTGTTTGGACAGTCCTCTGGGTTGCACCAAGCTCAGCTAAAGTAGATCCTATGCGTTTCTGTCCATATGTTACTTCTGATCCCTGGACAGATTTTCAGCAAGTTCACTAACAAACTTGGTACTGCCAGGGCATTTGCAAACCTATCCACAGCTGTATAACAAATAACTGTTGTGCTTCCAGAAAGGCCAAACAAGCCTGTGATTGCAACTGTTACGCAATTACTATGATTGCAGCTTTGCTGGACATTTTGCTGAAACGTCTCTCATAATCAGTGAGGAACAGAACTGACTTTTCACAAGTGCCAATATCATCCATTTAGAGCTTACAGTCTGTCAACAAGGCAGGTAACGCTCTGTGCTCACATTCTGCCACCTGTGGTATTTATTCATTCCCAGTCTGAACCAGAAAGACAAATCTGTTCCAACAATGCTGTAGAGCAACCAAATCTTTAAGGAAGAAATAGCCTGACCGTAGGCCAGACTCTTCTAATTAGCCTATACAGAGCAAACACTCAAAAAGCCACCCAATTAGATGAATGGCCAAACTAAAGCTCACACTGCTCAGCACCACACAAGAACTCCATCTTTCTCTGCTTACACTCAGCACATTCATATGAGGCGCAAAATACATTCCATTTCAAAATACAAGTGAAAGACCTCTATGGAGGAGAGAAGACCTTTGAACGATGTGTGTAAAATCAGGACAGCGAGCGATGGGTTTGTTACATCCTTGGGAGGCTCTCTTTAGCACGCGCTTTGCAAAATGTCTCTGCAATGTTTGGCTGCTACTGTACTCAGTGGGGGAAAGAAAAAAAAAATAAAGGAAAACATAGAGGCTTCCCTGGCGGTCCACCTGCTTCTCCTTAGGTACTGCTGCCTCGGGCTCTGGGATAGCTAATTACTTCATACAGTCAGAGCCAGTTATTGCCTGTTTCATGGTTTTTTCCTTGATAGCTGGTGATTTGTACCCGTCAACAAAATGGCATCAGCAGGTGCAGCCACGGTGGGTGCCAAACTGGACCTGGAACTGTGACAATGATTCCGGCAGCTCATTTCATGGACTCAATGGTCTCGTTTTTTCTGATCAACTTCAGCCCAAGCTTTTACTCACTGCTCTGAAAATGCATCCTGTTCCCAGCCTGAGCAAATCTCTGCTGTTGTGAAAGTTTTTACGCACTTAGCTGAAGAAATGCAATTCTTCCTTAACTATCAATAACCCTGCTGTTTTAGTTCTGTGGTCCTCAAGAGAGGAAGAACTACAAAATTGCATCAACTGTTGTGATGGATACTTCCATTATGGGCATCAGTGAAAATTTTAGGATTAAAGCAGGGGCTTGGACTAGATGATCTCCAGAGGTGCCTTCCAACCCCTACCATTCTGTGATTCTGTCATTAACTTATTTTCGTTTTAAATTCAAGCCAAGATTTGAATCAAGGTTTCAAATGCTTAAAGGATAGTGCACCATTCTAGTGCTTCTTACCATCACAATGCAATTCTTACACAACTTAAAAGTTTCACTGCATTGCAGATGGCCACCTGGTCTTAAACACATGACATAGGAAAGGACAAATATAGTAGCATTTATATATAGTTTTCTAATACTTATTGAAATACTTATTATGAAAAGTCCACCAAAACCCCATGTAATAAGTTTTCTCATTTTCACAAAAGCTCGTGATCTGGATATTTGACTCCTTTTCTCATTCTGTTTTAGTCTAGTTCATCTTTTAAATATTTAACACTTTCATTGCCATCCTGTCATTAGAACCTTGAAAAAACATCAGAAAAAAGCAAGGTGAAATTCCGAACTAGTAACTCCACTGCAAGACACAGGTCTTGAAGTGAATATTATTTTGCAACTTGCAACAAAATTTATGAAGAATGTGAAAACACTATACTAGAGAGTATAATTGCTCAAGGTGTTATAGTTACATACTGCACAGAATCCCTATGAAAGACTGAAATTTTCCTAAATCTTGCAGTCATCTATCAGCTTCATTTAGTCAGCCCCCTAACTCTGTCCTTTCTCTTCTGGATGAGGAAGTGTAATGAGAGCAGAGTCATCCTCTCCACTGCTCTTCTATCATCAACCCTATTTTTCCTAATGGGTAAGAGAAAGGAGCCATGTCTGGCCCTGCCTTATCAGTAGGGACATTAGACTGACACAGCACTCCCTGAATTGGGAAGTCGAGCACTACAGCCTGTCTTAAGTGCTCTGAAGGTAACTGGTGATGGTTAAGGTAAGCAGCACTCTCTCCCCTACTTACCAGCTCCCCCTCCCCTGATACTTTCACACATCTCAAGCCCACCTTGATAGTTTGCAAGAGCTGTTCCTTTTCACAAAATCCACCCTTTCACAGGAGAGGTATCTGCCACTACACAAACCCCATCACGGCTCAGGCAGAACGTTCTGCCACCTCTTTCCAGTGTATTCCTCAGCGCCATTGCTCCCTACAGCACTGAAAATCTGGCATTCATGAGAAGTGATGCAAATGCCTCTTGCACAGGGATGAATTTCACCTGAGCTAAGGAGAATTTGTATGCAGTAACTACTTCAATTATTATTTCCAGAAACTTTGAGAGATCAGAAGAGGCATTGAGAGCAATGTGAATCAGGAGCCTTGAAGTTCCCTACTTCTCTAGCAGTACGTTACACATCAGCAGCATGCCACAGCAATACAATAAAGTTCACAATGCTAAAGAAAGTGCCAACTACAAAAAAGTCTCTGCCTTTATTAGGCTCTTAAGCTCCCCAAATTCGTCTACTCCTACTCCTTTATTATTGCACTTTAGTATTTGCCTCTGCTCATACTCTAAAGCCTCTTGGAAACATGAACTCTACTTATTTATTCATTTCAACACATTGTCAAGCTCCAAGGTAGCTGTGAAGAAATAAATTTGGTTACTGCCAAATACAGATGGAATTGTTTCAAAATCTGAAGGCTGGGGGTTTTTTCCCCTTGAAAGACTTCGCTAGTAGTGACATCCAGGACAATAAGCTAAGAAATAAAACAAGAGTAACCTCATTTTGTAGGTTAGAAGATTTGAGCCAAGTATTTCAGAGCATTAAGAGATTACTGCCCACAGAGAGGGAGACCTGTCCTGCACTCTGGTCTGTATTAGCTGATTCCTTCTCACTTGAAGTCTTCCAAGATGGGGGATCTGGTAGGGCACTAGCTCTTTGACTGCAGAAATTACTACTGAATATCTGTACAGCAGTAAATGTTGTGCTTGGACCAAATTGAATCATGACCATAAACTTAAAATTAGACATTGTTTGCAGGCTTAAACAGCCGGATAGTTTATTCTCTACACCTTTCTGCGACTTCACAGGTAGGCTTCCAGTTTGGCAGTTCTAGCTCTCGTAACATTACTGAATCTACTTTAACTCACACCATGAGAAAAGCTGTTACAGAGATACCAGCCTGCACCCTCCGTAAGTCTGCAATTGGCTTCACTTAAGTTACTCAAACACGTAAGCCCTGTGACTATTTTTCAAGCAGCACCAACTGGAATCTCAGGAAACCCTTGCCATTCATTCTCAGGGTGTTTCTGAAGCACAGCGCTACAAGAAAATTCCACTGTCTCACAGCCTTGCTACTCAACCTAGACAAATTATTTACCTATTGGCAGGCTTGGGAGGGCAGGTATTTTCTTAGATAGGACATAAACATATGGCAACCTCTCGGGAGAAGATGCCATCAGAATACAACCATAACTGCTTTCCTTGTAATAGCATGTATTTTTAGCTGGTATAAAACAACAGGGTACCTTCAGGATTCATCACAGGCTTTTTTAGAATGCATTTTCACCGAACTCTGATTCTTTTTCAAGAGGCTCCCTTATGAATGCTGCATGAAACCTGAAAGAGAAAGACAAGGCTGATACAGCTCTTTTTTTCCTTTTTCTTGTCCTAGCACAGAACCTCTAAGCACATTTTTTAAACATCTGTGGGTGAGTTTAGTGTAACTAAAAAAGCAATGGTAATGAAAACAGCCATAGCCAAAGTGTGTGGGATATGTCTGTGTACGGTTCTGTTGTGCTCAGCCTTATCCAATTTACTCATCACAATTCTTGATTTCTGCTGCCTAGTCAGAATTCAATGGCTTGCCTTTCCAAAGCTCTCAAGGCAGTCATATGGAAGGCTGTTGTCTTACAGTTGATTACCCTTTGGCTGCTGGTATACAGCTGTTCTACGTTAACTTTAAGAATCTGTTGTTCGAAGTCAGATCAGGGGTATTTATTCTGGGCTTTGGGTTTGTTGTCGTTGTTTCCTGCATTTGCTCAGATCTGTCATAGGTGTGTTGTATTTCCCGACTGTTGCTCTATGGTGCAATCGCTGTGATCGGTAGATTCAGGTAGCTTCTCCTGTCCATAAGCCACTCCCATCCTGAAGGCAAAGACTGTGGTAGAGAAATTCGAGGGTCTTTCCCAATGTGCTACATAGTGTCATTAAAATGTAAGTGTTTCTGACTCCTATATTGCAGCATTCCACCCTATACTCAAGCAAGACATGTTGATTAGACCTATTTGTATAAGAGCTTCTTAATTTCAAATGATCTTCACTCAGCTGCACTCTCAACCTGCTTACGTGTTTCCTTCAGACACCCTCCCAAGTAAAGTGTTTCTTTACACGGCATTCTGAGGGCTGGGACGCAGAGACAGCCCTAGAAGAAAATCAGTATGTGACAGAAAGGATGCAACTAGCAGCAAAAAAGTAAAAAGGGAAAAGAAACCCCCAACATTCAGCCTCAAAATGCTGAATTCCTGTCATTGCCTGATCCATTTGCTTATACATTCGTACCTTCTCATGCATTGTTCTTTTGCGGTTGAGGAAGAGAAACAGTTAGGAGAATAGGTCTTTTACTTTCACACGCTTGCAAAACTGTAAGCCCATGACGGTTGCTATGACATTTTGAAATTAATAAAACTAAGCATGTTTGGCCGAGTTAAGGCAGCTATGCAACTTTGTATACAAATTTATTTTTCAAAACCCTTTCTTTGTGTGACCGATCTGCAAATATCATAGCTGTAGACCTCAAAGGTGAAACTTCAATAAAGGGCTGGTGGGGTATCAAGTGTTGCACTTTTTGCAAGCTAGAACATTGAGCTGTCAACAGAAATGGTGATCTGAGTTTTAGAAAAGATTCTCTGCAAATGAGTTCTTGCAAGGACAGTGTAAGAGCCAGTCTGGCTTGTGAGGTTCTCTCTACGTTACATTTTGAGTTGTAAATCATTAACTGTCCCTAAAATGTTGCTACAGTTGCTAGGCAGAGTCAGTTAATTTATAAAACATCCATGTTGCCAGGAAATCTAGATTTCGGCTTTTCAAAGAAAACAATTTAGAGCACAGAGTGGGATGCAAAGAGAAAGGAGAAAATCTAAACTATACTTAACACTATGTCTTCCTCCCAGAAAATAATTATGCCTAGTGAATTTTTGAGGATATTTATAATATCGTATATGGCACGTACGTAATTGGAGGCAGCTTAACCCACACGAATAATATTCCAAAGTTGCTGGGTATTCTGATGGGAAAGCAGTAGATGGGGTTTTTTTCCTCATTTAATAGATAATTCTTATTTCTTTCCATGTCATGCTTTTGCATCCGATTTATTCTACTTTTTATTTTTCTACTTAGCAATGGTCCTAGCATTTGTTTTTTAAGCAGCAGGCTAAGTGATTTCTTTTGCAACGTGCCATGTTGTGCAGTGTGCCCAGCGGCTGGTGCTGTACAGCATTCACTTGCCTGCACCTTGAAAAATGACGCAGTTCTGAAAAATTGTAGCCTCCTTTTACCAGGCTGCTGGATTACAGGTTTAATACTCATCACATACTGCTGAGATATGGAAAGCAGAGAATTAGACTAAGAATTCGAGTGAGAAGCTGCCCTACCTCTAGAGGAGAAAAGCCCATTTCCCTGGCTGTATGCTGCTAAGTCTTTGCTTCTCATTTCTGAGATGCACAAACTTTTTTTTGACAAATTCTGTCTGATTTATTTTCTTCTCCCCTTTCTTCTATTATTGTTAAGAGTGCAATGTGCAGCCAAAATTAGACTTCAGGATTCAGAAATTAGATGTTTCTCTCAATATGCCATCTTTTTAACTTCCTAGCTTTTCACATTGCACCATTACAACTGCATGCTTGACAGCTTTTTCATTTTCATTTCATTTTACTGGATGTGTTCTTAAAAGAAAAATAATTACTATATGTCAAATATAACTGGAAGGGGGAAGGTCTCCAACAACAACCTCCACCCCTCTAAGCATGGAAATAAGTTACTTATCAATATGTTTTTAATTACTTTTCCCAGATAAAATATTATTTTTTAATTCTTCAATGGCTGATGACGAAGTATTCCATGAGTCCTTTCCCCGTGACTTTTATCTAACTACAAAGTCCGCTGGCTTGATCTTTACCATGCTTCAATGGGGGTACATGCAGGTCTTTGCGAATAGCGTCAGCCAGCATTATTGTAACCTTGTGATTTAGAAATGGCCTCTCAGTTTCCTGAACTGAGATGATTTTGAGGTGTCGACATTCTGGAGGACTTCTCATGCTTCCTATGGTGGCATCGGTAACTGCGAAACAGAAGTTGCTTAAAATAGTTTAAAAATAATTAAAGGATTGTTTAACTTATATTAAGGTCAATTCCAATTCACTCACTGCAGATTTTATATGTCAACACCTCTCCTCCTGTATGAACTGACAAACAGATGAATGTAACTGGAATAGAAATACAGAAAGACTTCAGATATGTTGATCTGTTGATCCAATATGTTATGTTCCCTCTGCATCCCCAGTCTGATATACAGCAACTCTGATCTGTTTCATATTTTCTTTATACTTTTTTCTTTGTAGCCCTAAAACCAGTCTACTGAAAAACTTTTTCTGGACAAACTTACAGATATAAAAACATTTAGGTTGAAATCTGAAGTATTTTGGCCCAGGATAAAATATTTTGGTTTGAAAAATTTGCATCTGAGACACTGCACATCTGCCAGAGACATTCTATTCTCCAGGCTGGCCAGTGTCCCTCCTCTCTTCATACACTTGCAATACACCGGGGCCGTCCTTTCTCACAGGATTAGGTGATTTACTTTTACAATCCCACCCATGGGATATAATGAAAGCTAGATTTAAGTTGAAGGAAAACACTTCTTGATGCAGAGATCTGTTTGTTTGGATTTTTTTTCCTCCTTACTATTGTTTCTCCTTTAAAAAAAGATTATATAAAAAAGTTAACAGATTTTTGGGAGGCAAGAAAATACATTGCAAAAAAATGTTTCATTAGAAGACTTTCCCCATTGTCCCACCTCCCTCTCAGTCCTGATTAAACTGGCACGTTCAAAGTAGCACTTTTCATATTATCAGGTGTTTTCTATGAGCCATTTTTTTTCTTTTCACCTTCTTTCTATTTTTCCTCAGGAGCAGAGACTGTTGAACTGCTATTAAAGATTATTTCTGGATGGAAAATAGGAAGAAAAGTTGATTTTCATTCCAGCTGGGCAAAATCTCTGAATTTGCAGAACCTTCCAAGCCACTCTAATCTTAGAAAATACATTTATATTTTGTTTTGATCATCAACTAATTTTGATTCTTCCAGTTTGTTGATTAAGTTCTGATTAAGTATTTGCCTTTGACAACATCCAGCCTTTAAGTGGTGTCATACTGTGAAGAATCAATTCAAAATACTTGCATGTCTAACTTTACATGACACTGATTTTGAAAACAATAACTTAAAAAACAGTGAAAGACGAGTGACCAACAGCTAGCAAACAACTCCTATTCACAACCAAAAGCTTATTTACATGTCTTACAAATTTTTCTATAAAGAATAAACCCAAAGCTGCACGTATTTCTCTATGGTAACTCTGGGGGTCCAGCAGAGGGATTAGTGAATGGAGTAATAAGGAACTGCCTAGTATACTAATGGGTAAAAGCTCCAAAGAAAATCTCCACAGGGCACTGTACCTTTTCTGTAATACAGACCAAAACAAATTTCTTCAAATGACAGCACTGTTAAGAAAAGGCTTGCTGAAATAGCACTTTAGTTTGCTATATTTTCATCAAAGAACATTCTGATTAAGCAAGCATATCTGTATAAAAGGGCTGTATTTTAATGGAAGACAAATTAATTTGAATAATACAAGGACCGATCTGTGCCTTGCCCTATAGCATGAATGAAACATTAAGCAATCTAGTTTCTTCATTTATTTTTCCTCTACCTTAATCTCATCTTCCTTTAGTTGCACCCCTGCTGTATGACCTCCCTTTTGCCTTCATTCCCCACATTTCTTTTTTCTCACCAGAAAAGGAATAGGAAAGATGGGAGCACGAGAGATGTCTGATGGACAGATGCTGAAGAACTGACATGGAAACTCTTGGCAGGACTCGGCAGGGCCCTGGCTGGTACCCTGATACGTAGAAGAGCAGCAGGACCAGACCCAGGGATCCCACAGCAAGTGTTCCTTTCTCCTCACTGCTCCTTCCTGATCTGAAAGTGAATGCTCAAATTCTGCAAGATGGTGAGGGCAAGAAATGTGATTCCAGAGTGCAGAGCTGGAGTGAACAGATCTGGTCTTTTAGCAAAGTGGAATAGATACTGGAGGGCGGTGGGGGCAGGGGATTAGGTCCTGGTTTGGGATATGGTCACATACATAAATACAGGACTGAGCTCTTGAAAATATTTCTTTATAAGGTCAAAAGGACCGGGCAGACACACTGTCGGTGTACAGGACAGCAACGTGCTGTTGCCAGGCTGTTAAGTCACAGCTGTACTGAATTTCTAGATGAGGAGGAAAAAAAGGTAAGGGAGGGGGATCTTGGAAAGTGCAAAGATACCATAGATTTAGAGGAATGCTGTTCTCAAATAGCAGGGACACTCTAGCAAGGAAATCTGGAAACGCCTCAGGAAGAAGTGTTGATTATCAAAATCATCAGACTGCAATGTGTTCTTGGTACACTTTGATCACAGAGATACATACACCCAGTCGCCAACACACCCCAACAGACTTCCCTTTCCTGCCTCTTCTACAGTTTTCAGTTTTTCTACTTCACCTTTAATATAGCTGTCAATTTACTCACATTCAAAGACAGGTCATACCTACCGCTACACGGAACATCATCATGCTGCTGGGGGGGAAGCAGTTTGCTTTTTTTGTCTTTTCTTAACACTTTCCAGCAAGTAAGATAAATAACTTTCTAACAGCTAAAAAACCCAACGGTCTTCATGGAACAATCACGATGACAAGAAAATGTTCTAGACCATATCTAACTAATGGGCATTTTCCAGATTTCTTTAAATGAGAAATAAAACTCTACTTAAAAATACTTATTAGGTGGATGGCATATCATGCTGTGAATCTTTCTGTTTACACCATTCATCAGAATAAATATGGAGGAAAAAGTGTCAGTATCTTATAGATATGTAAACAAAATTAAATGAGTTAACTAAAGAGCAGTCATAACCAAGAGAGATTATTTCTGCTACAGACAGAAATATTAATCATACCTTCCTAGGGACTGTGGCTCCCTAAGCTTTCATAATAATTTGCTTCTATTTTGTTTAAGCAAACCATCATTTCCCATGATACTCATGCTAACTAAGTTAATTGGACAAACTGTTGGTGCCAATGGGCAGTGCTGCTGGAACTACAGTGGAAATTGTAATTCATATGAAGAAAAAAATTTTACCAAGAACAACGCTGAGCACTGTCAGATCCATGGTTTAAGTCACAATGGGCAAATTAGATGCAGATAGGACCAAACTTTGAACTTCAGTAGATCACCACACCTTCCTCAATGCCAGAACAGGGTTGGATGCCCGGTTAAGAGAGGGCAGTGTGATATGCATCTGTTTTTATTTTATGCAACACATGACAGAATGAATCACATAACTGGAATGAGCACTGTGTTCCACACAGTCACTTCCCCTATTTCCTAAGATTGAAAGAGATTTTACCTCTTACTAAAGGAAAAAAGTTCATACAAAGAATTATTTTGCAATTTATAGGGCAACAGTGTCCCAGAGCCATGCCTTTCTCTGAAGCTACACAACATGTCTAACTTCTGGATCAGGAAATTTTCACTCATTTCCATTCTTTCATGCTTGAAGGTATCACTGCATGTCATGATGCTGGCTTTCTCCTCAGTCATTAGGCCCTGATCATTATGGCATATTGAGTCATCGACCAAAAGGACTGTCCACTAAAGGAAGCGCAGGGCTTCTTTTACCAGAGAAACCTACAGAACAGTTGATGTTAAGAGAAGACAGGTATTTTTGTGTAGGGTACAGCGTACAAAACTTATTCTTTGTTGAGGTAAAATACGCCTTTGAAAACCTCTGATTAGCTGCATCTTCCCATTGTACAGCAGTAATATTAAAAAAACAGCAATGCAACCAAAAATCACCTGAGGTCATAGGAGTAGTCTGACATACCCAATATATGCATATCTCCTTCATAGCATAGCATAGCATATTCTGAAGGACCGTCTCTTTGGTCTCATATTTTCCCCATAATCCATCATTTGTGAAGAAACTTAAGACCAACACATATTTAAAGCATTCGCTGTATTTTCTGGCAAAGGGACCCCTAAATTTACCTCTCTCTCTCTCTCTCAACTGTGCTTATAAACATTCTGAGTTGCTTCACAATTAACAACTACTGCAGGTGATTTGTTGGGAAGCAGTAAAATGCGAAGAAGTATTAGCTTTATAAATAGCAAGATAAAATAGAAACAGCAATAGATTATGATTTTGTCATATTAACGGCGAGTTAAAAAAATCCTTGTCTCAAGGTTTTCTGAATTTTTTTTCCTAAAAAATCTCACATAAATGTGTAAAATATTTACATTTGTCCCTACAAATAGTTTGCTAATAGAAAATCATCATTCTTCTCCAGTTCCACAGTCTGAAGAAGAGGTCTGATCTATTAAACAAGTGGTGTTGCTTGAAATAATACTGATGATGTATTGACTCAGGCAAGCTTCAACAAATCCATCCATATTATATGCAACCAAGATCCCCACCTACTCAGTGAGCAAAAAACCCACATGTGTGCTCTCTGAGATGATGCCTCCCTGGTATTGTGACGTTAAGATGTGTTATTCATTGTATGCTCTGGATGCTGCCACAATAATTTCAGTCATGCCTGTCTAATAGAGATCTACACACATACACTTCTTAATGCTGTTAACATTGCAGCTACTAGAAGCATTCCCTGTGTCTGATGGTTCTTAAATCCCTCATATCCAAGTCCTCAAATCCCTAGTACGCATCTGTAAGCACCTTGCCTACAGCTATACTATTTCAAAGGAGAAAAGTATTTCTTCCAGGGCATACTAGTCGTGACTACCACCCATCCCTACTTAAGAACCGTGACTAACAAACAGCTAATTCAAGACTGACCAAATGAAAGGGAAGAGAAGCAAGAGCTGTAAATCATGCAAGGCAATCAAATTAGTTTCCTGTTCAGAACTGTTTCTTAACTGTAAACTGCTATTTAGTAATCCAAGAGAGCCAGAGTTATGTTTTCCACCACTGCTTGGATTGCCCAGTCTTTCACAGTAAAAAACTTGGCTTTCAGGAAATTCTGTGTTCTGCAACTAAACCATTTTGCTCTAAAGGCTGTCTAGAGAATATACACAAGCTCAGGTAACAATGACAGACTTCAGTCTACCGTGATTTAAATGTTTCACTTCAAACATGTTTTTAGACAGAATGCCAATATCTGTCATAATCAACACCAAGCACATGCTGAGTAGCCTTCCTTCTTAGCTAGTCCTCCTGAGGACTAGGTTAGACAGTTCTCACAAGACAAGTTTTCCTTGTAAGTGTATCAACCCTTCAAATTTTAAGTAGCAGCTACTACAAGAGAGAACAGAGACAGTAAGCAAGTAAGTTCTGTGGATGTATTCATGCCACTAAAGGCACTCAGTATTTACTTAGCTGTTAGTTTGAAGCTGTGTATTTGCAAAACAACAAAGCCTAAACTATTGGTCCAATTACATATTNGTTCTGTGGATGTATTCATGCCACTAAAGGCACTCAGTATTTACTTAGCTGTTAGTTTGAAGCTGTGTATTTGCAAAACAACAAAGCCTAAACTATTGGTCCAATGACATATTAATGAACAACATTCAGTCCAAACAAAATACAGCACAATGAATAATTAATTCTATTCTCCAGTCTTTGTGCTGGCAAACTTTGTGTTTCCATTAAGATATTTTCTTACATTCTGCTATATCTCATATTTTATTTTACATCATATATGTATTTTACAGGCCAGGTAAGAGTTCTAGTGGAAATACTTAAAGTTTATCTCACTGCAAAAGACCAAGATCGGTTAGTATCTTCTCAATTATGAGTATTTTGCCTATAAAAAGACATTATAAATTGAATAGACTAGAACTAGGAATTTTTTCATGTCTTTACAAGTCAAATAATCGAATAAAAGTTCATGGAGTTGTATGCAAGTATATTTTCTTTTATCCTGAGGCCACTTAAATAGGGAACAGCCAACAGAACAATCAGGGAAGTCTTCACTTCAGAAAGACAGAGATTTGAGGAAAACACTGGATTCCTTTACGTATACTGACATGATGGCTTTGACAATGGGAAGCTGTCTAGCTGATCTCAAGTTATACTGTGGAGACTCTCGTCTTTTTACAGCTATCCGGGCGAAGGTGCCATAAAATGCCTCCACATTCCTAATTCTGTGATGTGGATTTTGAGAGAGATGCTGTTCATAGTCATGAAAGTAAAAGCTCCATAAAATCTGAAGGAAGCAGAGTGTAAATCGAATCTAAATGGGCTCCAGCATAGTAAACCCAAAAGCATTTCTTAAAAACAAGTTTTCTTTTCAATCCCCTCCAATAGTTTGCACTTACATTTTACTATATCATTTTGCTGATCAAGCACTCTTAAACTAGTTGAACAGAGCAGGTTCCTATCTTCTAAAGATGAAACAGAATGTAAATTGGAGATGACTAACCATCAGTTACTCATCTTTGCTGTAATTATGGTATTTGGCCAGCTTTTATTTAGGTATGTTAGAATTTATTGCTCTTCCAAGGTAACTACCTCTTTTACGTGAACTTTCTGAGGCTGCATCGGCCAGCTCAAAAGCATTAGTAAATTAATATATCCATATACTGAGCATTACAGTTTCCCAGGCGCCCATTTGAAAATATAAAGATATTGAAAACTGGGCAATTCACAGAACTGTTCATATGAAGCCCGTGCTTTTAACTCAGTATGATATAGTATACTGGTTTTAGCTTGAATGGTTTAGAAAGAAGCTTGTCCACAATTCCATCACTAAAGTGACTTTAAAAGAAGTAAAGAAAAAAGAAGCAAATAGATTAAAGAAGAAAAGGTCTGATTCTGTTACTGTGATGCAGAAATACGACCGTATTGTTAATAAAAGGTGATAATTACAAGCATTACATAAGGAGAGCAAAATCTGACTCTGAACCAGTGGAGAAAACAGAAAATTATTACTTTAGTTCACCAGTTTGCCTTGCATGATTTTACTAGAACTGTACTTACAGTTTTAGCAGAAGTTGTTGCTATGCAGATAGCAGATGCCTAGTAGTGTGCTAGGCGAAAGACTGTGGTTTCATGGATGGTAAATAGTTTATTTGAAAACTGACAAAGTAGTTCCATGGAACAGTATGAGAAGGTGCACAAGACGACCCTGCGGAAGTCGTGCTTATGAAGTCTCATCACTAAATCATCCTGACCCCCCCTGAAACATGCAAAAGGCTTTCTAAAGCAGAAGCTAGTTCTTTTCTATGTACAAACAGAAAGGTAAACTTCTAAAATTAAAAACAAACAATAAATATAAGAGCACTTGCAAATTAAGACCTTACCGTGGTTTTGGTGGATAAATCCTCTTAGGCTTGGTTTAAATCCAACTCAGTCACTTTCTTGGTTTTGGCAGTCTGTACAGTACCCTCTGTGCACCAGGAAAAGTCTCTCTACCACCTTGCACTTTTGGCGGGTTGTCTGTCTCTGTTTCTTCTCAACAGTCTCCACTGTGCCATGGATGCTCCTGCTGCTGAGAGCCCCTGCCTATCTGCCCTGGTGCTCTGGAAGCGGCTCTCCCAATAGCATGTTCAATAACTCCAAGGGTCGAAGAGTCTCCCTTCCTCTCCAAGGAGTCTCTCTTCTCAGAGTTGTTTCCTTTCTGAAGAACCTAACATATAAATAAATAAAATACAAATTGAGCACCACGATATGGAAGAAACTGTCAGATGTATATAATTTTTTCCTTATCTTTTCCCTCATTTCCTTTTATCTCAGAGGTGTTTTTAAATTTCTCAATAATTTCATGAATCTGTGACAATTTTAATTAATTAAACCAATAAAACTCATATAAAAATGTATCAGTCATCATGCATATAAAGTACAGATACTAACAAGCCTACAGTTTTTTTGTGGACTGGTACTTTACTCGTTGTTAATGGCAGACTCATGCGGAGCTGTGCAATAGGAAGGAAACTTAACCAAATAGCTAACTCTCAGTACTCAAACTCTTCTTACATTGGCTGCACTGCTCAACATAAAGTGCTGTGACCCTATGTGTTCCTGAAGAGATTAAACTGCAAAGATGAACCATGCATGTAGGCAATAGCACATTATAGCACTTACATTCCTTTTTCCCTAGACAACTCTTAGAACTGAATTGGCACTTTTATATCTTAATTAACAACCTTGTAGGAAAAAAAAATATCATTATCCATAACCAGTATGATCATGGTTAATAACATCAAAATTTGCTTTGATTCACCACCAGTTGAATTGTTCCAGAATTACATAAAACGTCATATTAGTAGAGAATACAGATTTCATATAGCAACTGTGATCGACTGCTGACACTAAAGGTTTAGGGGGAAATGCTTTTCTTAAAAATTTTGTAGTCAGATGTCCTCTAGAAAGAAAGCTTATTCAATCACTTGTCTATCATCTCTGCCCAGTCACTGCTGTTCCTCCAGGTTTTGTAAAGACCCATAAATGAACAGATAAGAGATTCAAGTCAGTGCCCCTGCTGAGGGCAAAGCAGGCATGCTTTGGTCATTAGACTTTATTTGTCAGATGATAGCTTACCAATTAACACATGCATACATTAGGACCATTTGCAGAACTGCTGTCTCTAATGATGGAGAGTTGTTTGGAGTATTATGGTGGGAGAGAAGGTTTAGGAAGCAAGGAGAGCAAAGTCTGAAAGGAAATGGGCTTCAAGATTGTTTCTGCTGTGTAACAACCAGTACACATTGATCGCTATTACTGAATAAAGCTGTTAATCGCACAGTGAACAATGTTTTTCATGTTTAAAAACCCTGTCTTTGAGGCAGTAGTGTCATAACACAACTGGTCTCAGGACACAGGGAAGACACTGCTCATGGGAGGAGCTACACTATTTTTAGAGCAACTGGAATAGTTAGAAAGAACAGCCCACTTTCTCTGTACCTTATTACTTCCCAGGTGGAAGACAGTTCTTAAACTCTTATCTCCTTTCTCATTATTTTCTTCCTTTCTTATTTCCAGTTTTCAGGCTGTCATTTTAACGTACTTTTCTCTCCTCTCCCTAAAAACAGGGGTCATGGCCTGAAGCCTCCAAAATATTCTCTTATAGTCATCTAACAATTAAAGAAACTACCAGATTTAGAATACAATTACTTTAACCCATTACTTCTAGAACATCTACAAGACTTACGCGATTACCTCCTGAGGTCCCTTCCAACCTCAACTACTTTATGATTCTATGGTTGTAACTTATAATCTTTACAATTCAAGGATCAAGACATTCTGTCTGCTGAGAAAAGAACGAATGCTAGCAGGTCTAAACAATTAATTGGTTTTGCCATTTCTGTTTAGGGCTGTGAACACTGTTTGAGGGAATTCCCCAGAACAGGAAAAAGCAGAAGCCTGGCAATCAGAAAAGAGCAGTCAGTTAATCATCTTGCTTTTATATTCAGTCCTTAGGGTTTTCCAATTTTTCTCTCCTTTTGAAACCAAAGCATCATTTTTGTAGGCGTGGTTGGCAGAAAGGATGGCTCAGTTGAATTAAGCTGAGAAATCATGCACCGGGTTTCAAAGCAAACAAACTCAGCCCTTTATTGATGCAAACTTATTTGGGGATCACCAAATATGTAACAACCAGAATCAGAGTATTTTGGACCACAGTCGTCTTGTTCCCTACTATTGGTGCAGTCCTTCGAGCAGATTGCTGAATGACTGCTGTTCACAGCAAACAGTGGAAAACAACTTCTCTGCTTTGGTGTATGCTCAGGAAGCTCATAACCTCTAGCACAGGGTGAGCAATGAGAATTGGTTATGCATCAGGGATTTTGATGAGGGAAAATGCAGTGCCTCTTCTCTTTTTTTCTGGATTAAACTGAAAAACAGAGCTTTTCCATTGTTGTTTGTTTTTCTCTTAGAGGAGTCATTAAAACTGATTGCTCTGGCTGATTTACAGGAACTCAGGTTAAAACAATAAAGAACTAAAATGCTTACTGAGAGGATAATGCAATTTGCTTTGCTAGTGATATCATTGCAGGTGGGCACAGCTCTAAGTCTGAACATTCCCACAGAAAATATCCTCAAAGCATCGTGTTAATAGACAATAGAAAACAGTCTGAACAGTTTTTGCAGAAAGGATAATTCCTGGAGGCAGAATATTTGCTAGTGAAATGAACTAAATTAACTTTTTCAATTAACACTGTGTGACTTATGCAGATTCTGTAACCCACCCCTTCTCCTCCAGTTAAAAATTGTTTACTACTTACAGGAAGAGCAAACTAGATTAACCCTCTACACTGTCAGGTATATTNACTAAATTAACTTTTTCAATTAACACTGTGTGACTTATGCAGATTCTGTAACTCACCCCTTCTCCTCCAGTTAAAAATTGTTTACTACTTACAGGAAGAGCGAACTAGATTAACCCTCTACACCGTCAGGTACATTTATTACTCAAATGTCACCAAATATTAAAAAAAAAAGAAACCATATGATCCAAGATGAGAATTTCTATCCCGTTCCTCAACTGAATACAAATATGCAAAATTCCAATCATTTTCAAACTGACAATACTTTATCGTAAATCAAAACCATGCACATCTCTCCAGCAAATACTCTAAACTTGTTACTTTAAAGCCAAAGATCTAGCAATCAGCATATATCCACTCAGAGCGCCTGATGGGCAGATGGCAGAGAATACTTGACCTGCTTGACCAGAGCTGTGTAGCGTGTGAGAAAGTTTTTGATTACAGCCGTATTTTCAACACCTGAATATCCCCTTCACATATTTCTCGGTGAATATGACTCACTGCTTTCAAACACAGCAATCCCATCTTGCCCTTTGGGAATAGCTACCCTGGCAGAAATGCAGAGGCTGGTCATACGTAGGTCTCCTTTCCTTAATACCTTGCACCAACCACTTTCCCAAGGTGTGCTGTGTAAGAAGTATTGCTGTGTACATTTTGATACCTTGGGTTCAGCTTCCCTGTAGCCCAGTCCTGGCTAGTGCTGTACAAGTCTTCTCTACCTTTAGCACATGACTGCACATGGTTGACGGGATGCACAACACTACTCATACTAAGCACTTTCGGAGCCCTCCGTTACTGCCATGATATGGGAGCTAGGCTTGGATAAGTGAATCCCCCTGTCTTAAACTGAAATATGAATGTCACCCTGCTGCGGATACTTGGTGCAGTGTATCCCCTTTATTTAGGTTATTATTGCTAAATCCTAGACAGGAGTAAGAAAGACTCGAATGGATCATCTGGTGCATCGACGTGCCCCAAGTCAACTAAAGCATTTTTGACAGATGGTTCCGTAACCACTCCTTAAAACCTCTAGTGAGTAAGCTTCCCCAGCCTCTATATGCAACCTATTCTAGTCCTTAATTATCTTTGTCATCGGAGCATTCTTTCTACAAAGTGCCTCCTAAATCTGCTTTTGTTCCAGTTTAAGCAAATTACTTTTTGTCTCACGACTTGAACAGAACAACACTTTGTTCCCCTTCCTCGTTGCAGAAACTTTTAAAATATTTAAAGCCTGCTGCATGTCTCAGCTGTCTTTTCTTTGGGCTAAAATCCAGTTCCTTCCATATTTCCTCACAGGCCAGTAGAGTTTCAAAGTGGATAAGAGGACAAGATAGAGAAAATGAGGTCACATTCTATTCCACTACCTGGAATTTCAGTCTGAGGAAGTTAAAGCAGAGTTAAAGGAAAGTCAAGACACTTTCAGTACAGAATTTGAATTATACTCACAGCTGAAAGCTTCCTCCTCTTTGGCCATTTCAGGAGTCTCATCAAACAAACCAGCCAGCCCTCAGCAAAGTAGCAAAGACAGAGTTCAGAAAGGCTACAAGCAACTAAGACTACCTCTGAAATAAACTATGAAAGAGTATCAGGAAAAGTTTCCCAAGTCACCAGGGCTGCTGGGCTGACAATCTCAGCAATGAGTGGGTCCAGATGAGGTCTTTTTCACTGCATAGGAGAGTGTTAACACTTTCCCTGCCATTGGCAGAGTAGATGCTCCAGGTACCTTGCACCAGCATATTTTGTGCTTTTAAAGCCATTCTTGGTATTCCTGATTGCTTTAAAACTCATCCTGGGCATTCCTGATTGAGAAAGTAGCATAACAATACTGAGTATTTGCAAATAAACACATGAATACAGAATATCAGCTTTCCAGAATAAGAGAAACCTTTTTGATCCATTTTAACATGAAAGCTAACTGCATTACTAGATTTTTGTTCATTTACTTTGCGTGTCTTAGAATTTTCACTGACAAATTCAGTACTTCCTACAGTACCTGTCTCTCGAAAGGAAAGCGCAAACCAAAGCAGAGCCGTAACTCTGACATCGAAGTGAGGCAGAGGCAGTTCGTTTAGCAATATGGTGCATCAGCATGAATCTGGACTGCATTTTTGCTCACAGAGAGCTGTATAATATGTAAGGCCCACCACAAATGGAGAACCTAATTCCTCAATAAGTTAGGAAAGCAATTGCAAAATTAAGACTCAATTGGACGTACATGGGCAGGTCCCTTATGTTGCTTTGCTAAGGGTCCTGAGGAAGGAGACCGTTATCATAATGTGTTCAAAACAATCTAGAGGAAAAAAGCATGGCTTCATATCACCTGATAGAGACTAGAAAAGTTTGGTTGTATTTACAGATAAAACAAATCAGAAAATCCATACGTATTTGGAAAGGTACTGAATTAAAAAAAAATCAAATGCACCCGATTTTCCCCTCTATAAATTGACAATAGGATAATTTCTATAGACTTTTAATAAATTTACTCTATGAGGTAAAGTTAGAAGATAATTTTTAATGGATGTAAAACAGTGAATATGTAGGAGAGCAGCTAAGCCTCACAAGAACCTTTCTGATAAATGGGCTTGCTTTAATTACATTGATGAGAAGTCAGCAAATGGTATTTCATATCCAGCCTTTGCGAAAAAAAATGCAGTGCACAGTCCTAAGCACTAGAATTATAGTATTAAAGGAAACGTATTCATCCTTCCTGCCCAAGTCTGCTTACTCTGATTTTTAAATGTATGACTGAAAAAATACTGATTCATGATAGTTGGTGAAACTAGGAAAGAGTAAGAAAACGCAGCTTTTAAACCACAGGTCTCCAAACGATGTACCGGATCTCTGTTGCAGCTATCCAGCCAGGGGTATACTGGATCCCTACTCCAGCTAGGGGAGAGGGCTCTAAGGCAGAATGCAAACAATTTATCTAAGGTCACCTAGAAGCAGGGACAGAGCCATGATGCCTGAGTTGCAAGCCTGTGCTCCTTTGACTACTAATATCAGTAACATTTACATCAATGCGGTCTGCTGTTGTGTGACATAACACCCACTCCAGAATCAGTACAGGCAATTCAGATGATCTAGAGAGAGCAAGCAGATTAATTTATGTCATCACTATACACAACAGAGAGATGAATTAAAGTAGCCGTAAAAAATAGGAAGCAAAACCTTACATCCCACATTGGTCTTAAGTGTCTTGCTTTATAGGCAGTGTTTAATTCAGTGTTACGAAATTTAAGGTACATTACTTTTAAGCCATAGATATCTGTCAGAGTGTATCCTTGATTGACCCTTGATGGATGACACTGACAGTCAGTTGGCATTTCAGGGCAGTCCGTGCACCACTTTCAGGCTGTACCAAGGGGGAAAAAAGAAAAAAAGAAAGTAATTATGACCACCAGAGACAGAAATCTCCTTCTGCCTTCATCCACATTCTATGAGCATCCTCCCTTCACCTTCCACGTTATTAACCATGTATTTAACAATGGAATAAAAACTAACACAGAAGCCACTCATCTGAGGCAGACTGGAAATATCAGCTCGAAATCAGAGGTTCCAGTGTGAAAATATAAAAGAACTCATGCCTTTACAAGTTTTTGGTCTGATTTGTGAATGAAGTGTGCATACCTATGAGAAACATTTATTCTTCAAATCGCTTTGGGCAGCATAACTCTAAATAAAAACGTAAGCAAGCCCTTTCTCTTGTAAAAATGTGGTAGTTGCATTCACATTGTAATTGCTAAGTGATATTTGTATTCAAAACAACACATTAATCATAAGAGACATGACCTTTAGAAAGATAACAGTCTTGCTCTTTTTTTTGGTTTGTTTGTTTTTAGCTTGGGACAAGATACTGCATAAGTGAAGGCAGGTCACACTTAATACAAATGGAAGAAAGGATAGAGTCATTTAAATCATGCCAAGTATAATTTTATGTAAGAAAAAATAGTTAAAAGAAACTGTTTCTGCAAGGATCAAGCACAGCATTATTTAGTGATCTTGTTTTAATTACTAGATAAGATTTTCACATGCTGATTTCACATCTAACCAATAAATAATAATAAATAATCTTTTTAATAAATAAGACGGAAGGCAGGAACTCCAGCTGAGGTCAGAATATTTGAGATGGGAAAAAAAAGTATAAAAATAAAACCAAGAATAATTTCCAGTCCAGGTTCTTTTTTTCAACGTTGTTTGAAGTATTTTACCTGGAGAAAAGAGGAGCAGCCTAAGCTGGAAAGACCTCATCGTTCCAATATACCCACAGAAAGTTCATTCTGTTTTATTGTCTTCGAAAATATTGTAGAGGTCATTTCAATGAAAGTCATAATGAAAATGGCTGAAGAATATATGCACTCTCTTACACTTGTGCACATGCATGAACATATCTCTAATTCATCAAAACTTGTGAGAGAAGGGATCAGAAAGGGAAAAATCAAAGTTTATCATTATCAGTCATTCAAGCTTTTTGGTATGAAGGGGCTTGGATTGGTACCCTGGATTTGCAAATCCTATCCCCAGTAATATAATTATGTTACCTGTCGGAAATGAAATTGCATATCACGAAATACTGCACAACCCCATAAATAATTAGTGTTTCATTTTCCAAAGCAAGTTGATAAAACTAGTATTTGGCTTAGTTCTTTCAGTCCAAGAAGCTCTGTCAGACTTGTGGTGTTAATTCAATCTTCCACAGCTCAAATGATAAAACCAGAGATTTTCAAACTGAATCCCCCTGCCAGCATGAAGGGCAGTTTAGATTTAGAGGAGTTACAGGCTGTTCAGAGCCAACACAAATGCCGTTTAGCATACAACCAATATTGTGAGGATTTTTACTCATTTTTTTTTTAGAATCTATTCAAACTAGCCGTTCTGGCTAATTCACTGAGAGGAAAGACATTCTCTGGTTATGTGGAATATGGAATGGGACTTTCTTCCCATATATTTTAGCAGTCCTCAGTCAGGTTTCATTTGCACCAAAGGCATTCTGTATTTTCATGATACTAATACACCCTTCTGGAGAAACACCAACTGAGTACAAACCTTAATGATCAAATGATTCTGAAAGTAGATCTTGTCCTTGCATTTGAAAACTATAATTCTATGGCAGATACCCATCAGTGCATCTCAGTTCCACATCAACCTAGCTTAAGATCAGACATTTCTGAAAAGAAATGTGAATTCACTTCATATGAATTAAAAATAAAAGCAAACCTAAGCAGATGAAGACATGGATTTAGGTGTGATTCAGCAAATACTACTTTACAATACATGCAGGAATCTTAAGTGACTCATCTGATCCTTAAGGCTTGAGATCCTGGCAAGACTGCTAACAAGGTCAGCCAAGCAAGACTGGCCCCTTGCTAGAAACATGGCAGTTTAAAACCGAAGCAACTGTCAATTTTGGCCCAACAATTGTTTCTGGAGAATGACATATAAATTAGGAATAAAACTGCTTAAAAATCAAAACCATTCTGCAGAGAGTATCATATTCATTGAGACGGAAGAAATGAGTCTTGGCTTATTTCAGTCTTGTTTGCCAGGAAAGCAATCCAAAAATCACCCAGATTAAACCTTTATCAATTTGAGCTGTCTACGTTTCTATTCGTACCCCAAATTGTTTTGGGACACAGACTAATGAGAACAATTACAACTATAATTTGATTTTCTACATTGGCAAAGTTTGCAGGTGCTTCTGAAGAAGCTTGAGGACAAGTATAATAGGGTGTGGAGGATCTGGCCACCAACAGGCTTGCCGTTTGGTCGCAATCACACGTCAGGGCTGGAATGAGAGACCCAAAATGGATAGATAAAGAGTCCTCAACTGCAGAAATATTGTGAATATGAAGAAAAAAAAAAGTACAGCCTAGAGTGTCTCATTATGATTATAAAAAACCCCTGTGGCATCATAAAAAGAAAAAAACAAATGATCTTTCTGAAGTCCACAATAAATTCCAAACATATGGTCACTTATAGCTGTCCAGATAGGGATTTCCATACACTAGCAGGTCAGACAGATTCATCTAGTACCCCAAAACGCCCCATAACCCCGCAGAAGAAAGAAAAAGTGTAAACAGAATGTATGATGCAGTGTAGAGACAAGAGGAGTTTTAATCTGCTCCTGATATTTTGAATAGTGTCAGTATTAGAGGAGGCTGAGAAGGTGCGGCAAGGTGTAATTCACATTGTACGTAAAAGAGGGGCTATCTTCAGGTGTTTCAGACTCTTCTCTGCAGCTGGCCTATTGGCTAATGTCTCCATCTGATTTTCTCTTTCATGAGTTTTCTACCCTAGTGGTCCAAATGGAGTCTTCACTACACAGAGATCACTACAGTGTACTGCCTTAGCAACATCTTCTGCAAAGAAATGCTGCTCAGGAATTTGCTAATGAGATGGTATAAAGCTTGTGACCTAGAACTTTCCCATCAGCACAGCATCCATGAATCAGAATATTACAGCAGCAAAGGTATAATATTTTTCAGCTAGCAACAGGACGATAAGAGGCCAGCCTGAGGCATGTTGCTTGGGTAGCAATGGCCTGTTGCACTACGTGGACGGGGAAGCAGTGCTGCTCGGCAGTGCCACCACTCACCTACTCCATATCAACGGAGGCATAAATGTGTCTCCCAGCTGCGGACATGACCAGTGCAGTAAGTGGCCAAACGCGGGACATAGTGGGTACCCCAGATGATCGTCTATCAAAGCTCCGACCTCCACTGCTGGATGGTGGCTGGTGTCATGTTGCAAAGAGTACCTAGAAGGAATAGCAACACTTAAGCCCTGATGACACTTTCAAGGACTCAGCTTTTTACAAGTCAGTCAGGCCCCAAGACAGAGCTGCATCCAAACTCCTTGGCCAAAAGCAGCCTAAGCTTTTAGATTTTCTAGCTCTTCACGAGTTAAACTCATGTTAGAAATCTTGGAGAGACTCTTCTCTTTTTGGAGTAGCTTTTATTAGCTATTAGCTTAGACCATTCACTTCATTTTGGAACTAACTGGATGTAGTGTTCAAAAGTAATGTTCAAACACATCAACAAAACTTAGGTAAAAAATCTTCATGAGCTTAACCACAAAACCTCCTCAGCTTGATCAGTAATATTTGTAAGACTCCACAAAAGAGATTTAGTCATGTTCCTCATCAGCTTCTGTAATACTTTTTTAACATCTATTTGTCATTTATTAACTCCTAAATTACCATTTTCTAATGGTCCCCTAATAGAAATTGTTATCTAAATCTTAATTACTGATTTTATTTCTGGCCTTTTATGAGTTATTTGAATGAGTCCACAAAGAAACAACTCGTTAAGTTATGTATTTCTCAAAATAGAGTGAAATATATTGCATACATCTGCTAAAGTAACCAATGCTGTGCCTCACTCGTATTCCTAATAGAATTGCAGCAGTGTGCTATATTGTCTCTGGACGGTAAAGTAAGTAGGACTTTGTGTCATGACAGACTTTATAAGAAAACTTATCTGATTTAATGTCTCCTTTAGTTGCTAATTATTCCCCCTGGTCCAACTGTAAGATGAATGTGAGCATGTGCACAGGCTATAAAGTAGACTTCTTCTTGGCTGGCTTTGACATCCTGGACAGTTGCAGAGCTCTCTGTCTGGGATCTACTTCTCCCACGGGTTTTCTCAGTGCCCAGCCACTGTGCCAGGAGAATGATGATACAGTTTAGAGGGAGACAGGAAAAGAAATATCTTCAAAAATGACTCCTGAGGACTCTCTCCCTGAGGGGAGCTCTATTTGGGTGTAACAGAGGATGCAGTACATCTCAGGTCCAGCATATAATGCTGGACCTTTTTCATCAGTTACCAGCACTCCCCTCAGCATGTCATTGCAGCCAGCCTCCAAATGGAAGCATGAGACTGCAGATGTACTAAGAATTGCTTTTAAACAGTTCCTGAGAAGACTCTGGCACCACTGGTCACACTGTCATGTGCCTACTGTGCACAACGTGGGGGAAGGTGCTATTTAACATTTCCCGTATTTGTGCATGAGGCACTATAAGGATCACGGCAAGATTTGCAACCCACTTTGAATAGTCAGCCTCTGCTCAGGAACAGGAATCTCAGCTCACTTGGCTGCTAGGTCCGGCTAACAGTTCCTTCCCAGCACAGTGAGCCATCAACTCACCTCTTCCAGTCCAACCCAGAAGTGTTGGCACAGCTGGCTCGCTTCAGGCAGTCCATGTGCTAGGGCTCTTCCAGAAAGGAATCTGAAGACACTATTTTAGGCTGTGAAGTTCAATTGGTATTATGGCGTCTTTGGGAGGTTATTTATTTTAATACACTCAGCCACAAATAGAAAAAAAATCTTTTTTTTAAAGCATTTTAAGCTTCTGCAGTGAGGAAAACACTTGCAATTTTACCACAGAAATTTGTTCAGATGTTTACACGTAAACACGTGTTCACAAGTGTTTTCTTGAATGCAGTTTTCAATACACTGGACCAGTTTGTCAGCTGGTACAAATGAGTATAGTCCAAATCTTTCAGTGTAAAGAGTATCCATATAGGCACTTCAGTTGAAAAATACCAGTTTATGTCAGCTGAGATTTGTTTCCTGGATTAGGCTCAAATGTATCTCAAAACTCAAAGTGAAATTTAGTAAATGTGGCTGAACTTGCCTTCATTTTAAGTTCCAGGTAAATGCTTCACGTTTCAGTATAAATGCATGATTCAGCTCAGGTTCATTTGAAATGCAGGCACACAGACGATTTCTTTCAAATCCTCAAACGGGATATATTTTCAGCTTCAAGCTCCATTGTGAACATTTCACACAGCTCAAATTCAAATGAATTTGCAACTTCAGGTAACACTAACCTGTAATTTCAGCAAAGCTAACTCCAGAAACTGCGCCTAGTTCTATCATGTAGTTCTCTGGGTTTTCTTTCTTAAAATGTACAAAAAGGCAACTCTCAGATTGCATTTAACACAACACTCTCAAGTATGCTAATGGTGATGACGACCCTCATTTGTTATTTGGAAATAAATCAAAGCACTCAGAAAAACTATGGAAAAAATAATCAAAGATTTATGTTTCACCACTATACTTTTAGCTTCTGTGTGATTATAAGTGCTTTGTAGAACATGTTCGCAAGGAAGTGAGAACTGGTCTGATACATATATTAGGTTAAAGAATTTATTTTGTTTTGTGGGCCTAAAATAGGATGCCTTTTATGTGTTCTTCTGAATTACTTTTTCCGTATATAGATTTATGGCATAGAAGTAAGAGAAAGAGCATTTTTACACACTGCTGCTAAGCTTTATAGAGGTGCAAAGACAAGGTCTATCTGTTTCTAGCCTGATTCTCTACATATGACAGATTATTATAACGAATCAGTGAGAATCAGAAACATGAAACAATACAATTCTGTTTTGGACATTCTGATTTGGACATCAGAAAAATGGGAAAAAAGGAGGAAAATAGATAAAAAAATAAAAGCATGCACATTTATCAGACAAGGTATTGGATTTGCCTCTAATAGACTATTTTAAGTTTAAAATTCTAGATCTTCTTTTTATTTTTCTTTCACATGGCAGATGAAAATGGCAAAAACCTAAAGTTTCCTCTCTACTGGCAACCGAATGAAGACTTTAATTATTTTTCCATTAATAATAGAGTATGACATTCTGGTCAAGAGATTAAAAAAAGACACAATCCTTTGTTCTAAGAAGCCATCTACTTAGTTATAACAACATGCTATTCTTAATACATAGCATCAGACACAAGTTTAAATGTTCCACTTAAGCAAGCATTAATATGAGAAACCGTCATTCAGCAATAGAGGTAAAAATAAAAGGGCAATCCAACGTACATGCAATAGTGCAGCATTTAGAGGCTGATCCCTCAGAAAACACCAGCTGTTACAGAATGGTGTGGAACGTCTCTTTGGAAAATTGCTTCTGCGAGACTGCCTTCCCTTGGGAAGCAGCGTCACCTCAGCACCTGCCAAGGTCCTTAGCTTCAGCTCATTCAATGGCATGGGCTCAGCAGTCTAAAACCCTTCTGCAGCTCCAAGGCGGGGGATGTAGTCACTAACTGAGCCTACCAGGGACAGACATTACAGGTAATAATACATTTCTTCACCAGATATTCATCTGCATGGGGGTCAGAGCTTTCCTGGGGACAGAGGATGAAACTTAAAAGAAATCCAAAAATTCATTACAAACTTGATCACCTTTAATGCTCAGGAAAAGGGGGGGTTTACCTCAGTTTTCTAATAGCATGTATGCTTAAACAAAGAAGAAATCCTGGAATCTACTAAAACAAAGCTGATCTCATCCACCTGCGTGCAGATAGACGAGTGAAGAAAACAGAAATAGCAGGTATAGGTGACTGCATCAAGTGTGCTTCAGGAAGACATACGTGGTGTTGAGTGCAGTATTCACATGCCTATGTAAGTTACACTGGGCTGAAATAGAATTGTTCACATAAGGAGGAGAATTCGTATCCTGAGAAAAGTGACACAGAAACCTGTGCCTGTGATTTACTGATTTGTAATGTCCAGTAAGGTCATCTTAGCAGCAAAAAGATATCTTACAGTAATTATGCCTTTCTGTTTGGAATACACAAAGAAATTTCTGGTTACCAGAGAGGAAGCATAATTTCTTAGGTTCACAGAAAATGTGGATGAATACGGCCGATAGAGAACCATATCTGCATGATTAAAAATGCCTTTCCAAACATTTCTTCAGCTATACTGGCCACCTGAACATGTATGAATCGGGAAGAGAGCCAGCATTGCCCTCCATCTAACTCACACGCTTATTAACCCGGAAGAGTTCACAAACGTGTCCCATCATTATTTCTCTCCGTCTGCCTTAGTAACTGGCTTTTAAAAAAACGCAACTGGGAAAAAAACCCCAAACCCCACACAAATAGGAAATAATGTGGCTGTGCCTTCTACAGCCTATGCACTTACTGTTTGCTGACAGCATAATGCAGACCAGATTTCCTTTCAATATCTGAGCTTTAGCTGGCTATCTTGATACTCGACTGCCAGGAATGCCATGCAGGGTATCTGAAGGTTGCTCGTGGTGGAGCTCTGTCCATTTGGAAGATGGGCAAGAAGCTGAGAAAGTTGTGCTGCAGCCACACCAAAAGCCTTTCTATTTCATAGTTTTTCGACCTTTTTAGAGACTTGCTATGAGTCAAAAGAGCCTAAGAAGAGTATGGTGTGAGGTTCAACAGCAGTTCNCGGAAGAGTTCACAAATGTGTCCCATCATTATTTCTCTCCGTCTGCCTTAGTAACTGGCTTTTAAAAAAACACAACTGGGAAAAAAAACCCAAACCCCACACAAACAGGAAATAATGTGGCTGTGCCTTCTACAGCCTATGCACTTACTGTTTGCTGACAGCATAATGCAGACCAGATTTCCTTTCAATATCTGAGCTTTAGCTGGCTATCTTGATACTCGACTGCCAGGAATGCCATGCAGGGTATCTGAAGGTTGCTCGTGGTGGAGCTCTGTCCATTTGGAAGATGGGCAAGAAGCTGAGAAAGTTGTGCTGCAGCCACACCAAAAGCCTTTCTATTTCATAGTTTTTCGACCTTTTTAGAGACTTGCTATGAGTCAAAAGAGCCTAAGAAGAGTATGGTGTGAGGTTCAACAGCAGTTCAGATGTAGCAGCAATGATCTCCATGCACCATGACACATAGTTCATCTTTTTAGTGCTGTTACTAGCTTTCAAAAGGAACAATGAAATACCTCTGGTTCCAAACATTGAAAAGCAGTATAAAACCAGTGTGCCATGAGAACCAAAGCACTCTCAAGGGGATCAGCAGATCTAAACAATATTTTAATGTTAATAAGCGTCGACTGATGTTTTTCATTAACTAGCTCACATGTCTCCAGCAGGCAATGGAGTATCCAAAATACCCTAGCAATAGGTTATGTGGACACATTCTTTCTTCAGAAAGAATCGACAGTACCCATTTAAAAATGCAACTGGTTTCCAGAAAGACAATTTTCAACAATGTTTTTGAGGTGTCTATCAGCCCAGATCTGCAAAAACATTATACTTCTGTAAAATTAAAAAAACATGGGACTTCAGTAGAACTGGACAGAATTACCACCCAACTGAGACTCTAGCCTGTGGCTGAGAGGTTGTTTCCATCAGAAATATTTAGAGCTCTGTTACGTGGTTCTAACAGTAATCTGAGACTCTGGAGACTGGGGTTCAGTCTCCTGCTTTGTAGCACGTAACCAGTGAAGTTTGATGAGGCGATTTCATCCATCTGTGTCTAAACTTCCAACCTGTACGATGGGAGTGTCGTTCCTTACTTCTCAGGATGAACTCAAGATAAATACATTAGGCAATTTATTCCATATGCAGTAGGGACAAATAAAGCCTCTGTGTGTATATTTTTCCCCCCTTTCCTCACCTGCTACAGGAAATCCAGCTTTTTCATGCACCTCCATGACACCTGTGCCAGACAAACCCGGCATGTGTAGTACTGAGTTCAAATAACAGTTGTCCAGCCAGTGCCTCCTTCCTGACTGGCACACCAGCTGCTCTCAGGCAGCATGTACAACAGCTCAATTCTGCCAACTTGACCCTTAGTAAACAATGATTTATGTTTTTCTACTCTATCCAGATTCCATTTTCCACAAAAACTGTAAGAACATAAACATGTCTACAACTTCTGCCCTCTTCCAACTGTCTCATGAGTTGCTCCTGGGAAGCAATCATGTACAGTTCACTTAAAAAAAAAAGGAGGGTGTAATTACATTAACAGAAGATATACTTGGTTTAATTGCAGGGATTTCTGAGGTATGTTCCTCAAACTGAAAAAGTTGTCTTCAAACAATTACAGTCTGCACTGATTTTAGTATTAAGCTAGGAAGTAATGTATATTTGAAATCCTAGCCCGGAAATTTTATTCCAATAATGCTACAGCAGTTTACCTCATGCAAGAAAACAAAAAGTTTAGGAAACAAAAAATACACAGCAACATGAAGACCAGATGTATATTCAACTAACATAGATGAGTCTTACCCAGTCTGAGTCCTTTGCAACACAAGTGTCCCTCGACTGGAGCCAAACTACGGATTAACATTTCTTCCGATTTATTAACTTTCAGCATACTTGCAAACGGAACAGCTTCTTTTGTCCTCGTGTTCTAACTGATCCTTGCAAAAATGAAAAGCTGGATCCCACATTTTTCATGTGTAGGAGTTTGAAGTATCAGGCCTAATGTAAGTAGTACTAGGGTTTCAAGATGCGTATACAACTCGGCAGTCAACCTTTGAGAATTCAGATTTATCATAGAATCATTTGGGTCAGAAAAGACCTTTAAGATCATCGAGTCCAACTGTGAACTTAACACTGCCAAGTCCACCACTAAATCCCTAAGCACCACATCTACATGTGGCTTTAATAAGTTTTAAGATTTAATAAGTTAATATTGGAAAGTTTTTAGTTAATCAAAGTAGCAGATTCCCACCCTGATGTTACTATTCCTTGAAGCTAATAGAAACAAAAGATCAATGTAAATATTACCTCAAAGCAGTGTCACTTAAATCAGCAGAATAATAATTAATCTGATATCTCCTGAATCTGCAAAGTGGGCAGAGTAATTACAAACAGATGAGAAAACAGGAATACAAAAGGAAAATGAAAGAGAAAACTGCAGTGTTTGCATGGTGCATGCTATGAAATGGTAGAGCATTATCGGGATTGAGCATCAGGATATGTACTGATCATTCTGGCCTGAGCTCACAGTGGAAGGAAAAAAAGGTTTCTCAGTCAGGTAGAGTATTTCCCTCGTGGATTCAGACTGATGTGTCCCATTCACTTGCACATTGCATGATTTTCGTAGTCATAAGGGAGGCCATATTTACAATCTGCAAGGAATCTAAGGCAAACTCATACAATTTTGAAATGCACAAGACCTTTTTTTCTCTTCTAAGAAAACATAATTCCAGCCAGTTTACTTGTGACAGTGTGGACCGTGACACCTCAAGCTTGAATTTCTGGAAAACTCCTTTACACATCAAGACAGACAGAGAGCATGTGGGTCATATTAAAAGGATTTCTTTTTGAATGGCATGTAGGCATGGAAAACCACCCCCAGAGCACTGGGAAAGAAAGCACTTGGATCCTGCATGAAGACTTGCAATGGGAATTCAAGCGTGTGCTCTTAAGCAAGCAATAGTTTTCCTAGTATTGCCATTCTGCATCTTTTTTGGCACACTGCAAGACCAAAAAAAATCTGAAACTGGCTTCAATTGCGTTACATAAAATACATGCATTATTACTTAACTCGTTTAAATACAACTGTCTGCTCTCCTGTTCTGATCCTGAAAGGCACAAAAAAGACTGTAATACACTGAAATAAAGTTCAGCATATCTTTATTACACCACTCTGCCTTTCATCCAATATGTACCTTAAGCGTGTCATTTACTGATGTTTACCTGTCACTTAGTCAATATTAAAAAGACTGCCTGTATATAATGGGATCACCTTCTGACCACTGCTTAGCTGCTAGTAGTAATCTAAAAAGAATACAGGAATTTACCATTTTCAACACAAAGTCAGACTTTCAGATAGCACTGAGCAACTGATTTAAGTAAGATGGGTATAGGACCTTATACCAGACATCATACAGAAACTACAAATACCGTAACTGGTAAAACAGAGCATCTGGTTGCTGGAAACGCTTGGCTTCCGAATCACGGAACGGCTGAGGTTGGCAGGGACCTGTGGAAATCATCTAAGCCAACCTCCCCCACTCAAAGCAAGGTCTCCTACAGCAGGTTGCTCAGGACTGTGTCCAGTCAGGTTTTGAGTATCTCTGAGGATGGAAACTCTACAATCTCTCCGGGCAACCTGTTCTACTGTATGATCATCCCTACACCAGGAAGTTTTTCTTATGTTTAAACAGATTTTCCTGTAGTTGAGTATCTGTATTCTCAGATCAGAATCATGTAACTGCGAATCTTGTAATTTTATGTCCTAAAAAGTCTTCTTTAAGGATGCTGTGATTACAGAAGCCTATTAAGACATAGGCAACATTTGCAACATAATGATACAAGACAGCTGACATCCTGGGATCACCAGCATTAGAGTACCAGTATTTTGAGACATACTTTGCTAAATGTTTTTAGTGGGCTGGCACAGGAACTGCAGAAGATAAGCTGATTTGGTTTGTGGTGTATAGAAGTCCTCAGTGTACGAAACCAGCTTTTATTGAAAAGAAATTATAAGAAAAAGAAATTAATTATTATAAGAAATTGCTGGCAGAAGCAAATTAGGTTTGATTATTGCCTACATTTGTCTAGCATGTAACAAAAGCCACAAGGTCTTCACACACCGTATACAACTGTTCTCATGCAGCTCTGTGAAGAGTCATTAGTCAGAAATGGCATGACTTAAATATACAAGAAAACAATTACTTCATTTTATAAAGATCCTTCACTTAGGGTTCTTCTCTTTATATTTTAAATCAATTGTATTCCATGCTGCAAAATACATCAGGAACCGACTGTTCTTTGAAAAACAGCAATGAATTTCTCAAGACTAAGGAAAGACAAATCATTGACTTATTAATAAGAGTCCTTGGATCTGAATGTCAAATTAGTTGGAAAACAATGTCCTAGAAAAAAATAATTGTGCCATTCCTGCCAAACAATTACACAGCTGCTTCACCTTATTCATATCAAGTCCATGGATAACAACTTCTTCCCTGACCTCAGTGTACAGAAGTGTTTACGGGCTGTNAGAGTCCTTGGATCTGAATGTCAAATTAGTTGGAAAACAATGTCCTAGAAAAAAATAATTGTGCCATTCCTGCCAAACAATTACACAGCTGCTTCACCTTATTCATATCAAGTCCATGGATAACAACTTCTTCCCTGACCTCAGTGTACAGAAGTGTTTACGGGCTGTCTCAGATTGTTATAAACCAACACAACAGTATGTCTGCACACTCCTAAGAATAAATGGATTGCTCTTGTCATCCTTGCATGACAAGGAGTTATCATTTAAATAACTTGACCACATATTTCTCATATTTTTCCTCCTAGAACACCATAATAAAGAATATTAAATGATCCAGTGCCAAGACAAGTCTGTCTTCAGTAATATGCACTTCCCTATAAAATGGTAGGAGATGCACTTCGGTACTAGAAACCCAAGAACTTAACCACTTTGAAGTGGTGCCAGAGGAGACCAGATATCACAAAGTTATTTAAACCTCTGTGGCCTATTCGGACTCTCTGTTGATGTTGGAAACCTGTGCTATTTCAGCTACTGTCCATCTAAAATTGAAGTAATTTATCATTACCATGTCACCATAAAGAACTTTATCTAGAAGAAATAATTATTTTTCTTTGCTTAATGTTCCTCTCATTTCTCTTTCTCTTCACTGAGATAGTCAGATTTTTTTAAGCCACAGCATCTCACACATTCTCCCATGTCCCCCCTGCTCCTTTTTCACATATGCAAGCAGGACAGTTACATTTTTGTAACTCTCGATTTTTATAAGTAATCCCATTACTGTGATCTTTCCCATAGGAGTTTACTGTTCCTAAACTCCTTCCATTTTGGCGTTCATATCTTTCCGATAAAGCAATATCCTGAAAAAAAAAAAAGCAATTTTCCAGACACTGCCATACTGGAGCCAAGTCAACATAAATGATTAATTCCTTTTCCATAATACATGCATCAACGGTACTACTCGAAATCTTTCTGTCCATTTGCGCTGCTTTGTTTCAACTTTCACCACACCCTCCCTTATCTAATAACTCTCTATCTGCACAATTGGTTTACAGGTTTCTCTCCACTGTGATTGTTGATTATTTGGATTATTCTTCCTAAAACTGTTTTGCTTAATTTGATGAGTTAAAATGAGTTGAAAATCACTTTCTTGCATCCTAACCTTTGTATCACCTCTCTAACATCTTTAACCATATCTTATAAAAATAAACAGGAACCTTTCTGTAAACTCTATAGGTGTTGGGTCTGGTTTAATTCCATTTGCACCTACAAATGGTGAATAGCACCAGTCAATTGTATGATCACTAATTCTATCTACTGTAGAACTGTCATGTTGATAATTGTTCTCCAGCCCAGTGGAGTCCAAACTGTTTTTGATCACAGACTGCTATCAAGTAAAAAAGTTTGGAGTATGCACCCCCCTATATCTTTATTTATTTATAAATTATATACATGTACACTGTATTAATATATTATTTGCATTATAAAAACATACACCAAAATGGAAATGAAAAGTGAACGGGAGAAAGATCAAATAAGCACTATTTAAAATATATTTTATTAATGGTACAAAAAATATTTTCTTCCCACACCCCAATGGATGGTCATGCATGCACCCCACTTTGGAGACCACTGCTCTAAGTCCTTGTCCAGGATACATTTCCACATATCTCTCCTGAGAACTGAGAAAACCATGCTCAAAATCTCCTCTGTTTAACAATATTAAGAGTTTGTGACAAACTGAGGAAAAGGAAGGCTCAATCAAGCCTCATTTACCTAGCAATACTGCAGGATTGTGCTTTCTTTTTTTTATCCTTACACTCTTTGTCTTCTACACAGCTGAAAAGAGGTCTTTCTCTATATTTCCGCACGATGACTTGAATGAGGTGGGATGCCAGACTTGACATTTTTCTTGTTCTTTTCGTCACATGATAACCCTGATTATTTATAAATGAAGAAACACTGGTTTAGGTGAAAGATGAATCATCATCGCTAATAGAAGAAATGAGGTGCTGTGTTCAGGAAACTTCTCTTATAATTGTGTTTCCTTCCAATAAGCCCACAATAATTCAAACTCCAACATATGAGACACTTTGGTGGTATATTTCATTTTTTATAGCAGCTCCCATTTCAGAGAGGCTCTTTTTTTAAAGATTTGTTCTATTTAATTTTTTTTCTCTGACATAGGCCAGGACTGTTAAAGAAGGATGATGATAATAAAAATAACCTCTCTGCAGTAAACATGATCAATGCTATATCTAAAAATATTATGAACTGCTGTGGCACTGATTCCAGACTTTCCACCAGCTTAAGCGTTAACATTCTTGGATTATAGACTATATTTTATTTTCAGAGTCCATGCTAATTTTGAATGAAATGCTGTTCATGGATCACCACTGACATCATAGCAGAACTTAGAGCTAACACTGACGCTTTTTATTTCAGCTCTAACATTTGGAATCCATGGCATTTTTGTAGGAAATACACATTATAGCTACCAGACACAGTCGGCTTCCAGAAAGGGGACAGCTTCCCTGTTTACTGTATTTACTGAATACCATTATACTTTTCTATCCCATTTTGGTTTAAGTCTTAATTTTTGATTGTTACAATTAATGTACAGCTAAATTCACATAGGTCTACCTTCTGCAGGAAAAACAAAGCAAACCAAAATCATGAACAAACCACAAAAGGTGTCCTGAAAACTCAAGCAATGGGCAAACATAGTACAAATAATCAAATAAGGAAAAACAGTAGTGCTTTAATTAAACCAGTATTAAAAGTATTTTGTGGTGTATTTTCTTATACAGAAAATACCTGTCAGGCATCCATAAATTTTTCCATGCTTTTCCATGTTAAAAGGAAAGGAGGCAGAAAATACTGGTTTTTTCACCAGTTCTTCATGAGACTTTATTTTTTTCTTTTGATAGATGAAAAGCCTTACTTGGCTTGTCTGTCTTTCTCAGTTTGGCTGCCATTGCAAATGCCCTTCTGTGCTCCCGATAGCCTTCAACTCATTTCTCTGGGTGAGACAAACATTGCTTTTGAAACTGTCTTATAAAGCTGTATACTTTTTTGTGTGTCTCCCTGTATATACCTTTTATTGCCTATTGTGCCTATCATACTAAGGAACTCATTCCTGTGGGCTCACTCCAGGGTATAAATCCAGAGAAGACCACAAAATTACATTTGGGGCTATTGTCTGTGCAGGCAAGGTCTGCTTCCAGGACAGGCACCATTTTCTAAAGAATGGAGGAGTGATTCAGCTCAAGGCTTGACCGATACAAACAAACCAGGATAATAATGGCCCCTGTAAAGCTAAAGTGTTGGTAAACTCACCAGCTTTCAACCCCCTTGTTGAGATACCCTCGAACAACAACATGGAACCATGCAGATAAAATTCAATTCCTTTCCAACTTAGACAAGCTTCAAAACTCTTTAAGCTGGTGAAGTGAAGTTTATGTCTCTAATTGGTGCTGTGGTAGTGGTGGTGAACAAACCTTGAGCCTATTCTAGTTTGAACACCAATGGAAATATAATGCCAGCACAGACAGATCCCAAAATCTTTGTAAGTGTTAATGCATGAGCCAGTACAAGTCCCTTGGCCTGGCAGATCCCAGGCTGAATTTGCAGGACCTGTGGTATACAAGCAGAACTAACCCGGTATTTATTGAGATGCGATAAATACAGGGCGTCATTTTTAGGTAATCATTTTTCAGAGCAACTTCACTGTCTAAGCAGTACAAAAAACCAGGGAGATAAAAACCTTCTCATAGCAAAGCTTTGTGTCAGGTTTTGACAAATGCTGCCTCTTCCGTGCCACTGCCACATTTCAGCCAGACTCCTGCTATGTCAATATCATATTAACACATAACAAAAGCTTTAGTCCATTAACGGTGTCAATAGTCCAAATATGGCTGAGTGGCCAGCATACTTGAATCCTCACCAAAGGCACCTTCCTTGTCTGGTCTATGGTAAACAGGGATAAGGTACCATGGAAAATTCACACCCTAAGAAAATTTCCATGTTGCACAATAGCAATTTTTAAAACCATATTCTGTTTTATTTGGACCATTAACTCCCTTCTAGAGAGTGGAAGATAAATTTTCTGTTATACCTAGGTCCAAAACAATTCTGCTTGTAATCACATAAAGGTATTTCATTATACTTGAATGTGTTTCTCTTGTCAAAACTAATAATATTGTTCCAGTGAAGTTTTCTAAGTAAAAAAGAGTTAACTGTAGCATAGTTTATACCTCATACCAGAAAACACATTCTCACCTCAAAATTAAACTCTTCAACCGAACTGATTCTAGGACTATGTTTTTAAACTGAAGGCATTCCTTGATCAAGACATTTGCAGCAACAAGCGATAAATAATTTCCCATGTACAGCTGAGAAAGCTCTCAAGTTTATTTTTCTTTCAGTATATCATTTGATAACTATGAGACCACTGCATATGACTTAACATGATATTTCTCAAACATGTTTTACAGAGAATTTAACTTGCATGCTTGAAGATTTCTAAAGAACATGGATACACAGAAAAACAGATCAATGGGTTATTAAGGGCTGATGCGAAGATCACTCTTCAGTGATCTTGGGGTCGAGCGACCATGAGAGCCTTTTCCTCACCTGCAAGCAGAAACGTTTTGGGACCTTGATCAGATTTACTCAGACAGAGCACCATAGCAAAACCCAAAAGTACAATTGTTTAATGCCTCCCTTCTGTCTTAACAATCTTGAAAATAGACACTGTAGTCACCACGAGTGTGTGCACAGTTAAAACATTAGCATAACCTAAGACAGGACATTCACACGTAAAATACCTAGGCTGGGTGCATGAGACAAGGTTCCTGCTGTTTAGAGAAATCAATGGGAATTTTGCCACTGACTTCACCGGAAGCAGGATTTCATCCAAAGCACGTAATTACATGCCTATCCATGTGTAACCTCACGACTGCTTTTGACTGAGAGAGTTAGGAGCTTTGGCAGCATGCCGGGTGGAACTGCTCTGTTGCCTCCAATGACATTAGCTGGCTACTCTGCTAAACATATGCAAAATTGCTCGGTTACGTGCCCTACAAGTGATTCATTTATTGCTAGCTGGAGGCAGGCTTCCCCCATAACATTTTTTAAGAACTATTCTAATTGAGAAGAAAAGGTGTTGATAAGAATGCGAAGAATTTGTAGCCAGTTTCTCAGACAAATCTGCTAACAGAATGTCACTGTGTGCTTGGGAACACACTCACGGCACCTCAAGCTCTGCAATAATGAACACAAACCCAAAACCGCTGATGGAGAAATAGCATTGGCAAATCTACAAACTGATCTGTCTACATTCATGCATCAATCACAACCGTGGTATAAGTATTCTGAGCATGAATCTGTCACCACAATTTCTAGATGATTCATTTCTTTTTTATGGACTGAACGACAATTCTGGCATTGAACAGCCCTGAACTTTAGGATATTAAAAATTCACACCAATGTTTTTATAATATGAGACACTAATTTTTCTTGAGCTGCAAATCAGGCTTTGGGGCATTAGCTATATTCTGAATACCTGCCAACGTCTAATTGCCTTTCTTTCTTCCTATGAATGAATATTTAGATTGCCTTAAGGCAGCCCTTGGACTGTGGCATGCTGCTTTGTTATCTGTTAGTAAAAGAAAGCTCCTAACCACAGAGAACAGTGGAGGAAGAGGTTTTCCATCAGGGATAAACATGAGCTTCTGCCAGTAAAAAATCTGCACTTATATGGCTACATGGTAAAAAATACTTCATTTTTTAATTTTCATTACTGAAATAAGTCCACATCTGACAGTGGACTTAGCTTGGACATAACTACCTACTAATTCTCTCTCCCTTTTTCTGTTAAATGCCGTTTTCAGACGTAAGGCTGTCTACTGCAGAAGCTACAAAAACTTGGAATGCTTCTATCACTGTACCAGGGAAACCAAAGAAATTAATGTTTTAGTAAAAAAGTAGATATCAATCCAAGTATTTCCTCCTTGTCTGAGCAGTAAGTGGGAGTAATGAACTTCTGTGAAACATTTCATATGTATACTTAAACACTAAAAAGCAATTATGCTTTTTGGAAAACAAATGAAATGCCATCACAGGATAAGAACTGAAAATGAGGAGGTGAAAAAGGAGGTGTGTCTCAAATACTACCAGCAAACCCACCAGCAGTGCAAATCAGATGAGGGACATGGCTTCCAGTGAAACTATGCTCTATACACTCTGCAAATGTGGTCATACATACTTTATTATTCTTTTTGCTTTTAATTCATTTGGCTGTAGGAGCTTAGGCCCAGTTTTCTTGGCAGGTAAGTGGATGCTTATTGCTGTTTTGAATGTTGTTCCAGCTAGTGAAAGCTTTTCTTTTATTAATTAACTAAGATCTCTTCTTTTATTAAATAACTAAGCTCTCAGATGCAGGTAAAGGAAGGGGTACAGCTAATATTGAAATAAGGGATGCTGTAAGCATCAGCTACAGAAGTTTGAAGGGATGATCACTTCTGCTGCTCAGAAACATTGCTTGACCTCTTTCCAGGCAGCTAAATTCCAGACAATCTGCTTGGTATTTAAGCTCCAGACATCATCAGCAGGAAGGAGGTTTGAAAAGCTAAAAACCTCAGGCGTTCTTGGAGAGAAAGATTCCAGGTTTTCCACCATGAAGCACAAGATGCAGTGAAACTAGCTGGGATTGGGCTTCATTTTCAAGGCTCACAGAACTCCAACACCAAAGAATCTCCACCGTTCTCCAAAATATTAACTTTAACAAAATTTAACAATTTAACAAAATATTTAACAAAATATTTAACAATTTAACAAAATATTAACTTCGCACTCTTTGCACCTCAGATGAACTATTGTTTCATGTTCATGTAAATGTCACGGTTTGCACACGAGAGACTCGGAACTAAAGGAAAATTGCAAATTAATTATCCTTCAAATTGAGCTTGGCTTCTCCAGGTTTGATTCCAGATAAGTCTGATGAAAATTGTAGTTTGCCTGACGACATACACCATATTGCCCAAATCCTTAACCTCACTAGAGCCCTTAATTCAAAGTAACAAATGTGTCCTTGCACCCTCCTGATTTACAGTTGAATTTTGTAATTACCTCCAGTTTTTAAAAAAGTGCTTCTTGCTACAGTAAGTACTAAACACTGAATCCTAAAAAAAAGTATATGAGAGGTAAAGGATGTTGGAGCACTAAAAGAGGCAGGGGTAGCACTGTTCATTATATTTGCCCTGTACTTCGTGAACCTCTCTAACAAGGAAAGTCCAGTGCTCTCAGGAGATACGTAGATACTTAAGCACATCAGACCTATATCTTTCATTTAATGAACATTTATTTCCTTCTAAATGTCACTCTTAGAGAGAGTAACCAGAAAAAAATGTCACAGAAGATAACATCCCACATGGACATGAGGTAATAAAACCATCATTAGGTGCAGGTGGCAAATCATTATTCAGAACACCACAGAAACACCTCATGTACTTCTGTGAAACAGTTGCCGGTAATCCCCAAAGTCAGCAACTGTTGAGTGTGCAATGACAGATTTTTTTTTTTTTTCACATTACTTTTTAAAATTGCTTGCTTGAAAGAAAATCGGAAAACAAAAAGATTGGGCAGCCCCAAGTTCTGTTTTGAGTGTGTTACCAGACCATTTCATTTCTTTGCTTCCATTTCCTTACATTTACAAAGAGTTAAGGAGTTATAATAAAGATTAGACAGATATTCACTAAAAATGTGAAGTTCCACCTCAATGCTCAGTAGTATCCCCAATATTAGCTACAGATGAACTGTATGCTGCATCTGGTGGCCCTGGTAAGCTGTTAGAAATTGGTATCTACCTTTCCGAAGCAGTTACAGTTTGAGTCAACTTTACCAAGTATTTAGACAGTAGTGTCTGAATCGAAAAGTTCTGCACATCTCAGAATGAGAAACAAAACTAGATTTTTGTGTCTGCTTTCAAATCTAGTGGTATCCTAATGGGAGGCTTGTCAAAAAACTGATTAGGATAAATGCCCATAAATCATGACTAACCTGGTTGAATTAGCTCTTCCCTGCAGGCTGGTAAAAAGACAGAATTTTATCTGCTTCTGAGAGAGCCAGCCTAGGAGGCATATGATATCAGCATTGTAAATCTGTGCTGAAGCATGAGACAGAATAATGACAGTAGGATAATTATCACTGCTGAATTAGAAATGCAACCTCCCCCCCTCCTCGCTGTAAGAGAAATAGTTGACTTCTTCTGTTACATTTGTCAAAGACTTTAAACTGTACACCTGATAATATACTTCTTGGCAAGAACTCAACAGATGAGAGATCAAGATCACTGTCTTTAAGGAGACAAAGACGATTGTGAAATAGTTGTTGCCATTTTGATACAGACAAGTATTTAAGTAATTGCTGTTACTTGCAGGTTGTAGGTAAGAATGGGAAAAGGCTAGGAGGTATTTAGGATGAGACGCATCCCCAAGTGCTAAAGGTGCTGGCTGGTGTCATAACAAGGATGCTTTCAATTATCTTTGAAAGGTCATGGTGATCAGGGGAGGCTCCTCAGGATGGGAAGAAATCAAATGTCACTCCTATCTTCAGGAAGGTAAAGGAGGAGGATCTAGTGAACTGTAGGGTGGTCAGCCTCACCTCGGTCCCTGGGAAGAAGATGGGCAAATAATCCTGGAAACTATTTCCAAACATATGGAGACCAAGAAAGTAATTTAGAATAGTCAGCATGGATTTCTGAAGGGGAATCACAATGGTTGATTAAGGTGATAGCCTCCTACAGTGAGATGATTGGCTCAGTGGCTGATGTTGTCTATCCGGACTTTAGCAAGGCTTTTGTCATGCTCTTCCATAACATTCTAATCCACAAACTGATGAAGTATGGACTAGGTAAATGGGCAGTGAGGCTGATTAAGGGTGGCTGAACAGCCAGACTCGAAAGGTTGTGATCAGTGACATGAAATCCAGCTGATGGTCAGTCACTAGTGGTGTGCTCCAGGGGTCGACATCAGAGGTAATACTGTNGTGATAGCCTCCTACAGTGAGATGATTGTTTCAGTGGCTGATGTTGTCTATCCGGACTTTAGCAAGGCTTTTGTCATGCTCTTCCATAACATTCTAATCCACAAACTGATGAAGTATGGACTAGGTAAATGGGCAGTGAGGCTGATTAAGGGTGGCTGAACAGCCAGACTCGAAGGGTTGTGATCAGTGACATGAAATCCAGCTGATGGTCAGTCACTAGTGGTGTGCTCCAGGGGTCGACATCGGAGCTAATACTGTTTAACCTCTTCATTAATGACCTTGACGGTAGGAGAAGGTCCTCAGAAGGTTTACAGATGACACAAAACTGGGAGGAGCAGGTGATAGAGCAGTGGTTGTGCTCTCATTCAGAGGGAGGCCCATAAGCCAGAGAACTGGGCAAACAGGAATGTCGTGAAATTCAAATGGAAATGAGAGTCCTGCACCCCTGCTTTGAGCAGAGGAGTTGGAGTAGGCAAGCTCCAGAGATGCTTTTCAATTTCAGCTATTCTGTGATTCTGTATTTAGCAGACAGTGGGAGATGGATGAAGGAGAGGAACCGGATAGACTCTGTGATCCTAACTCTATGAATAATTTCACTTTAATCAATGAGGATGCTTGAAAAGAGTGGAGCTGCTCAGGAGAAGTAAGCATGACTATTGTTTCAAGAACTATACTCAAGCATCCTTAAGCTTTATAAAGCCACCAGCAGCAGAAAGTATTTAAAATATGGGTGTGTTCAGATTATTTTTTTTTAATATATAATAACAGTACTGTTCAGATCATTCACTTTGCCAAACGTTATCCCCAAAAGCCACAGTACGTTGCAAATCATGGAGCTGAAATTTTATCTCAGATATTAAGTCTTGGGCAATGATGTTTAGACTCTAACAATCGCTTATTTCTCTCTCAGCCTTTACAATGAAAGCAACAGATGATGAACGTTTGCCTAATGACTCTCAGAAACATTTTTTTGGTCATGTGCTTTACGTGGAATCTGTAGCCTTCCCTAAAGGCAGGCAACATATAAAATGTCAATAGGTGAGACCAGACAAATAGCCACGCCTCTGTGTCTACACCTGAACCGACAAATTAACAAAAAAAAGCAAGGTATCCTGTATCTTTCAGGTTGCTGTAGGAATAAAAGGAGAAAAAAGAAAATCCTCTATGTCAAATGCAAAAAAAACCCCCAACCTAGACTTAGTTGTAGTAGACAAGCCAAATCTAAAGGGAAATATAATTAAACCACACAACTAAAAGTAGGTGCCTTCAGAGTAATCACAAAGGTAGTACTACATCATCGGGCTTAAGCATGTAATCCAAAATAGTATTAATGCCATTTAATTAGTTTTTGTTTTAAACAATATCTGTCTCACCCAGAGACAATCACTGATGCATATAACATTAAACCACCAATGACCATGATACTAATGAAACCATCCCAGTTTCACGATATGGAATGGAAATAAATTCCTTCGGTATTTGCCTTTGTCAACAGTATGAACGGAGTCCTCAAAGCAACAGCGTGGTCTGTTACTCTGTTCTCTGCCTCAAAGAACGCTGTCCTCCTTAATAGCCAGGCTTACTCTGAACCAATATTAATAGGATGAGATTAACAGAAACAAGTGTAACATGGAACTTGCTCCTGTTACAGACAGTGTCTTTTTTTCAGTTGTTGTTCTAAAAGGTTGTTGTAAGGAGAAGGGAAGGATAAGGGGAGCTTACAAAGTCATCTTTACTTTGTCAGGCAGAGAACACGATTTGCACACAGATCATTCTAGGAATAGAAGTCATAAAGATGATATTGCAGCACTTTGATATTTGTCAGTAAAAGATTACTCGCAGTAATGCAGCAACAATTAGAACAAAATTGCATGGATGGATTTGCTAAAACCTTGGCTGTTCTTAGTGGCATGAAGCCAGTACTTACCTCCTGATAGCAAGTACTAATTTCCAAAGTGAAATGCGTTTTTTATTTGTAGACAGTTACCAAATCACCTGCTGGAAAGCCAGATTCTGCAAGAAGCCAAGAACCTCTTGTGAGGAACTGACTAATGCAATTTGAAAACACTAGGGTCTGAGCAGAGCTATGAGGACTCTATCTACCCCTTACAAAGTCAGTAGCAAAATTTAGGCCAACTTCAGTGGCAAGAGACATTGGTCCATAAGCCACAGAAGGCAGTGAAGAGTAAGCCATGCAGGAGCTTGTAACAAATCATTCCACTAGTATTAGGTTTTTTACCCTACCATTTGTTCTCACTTAAAGCTTACGGAACCATTATAAATCCAAGGTGTTAAAGATGCTTTAAAAATATATTAGGCTAATTCTGAATCCACAGAAATAAAAAGGTTTTATTCTAAAAAATATTACCAAGATGTTTTCTGAATAAATGTGGTCAAGAACAGAGGCACTACAGGAAGACAGAAAGTGACTCAAAAAAAGGAACAGCTTATTAGTAGCTAAAATACAATAAAAATATGGTATTTCATCTTAATTACAGCAGATGTTTTAAACACATTTTCTTCCCATTTGATCAAAAGCATCTGCAGAAAAAAAAGTTATGATAAAACCCAAAAATTGCCAATTATAACATCTAGTCTGCAGCCGTTTTGTTCAATATCACAGCTTTTTAAAATCTCTCCCCAGACTAGCTCTAGATTACATTTGAAATGTAAAGTTTTTTGATTAAAGCGAGTGATTGTTAACCTCCCACTGCTATCGGTGAGCATTCATCTTATTTAGGATGCCAAAAGAAAGGGAGCGGCTGATGCCTCTCCAAATCTGGGGAAAACTACATCTTTTTTTTTTTCCAATGCATAAAATGGTTATGTTCTATTACAAAACCCAGGAATTCTTGTATTGTTTATTTTGAGCAGGGTTACTGGTAGCTGAGCAGTCCTTAAACGTCCAAGTTAAAGTTAGGGTTCTATTCTTCACAGTGCTCCATGCTTCTCATGACAGACACTTGCTTATCCTGAATTTTTTTTTAATTAGGTAGAGGACATAAACAATAACAGACTGCAGGTACATTTATAAATGACAAGCGAAATAAAAAGAAAAACCTAGATTTTCTATTAGAAAATGGAAGGAGTCCCTGGAAAACAGGGGTAGGCTTTCCTTGTAGTTAACTCGCTTAAGTCTCATTGGAAAACACTGGCTTAACATTTTGCCCAGGTTACACAGACGCCCATGTCCAAACCAAACCCTGCCCAAGGGCAGAGTCAAGACCACTTCAACAATCTTCATCTCATAAACCTCATCTGTGTACAAATTCTTTGCAACTATTTTCTGCTGGAATGATACAGACTAAAAACACGAGGCAAGTTACAGGTGTATATTCCTTCAGCTTCTCCTCTCCAACAGTTCACCCACTATCAATAACATGTCCAAAACACTGCTCTAAGAGATGTTACAAAGCACTAGCAAGACTTCAGATTTTTAGCAACATTGACATTCTTAAAAAAAAAAAAAAGACTAACACTAACCACATTTCAGGAAAAGGGAGGTGCACATCTAACTCAAAGAGCTGCCCAGCATTACCTTTCTTCTAAAGAGCTTGAACAAATCCTTTCATTCTGCATTGCCTACTTTTCTTTGTCTACTTAACTGATGCAACCAGCTTGCCCTTCTCCCAGCCTTCATCTATCTGCTGTACTTTGTGAGTAATGTCTTTGGGCCAGAAATAGTCTCTAACGATGGAACAGGAGAGTGCAAGCATAGCAGCAACCTAATCGCTGTAGCTTCTAGACACTGCTGTAAAAATCATGAAGTGTTTGCACAACCTTGACACCCTCTCAGCTGCGGAAAACATCCTGAATATTGGTACGTCATCACTGGTCAAGGACCATGTTTGTCATCTTTCACCCTCATGCTTTCCATTGAACATATTGGTTTTGTTTTTCCTTGCACAAAACACAGCATAACTGAAGAACACCACATATTAAATTCACATGGATTAAACAACAGGTGGATCCCACAAGACTGTTTAAGAAGTTATAAGAAGTACTCTCTAAACTGATAGCTACATGTTAAGAGAGATCATGAATACACGGAGTGCAACTGAAGCATGGAATGGACAACCACACACAGAGCCAAGTCAAGTATCTCCTTTGCACCAAAACTGACGCTTAGCTATACAGTTAATTAAAAGACAGAGAAAATAAAGTTAAAATAGCTCTCTACATCCTAGAAAGAAGAAAGCCTTCAACTGGTTCACTGCCTTTTTTTTTTTAAACAGCCAATGCCCAGTAACTTCATAGTTGCAGATAGCTTACATCATTAAGTTCAAAACATCTCTTTCCAAGCACGTTTTTAATAAAGTACTTTTTGGGAAAAAGGAGGCTTTGGGAAGAGGAGCTATCGGAGCACAACAGTTGACAGAAATCAGCAGTTTTCCCTTGAAGGAGAGGAGATGGAGCTATTTAATGCCCCTGTACTCCAAATCAATTATATTCAGCCGTATTGTAGGATATATAGATAGAGATATAATGTTGTTTATTCATACTACAAAGCAAAATCACAGAAGATTGCGGATAGTTTGTTACCCCTAATAAATTACAGGTTAGATAGCATTGATTTGTGTGAATCTTTGAGAAACCTTAATTTTGGGTGGATATAACAGTGTCTCATGCTTCGTCTTGCCATCTGGTTGAATTTAATTAATTAGACTTGTATATCAGTGATATAGAATCATAGAATCATAGAATCATAGAATGGTAGGGGTTGGAAGGGACCTCGAGAGATCATCTTGTCCAACCCCCCTGCTAAAGCAGGTTAGCCTAGAGCAGGTTGCACAGGAATGCATCCAGGCGGGTTTTGAATATCTCCAGAGAAGGAGACTCCACAACCTCTCTGGGCAGCCCGTTCCAGTGCTCTGTCACCCTCACAGTAAAGAAGTTCCTCCTCATGTTCAGGTGGAAC